>CAUJNA010000213.1:1192544-1310044 GCA_963377175.1 Effrenium voratum | reverse complement strand
TCGCTGGAGCCTATCCCTTGCTCAAGCGCTGGCCTCGCCGATTCCTCGAACAGAGCTGCAAACAGGAAAATATGGGCAGCGGCTTGGCGTTTAAACCTAGGGCCGCACACAACAGTCCGACACGCGGATATGACCAGCATGGGAGTCTGTCAACATCCGTCAACCGTGCCTGCAAACGAACATGATGAAACGATGAAACCATAAATATTGGGGCATTTTGCTTGCATGTTATGACTTTATCTTTTTGCCAACTAATTGGTTTTCCATTAAACCACTAGAAGTTAAACTTTGGCAGGAGGGCAGAAAGCAGCCGAGAAATAAAAGCATAGCTAGAACCCTCTCCTAGTCAAAACGAAGTAGAAGGCGGTCACAACTGTGACAATGCAACTTTCAGCACGCTGAAGATGTTGATGCATTGAGCTGAACAGGACCAGGCCCGCTTTTTGAGAATGTGACAAGGAAGAAAAACTGCTTGCCAGACCCCTTCTAAAACAAAAAGCGGCCCTACAAATTACATGACCCTGTGGGAAGCTTGGTGCCACCAAACCGGCTGCATCCAAAAGTGACCCTCTCGTATAAAAACATAGTTCTGCCCGAAAAAGCACGCAGTAAATGCATGTCATATGGTGTGTATGCTGCACTGTATGCTTTCTGAATGCGGGCAACTCGTGCAAAGCTGGCAGGGTGCGAAACGGGCGCGGCGGCATCGTTTCCTTCCAGCCACGGGCAAGCTTAAATCATAGTGACACCTCTTACTAAAGGCGCCTAACCAAGACTATGTAAAGAACATGCCGCTTACCCTGTCCACCAAACATGGAACTCAACGGGCCCCTTGTAAACGAATGGTCTTCCAGGACGTCGTGAGGTTCCATGGTCCTAGTTCTTCAGTCGTGCTTCACCGGCGCCAACACTTGGCTGGTTGCTCTGGCATGGCAGGTTGCCTCGGACATGATTTGGCCAGCTTTGGTAACGAAGCCGAGCGACGCTGAACACGTCGTCCAGAACGGCCCACAAGATGACTAGGACAAGGAGCAGAAACTAGGACAAAAATGAGCGGGCTACCCGGGGAAAAAAAGGAAAAGAAAGAACAACACGAGGTCATTATGCAGATCATGGAAGTGAAGGATCCGCGGGACATCTCTACGCACCGGTTGAACCGCCGCTTGAAAGCACTCATCCCCAGGTACAGGGGAAGCGGGCTTCTAGCCGGCTTTTTGCCAGCCCCCGGCTGGCAAGGGTTCTGCCCATTGGTGTCCTTTCTGGTTGTTTTGGTAGAAAAATAGATGGCGATTCCTGGTTTACCTGGTGGTTTAATTATTTACCAGGGCCATCTATTTCCCCCTAAAAGGACACCTATGGTTCTGCCGTGTTGCCGGGGGCGGTGCTAGCCCAAACTGTTTTGCCCCCTTTCGCGGATGATGTCCTCCCAATAATAAAAGAAAAATAGATGGCGATTCCTGGTTTACCTGGCGGTTTAGTCATCTACCAGGGCCATCTATTTCCCCTAAAAGGACACCTATGGTTCTGCCGTGTTGCCGGGGGCGGTGCTAGCCCAAACTGTTTGGCCCCCTTTCGCGGATGATGCCAATCCCTTCCTCCCAATAATAAAAGAAAAATAGATGGCGATTCCTGGTTTACCTGGCGGTTTAGTCATCTACCAGGGCCATCTGTTTCCCCTAAAAGGACACCTATGGTTCTGCCGTGTTGCCGGCGGCGGGGAGCCTAGCGCTACAAATCTCGGTGCTAGCCCAAACTGTTTTGCCCCCTTTCGTGGGTGATGCCAATGCTTTCTTCCTAATAATAAAGGCCTCCCTACTGAAAAATAGGTTCCCAGAATGTCCAACAAAAGTAAAGGTCCGCCAATACACCATCAGAGCATATTTTGCATGTGTCAAGCATCCGAACCCAAGGGCCCCCTAATAAGATAATTCTGTTATTGGTGCAACCATGTCGTTGAAGTAGGGGCTCTTTCATTCTTGCGGGAAGGGATGGCTCAAGAATGAAAGCCAATGATCACCCCATATCGCATGGCTCGCTATTTCAAGCCTCGGGCCCTGGTGTAGAAGGTTCGAGGAAAGCTCCCGCCGTTTTGACTCGCATGCTTTGGTAAAGCCTTTTTTCAGCTTTGTGCAAATCTTGTTCACCCATATTTGCCCTTTTTGATGAATCAAAGTGATCTCGTGGGGCCGAGCCCTGCCTAGGTTACTGGCAGGAGGTGGACACGGACGGGAGCGGCTCCGCACCTTGGCGAGCCTCCCACTTTGCTAGGGTAAATTCCATTTCCATTCTTTCCAGGGATCCTTCTTTCTGGAAAACCACCAAAAACCTGTGGAAATGGCTGGCTTTTGAAAAGAACGATGGCTGAAAAGAATGGGAATCAACCCCTAGAACTTTTCCAAAAGTTGCTGGCTTGTGGTTGAGCTCACTCCCTGCTCACTCCCTGAGTTCATGGACCTCATTTTGGATAGACCAGTTCAGTGGGAACTGAAGCAAGTTCAGACGTTTTAACCCAGTCATCTCAAGTGAGATAGCCCCAAGCCCGATCCAAAACGGTTTTTCCTTGCTTTCTTTGCCAAAATGAAACCATGCGGTCGTTTGCATCAGAAGCGAGTGCCTGATCTTCTTGTCTGAGACACGTCTTCATGCCGTATTTGGCTCCCCGGTCAGCAATTCTCGTGAGAATGACAGGGGCAATCCAAAATGAACACCGTTCTTTTAAGCACTCAATTCCTGAGTTCCTTTTTTGTTTTTCTTCTCTGACTTTGTTGTTTTTTGCCCTTTGAATTTGAGTGGCCAAGTCTTTTTTTTCCTTCGGTGAAGCTTCAAAGGGACGCTCAGCCCGAGGTCTCCTTCCAGGAGTTCCTCGCTTGGATGCTGACCAAGGGCCCGGAGCACGTGAAGCGCGTCTGGTGAGAAGCGCCAGCCGATGCCGAGGAGCCAAAGCCGAGGAGCCGAGCCGGCCGGGTCAAGCGGAAGGAAAAAAACCCTTTCCCCAGGTGCCCCAGCGCAGCGAGTCGTGCCCGACCTCTTGCCCGTTTCTTGTTTGGTTGGGAGATTCGGTTCCCCTACTAAAATAGACAGGAAAAAAGGGTACCAACTTATTCTACCCGAACCTTGGTTTCCGTTGTTACATAAATCTGTGCGTGCGTGAAAAAAAACACCTGCTCGGGCCTACCTGTTTTGCCCCATGATCCAAAAAGTGCTCGTTCCCCCGCCCAAAAAAAAAGGGGAGTTGCGGTTGGTGAACTTCCTTCCCATTCAGCCGGACCATGTTGAACAGGGATGGTTCCAATCGATTTCGTTCTTTGGTGTATTTGTTTTTGTTTTGGGGGGGTCCTTTCATGAGTCAATCCTCCGGATTGACCGAAGTCAACAGAGAGCTGCTTAAAAAATGACCAGTGGTTCTGCTCAATGCAGTGGTTGGCCTCAGCACGCCGGGCAGACCCGGCAGGGCGGCACTCGCTGGAATTACTCCATGCGCAGATTTGCGTGGGGAGAACCTCGCGGCCAGTTGAGCTAGCACCAGGAAGGCATAATGACCTCTTAGCCCTTGCCAATGACACACGCACATACACGCTGGTCCGACGCACACGATGCGCACACACTCCCATCCTGCCACTCCCAGACACACACACACACCAAGCACCAAGCACCAAGCACCAAGCACCAAGCACCAAGCACCAAGCACCAAGCACCAAGCACCAAGCACAAGCACAAGCACAAGCACAAGCACAACACACCACCAAACACGCATCGCACACACACACACACACCTCGCACAACACACAGAACTACACAACTACACACGGTCACGGGGTCGTCTGTGCATTCAATCCTGGTGTCGTCTGTGCATTCAATCCTGGGGTCGTTTGTGCATTCATTGTTTTTTTGGGCTCACATGGCATGATAATGGACTTGATGTGTGGTCACACGTGTCGTGATAAGTGTGCATGCTTCTTGGAACGTGTTCTTTGTCGGCGGTTAGCCAGAGGTCCACCCAATGTTCAAATGTCGTTTTGAGGAGAAACAACATGTCCGTGGCTCAAATCAAGCCAATAACTTGCTGCCCTGTGGACCATGTCTGAAGGAAATCTTCACACTTGAACATGTGTGTTCTAATGGGATTCGGTGTGGTCAGTCAGTGGTGCCAGATGTCCCCTCCATCGACTTTAATCCTAAAGCCAAACCCAAAAGCCTAAAACCTACAGTAACCTAAAACTCAAAGCGATGCAAGCCAAACCCAAGAGCCTAAACCCTAAGCCCAAATCCAGAACCCTAAGACCTACAGTGACACGAGCCAAGGCCAAAAGCCTAAATCCTAAAGCCAAACCCAAAAGCCTAAAACCTACAGTAACCTAAAACCTAAAGTGATGCAAGCCAAACCCAAGAGCCTAAACCCTAAGCCCAAATCCAGAACCCTAAAACCTACAGTGATGCGAGCCAAGACCAAAAGCCTAAATCCTAAAGCCAAACCCAAAAGCCTAAAACCTACAGTAACCTAAAACCTAGAGTGATGTGAGCCAAACCCAAAAGCCTAAACCTTAAACCCAAACCCAGAACCCTAAAACGTACAGTAACCTAAAACCTAAAGTGATGCAAGCCAAACCCAAGAGCCTAAACCCTAAGCCCAAATCCACAACCCTAAAGCCTACAGTATCCTAAAACCTAAAGTGATGCGAGCCAAGCCCAAGGCTTCTGGGTTTGGCTTTAGGATTTAGGCTTTTGGGCTTGGCTCGCATCACTTTAGGTTTTAGGCTACTGTAGGGTTTAGGCTTTTGGGTTTGGTTGTAGGATTTAGGCTTTAAAGCCAAACCCAAAAGCCTAAAACCTACAGTAACCTAAAACCTAAAGTGATGCAAGCCAAACCCAAGAGCCTAAACCCTAAGCCCAAATCCAGAACCCTAAAACCTACAGTGATGCGAGCCAAGACCAAAAGCCTAAACCCTAAAGCCAAACCCAAAAGCCTAAAACCTACAGTAACCTAAAACCTAGAGTGATGTGAGCCAAACCCTAAATAAACCCAAACCCAGAACCCTAAAACGTACAGTAACCTAAAACCTAAAGTGATGCAAGCCAAACCCAAGAGCCTAAACCCTAAGCCCAAATCCACAACCCTAAAGCCTACAGTAACCTAAAACCTAAAGTGATGCGAGCCAAGCCCAAAAGCCTAAATCCTAAAACCAAACCCAAAAGCCTAAACCCTACAGTAGCCTAAAACCTAAAGTGATGCGAGCCAAGCCCAAAAGCCTAAATCCTAAAGCCAAACCCAAAAGCCTAAACCCAAAACCCAAAACCTAGAGTGATGTGAGCCAAACCCAAAAGCCTAAACCTTAAAACCAAACCCAGAACCCTAAAACGTACGGTAACCTAAAACCTAAAGTGATGCAAGCCAAACCCAAGAGCCTAAACCCTAAACCCAAATCCACAACCCTAAAGCCTACAGTAACCTAAAACCTAAAGTGATGCGAGCCAAGCCCAAGAGCCTAAAAGCCTAAACCCAAAACCGAAAACCTAGAGTGATGTGAGCCAAACCCAAAAGCCTAAACCTTAAAACCAAACCCAGAACCCTAAAACGTACGGCAACCTAAAACCTAAAGTGATGCAAGCCAAACCCAAGAGCCTAAACCCTAAACCCAAATCCACAACCCTAAAGCCTACAGTAACCGAAAACCTAAAGTGATGCGAGCCAAGCCCAAGAGAGCCTAAACCCTACAGTGACCTAAAACCTAGAGTGATGCGAGCCAAGCCCAAAAGCCTAAATCCTAAAGCCAAACCCAAAAGCCTAAAACCTACAGTAACCCAAAACCTAGAAGTGCCTAAACCATAAAACCCAAACCCAGAACCCTAAAACGTACGGTAACCTAAAACCTAAAGTGATGCAAGCCAAACCCAAGAGCCTAAACAGTGATACGAGCCAAGGCCAAAAGCCTAAATCCTAAAGCCAAACCCAAAAGCCTAAAACCTACAGTAACCTAAAACCTAAAGTGATGCAAGCCAAACCCAAGAGCCTAAACCCTAAGCCCAAATCCAGAACCCTAAAACCTACAGTGATGCGAGCCAAGACCAAAAGCCTAAATCCTAAAGCCAAACCCAAAAGCCTAAAACCTACAGTAACCTAAAACCTAGAGTGATGTGAGCCAAACCCAAAAGCCTAAACCTTAAACCCAAACCCAGAACCCTAAAACGTACAGTAACCTAAAACCTAAAGTGATGCAAGCCAAACCCAAGAGCCTAAACCCTAAGCCCAAATCCACAACCCTAAACCCTAAACCCTAAACCCTAAAGCCTAAATCCTAAAGCCAAACCCTAAATCCTAAAGCCAAACCCAAAAGCCTAAACCCCAAACCCAAAAACCTAAAGTGATGTAAGCCAACCCCAGACCCAAACCCCACCCCCCAAACCCTCGGCTGTGGTGGGCACTTCCGGGATTGAATGCGCGAATGACTCCAAGATTGCGTGCGCAGATGACCCTGCGGGATTGAATGCGCGAATGACTCCAAGATTGAATGCGCGGATGACCCCACCACCTTGACTACACACAACTACACACACACCCACGCACCCACGCACCCACGCACCCACGCACCCACGCACCCACGCACACGCACGCACACGCACACACACACACACACACACACACACACACACACACACACACACACACACACACACACACACACACACACACACACACACACACACACACACACACACACACACACACACACACACACACACACACACACACACACACACACACACACACACACACACACACACACACACACACACACACACACACACACACACACACACACACACACACACACACACACACACACAAAAACACAAAAACACAAAAACACAAAAACACAAAAACACACACACACACACACACAAAAACACAAAAACACACACAACACACACACACACACACACACACACACACACACACACACACACACACACACACACACACACACACACACACACACACACACACACACACACACACACACACACACACACACACACACACACACACACACACACACACACACACACACACACACACACACACACACACACACACACACACACACACACACACACACACACACGCAGCCCACATATACACACAATCACAACACACACATACACATGCTTTGAGGCAAAGCACACAAACCCACACACACAAACACAAACAAACATACACAGACACACACATACACATGTTCTACACACACACACATACACGCTCACACACACACACACTCACACACTCACTCACACAGCGCACGGTGCGGTAAGGTATATATATATATATACACATACTGATATGTATTTGTGATATATATATATATAAATATTTGTATATTCAACACACGCACGCACTCTTATGTTTTACGCCCTCCAAAGCTGGTGCAGCAGGGCCTTTTCCATGGCCGTGGCATGCAACCCGGCAGTTACAAGTGGCCGACAAGTGAAGTTCTCAAAGCCGAGAGCAAAGCTTTCTTCATGTGTCCAGGTCTAGCTCGCATATGGACCGAGTGCAAGCTGTGGTTTTCTGAGGAAGAGACAAGGGGTCGCAGAATCGAATCATATGCATGCACTGCCGGAAAGCAGCAAGAAGACGCATAAATCCCTTTGCTTGGGTTTGTTGAGCTTTTGTCTCATTTTGCGCCTTGGATTTGGGGGGCTGGGGCGAACAGCGCAAAACGCTCACAAATGCTAGCCCAAAAGCAAACACCTTGCAAAAACACAAGCAGGCAAGTCCGCTCTCAGAAATCATAACTCCTTAAAAACCTGAAACACTTGAATTCCCTGGAATGCTCCGGATTTGGAGGGTCCAGGCGTCTTGTTTTCTTCTAGCAGTTTTCCAAGTGCCTCGCCCCCTGGTATGTGGCATGCTTGACATGCGAGGAAATGGTGTCATGTCAACAAAGCACAGTAAGCATGGGGTTTTGCACAGATGCATTTGAACTCACAGTGCGAATTCACAGGGGTCATATTTCGGAGAAAGTTTCTTGGCTTGTTCTGGCGCAGCATGCCCTAAAAGTATGGGGTTTGGTTGATGGGAGGGGGATCTTTTAGAGGCTGTATGCCAAAGGCTTGTCGGCCGCGTTTTCGCAGAAGCTTTGCAAAGCAGAATGTGCGGAATTCCTTTGGGCAACGCCCGCCGACACTTCTGCCGGCTTAGCTTTGGGGCGAGTGAATAGCGATGCGTGTAAAACCCCAGGATCGAATCATTTCTTCAACGAAGCGCTGCAGACATCGGCTCAATATGTTTTGCACGCATCGGCGGAATCCATCGGAATCCATCGGAATCCGAGATCGTGTCCGAGCTTTCTCTGAAAGCTCCACCTGGATGGGCCGCTTTACCGGCAGCTTTGTCGCGAGTTGTTTGGCCCAGCTGGCAACGTGCAGTTGCGGTTCCCCGCGCATTCGAGGTTTACGGAGGAGAGTCCAAAGAGGACAGCGAGTCTTTGCCAGGGAACTTGCCACCAACTCTTTCTTTGTGCCCTGACCTGTTTCTTGGCGATCTGTGAGTAAGAGGGAAGGTCCCTGCTTTTCCCCTTTTCTGGCCTCCAGACGTATGTGGCACTTTGTGAGGGGGATATTCAGTGATGCTCAGGGTCAATCGCAAAATCACGACCATTGCCTTTAATACTTTATCAGGGGTCACCGTTGTGATTCTGGGTAAAAAACATGTTTTCTGGGTGGCAAATTCCCCGAACAATTCCGGCCACTCGGAAATGCCCCTCTTCAAAAGGCCACTCTGAAATGCGCCTGTGCAGTTATGTTACTCTTGTTCAGGTCGCCATGTTAAATTGCGTGCCCCCGGTTTTGACAACGCGATGAGACGTGGATGGGCACGGTCACTGTATGTTACTCTCTGATCTTTGTATGTCGGGCATTGTCGCTTGCGGATCATGCCATGGGCCCAGGCAGATTTACTTTGGTCATGGCGGGTGACGTTTGTGTCCTTTTCACAGAAACAGTTGGCACGTCCCTAGCCTGGTTTGGATGGGCCGGTGTCATCAATCGTCAGCCGTGGTGATCTGACTTTTATGAGTAAGTTTGTTGTGTTTAGCGCTCGAGTGCAATTTGTGTCGCGTTTGCTGTTTACACCTGCCGTGGCACGTGTGTGATTTTGATATGTGATTATGCTCGCATGCCTATTTGTATACAGGTTTGCGTTTCTTTCTTGTTTGTTTGTTCGTTCGTTGGTTTGTTTGCGCCGCTGCTGCTGCTGCTGCTGCTGCTGCTGCTGCTGCTGGTGGTGGTGGTGGTGGTGGTGGTGGTGGTGGTGGTGGTGGTGGTGGTGGTGGTGGTGGTGAGTTATTGCTTGGCGCGTGGTTGAAGACTTGGTGAGCTGATGAGCTAGTTGGCTGGTACACAGGAGGCAGCGCAAATAAGCCCTTAAGCCCTTACTTAATAAGTGCTTACTTAGGGCTTGTTTGGGCTCTTTCCCTTTCCTTCCCTCTTTTGCAGGCCCTATTTTGAGCCCTTCCCTCCCCCCTTTCCCCATGGTCCTTGGACGCCCCAAGCGCAGGCCCGGCATCCCCTGGAGCCGGGGGCACCTTTGGCCTTGAGCTGGATGGCGCGGCTGTCGCCAGGCAGCCGGGGGCCCCAAGGGCCCCAGGCCGCGACCGATGCGACGCGATGCGACCCGCCCTTTTTTTCTTGGGGCCCAGCGAATCGTCAAAGGGTCCTTAGGTGTTTTGTCGCTTTTTAGTCGGTTTAGTGGATGTTGGGTGGTAGTTGTTCCCACTAAACCCGCAAGTTTTTGAAGTCCGGAAAACGGACAGCCCAGTTCTTAGCAGCCCTGGCAGCTTTCTGTCTTGCAATGATGTCCTGGTTTGGCTTCGCGCACAAGCCACTGGCCCGGCCAAGCGCTTGCCCGAAGTTGGGACTCCGTGCACTGCAGAACGGGGAAGGGCGATGTTCACCAACGGATTGCGTGGTCATGGGGGTTGCACAGGTTGAAAGAAATTGAACCTTTGGCCATGGGCCGTTGGGGGGGGGAAGGGAGAGAGATCCCAACAAGCCCAAAAAGGCCTTATCCCCTCCCCTCCCCTCCCCTCCCCCCCGACTCCCCTCCCCTCCCCTCCCCTCCCCCTCCCCTCCCTGCCATTGGCATCCTAAGCCTGGTTCCCAATGAACTGGAAGAGGCCTCCAAGCAAGAGGACCCCATGTTTTTGTTTCCTTCTTTGAGGCAGGGAACTATGGAGGAATGTCCATGGCTTCTAGCTTGCAAAGCTGATGGCAGATCGCGGCCACCTCAACTTCCAAATGAGACGATGTCAAACCCAGCCTCGCCATTCTCTTGGTGAGAGACTTGGCATCACTGCGCAGTTGCAGCAACGGAGTCATGTGTGACATCATATTTCCTAGCCGTTAGCCCAAGGAGCTTGCAGAAAAGACCTTCCTGCTTGAACCCATGTGCCACCTTTGATTTTCTGAGGGTTTTGTGCCTCACTTTCCCTGGACAACAAGAAGACACCGATCTGCAACGACAATAGCTTCCTGACACGGAACCTGTGCCTCAGGTTTGGGTGTTGAAGGCGCGTCGCCTGCCATCGCCCGACACCCAGCTCTGATGCAAGCTGCCAGAATCCAGCTTACGCCGCCCGATTGAATCAGTTAGCGCTACAGTAAGCCATGTTCCTTCTTCTTTTCCAAGGGTGGTGCTCTTGGCCACCTGCTGCGGGGAAATACTTTCCACCACGCGGGGCTTTTAAAGCTCTGCTACAATAAAATGCGTGACGAGGTGGTTAGCATAACGGCCATGCAGCCAGCCATCGGATCATGCTCGGACCAAGCTGCTCAACCTCGGCATGTGTGGGTTATATGCATGAACAGATAAATAGACAAATCAATAATATATACATATTATATATATATATATGTATATGATATATATATATATATAGAGTTGGCCACCTTTGATTTCCTTTGAGGCTCAACACCCGGTGTTACACCCAACACCTGAGGTGCCGATGTGCTACTTCTTCGCCATAGTGGTGTCAGAGCCTCAGGTCCAAACATGGCACTCCATAGGCATGGTGGCCAGGGCTGGAAGGAAGTGGGCGCAGCTTGCATCGGGGTTTGGGCATTGTTTCAGGTGCTTGCCTGAGGATACGCGCGCTTGACACTTGAACTTGGTTCCCTCTTGGCCTGGCTTGACTTTTGTAGACGGGCATGCGTTTCGCACCCCCAGCACGAAGAAGGCGCTTGGCTGACTCCAAAGCCTCAATCTTCGACCGGGCTCAGCGCGTCTGTCCAAGGTTGGACATCATGATTGCCCGGGCCCAGGGCACCGAAAATTGCGCAGCTTCCGCATCGGGGCTGTCGACCTGTCGCCCCATCGGGGCGGTCGACCCAGAAGTTCGCTCCAGTTCCGGGGGCTCGCAGGTCACCCCTCGCAGGTCAAGCGGTATGCAGGATTACTTGGGGGAACCTCGACTTGGAGTGTGGCACTGCGAGGTGTTCATGTATGCGCTGGTGCACAAGATCGATGAGAAGGCAGGCCCGGTTCCCCAGAGGCTTGCTGGCCTTTTCGATATTGAGGCGTGGCCAGTGGCATGCCGCTGGGTTGGCACGGCATGCGTGATTTGATGCCACATGCCTATCCGCGCAGCTGGCTCTGGCAGGGGAAAGGCCTCAAGACGTTGGCTTTTGTATGACCAAAGCCCGGCTCTTGTGTGCTCCAAAGGAAAAACACATTTTTTTTGCGTTCACCCAAAAGCCCCACAGGCAGGCAGGCCGGAAGCCAGAGTTGTCCTTCTTCGCCATGTATCAGCCGGCCTATCCTCGCGACCGAGCTCACTTCGGAGGCTGGGAGGTTGCGAGTGGCTTCCCCGATTCAAATGCTCTTAATAACAGAACGCTTGTGGTGTGCTCTTCTTACCTCTTAAAAACACAAAACTGTTCTCAACTTTTTGGGTAACATGGGCTATATGTCTGTAAAAGATGAACACTTCCCCAGGGCTTGGAGTTTTAAGGGGTAAGTCTTATAAGGGTATTCTGGAAGTAGTCTTGAACCGAGTGGTGTTTGAGATTCTAAATCAAGGTCATGGTCATGATGTCCAAGTGATAGATTGCCTTGATTGCCAGGTAGTTGCTTGTTTGCCTTGCCAGGGTCCCACGAAACCTTAGGCCAAGAAATGCGGCAGGCAGTTATGTCGCTCCGCGTGTTGCTTCAGTTCCGTGTGTGATCGAAGTGAGTCAAGCTGTCGAATTCTTCTAACATGCAATTTGGCCCAGGGCCGGTTAACGCCTCAGTCAACGGGGTGAGTTTCCAGAGCGCATGCTGCGCGGCCGATGGCTGGCCCATTGGCCCGTGAGAGCAGGGCGGCTTTCTACGCAAGCTGGCTGTCCGACGTGGGCGTGAACAACCCAAAAGCGCCCAAAACGAGACAGAGAAATAAATATATATATATATATATGTATGTATGTATAAATTAAAACAAAACAAAAAAAACAAGGCCGTCTTGTCTGTCACAGCTGTAAACTTATCACAAGCTCTGTGACAGTCCGTCGAAAGAGTTTGCCAGTCATTGGCTGTCGAAGTGTCTGTCGGCGCGCGGTGGGCAGGCGGCGGGCGGTGGGCGGTCGGGTGTCGCTTCACCCCAAACCTGGGGAAAAAGCAATCAAAAAGCTAAAAGAGAAACAAATGCAAAGGACAGTGGCGACCAAAAGAGCAAACGCGCAAAATGCTTCAGTCCAGCTCTTTCTGCGCGCACGCCAGCCTACCTCAGTGCCCTTGGCGGGTTCTCATGGAGTCGCGCTGTAAATGGGTTTAGGCCGTGTGAGCGAGCCAGGCGTGTCTCCCGGCTTAGCGCCCAACCTCCGAGGCGGGCCGACGGAGGCCCATGGAATAACATAACCTGACTATGGGTCCTGAACATGGGCGTCCTTTTTATGTGATTTTGGCTAGAAACAGCTGGGTTCCGCTGCTTTAGGTTGGTTTGATTCCATCGACCAGGGCAATATATTTTCCTAAAAAGGACACGTATGGGTCCTGAAAGACCAGGATTATCAGTATCAAACAGCACATGGCCATTGCACACATTCATGTGCCATATCTTCATGCACTGCGAGACTTTGAGCTGCAATCAACTTTGTTGGGCGGGGGCTAGGAGGAGCATCTTCAGTTGCGACCAGGGGTTGTTTCAAACGTGTCACAGTGTTGCCCTTATCCAGAGATCCGCGTTGGTTGCCTTTTCGGGGGAGTAGTATTTTCTATGCAGAGATGGACAAGGGATTTTGTGCATTTATTTGAAAGGTAAAATCTCGCAGCGGAATTATGCTTGTATAGTGACACCGAGTGGGAAATTTGCCCTACCCAATCAAGGATCAGCCCGACGTTGGTCACTGAACCAGAGGAATGAGTGGGTGTAATCGCAGTGGTCTTTGGGTTGGTATTGGTTGGGCCAGCTGGCACAAGCGCCATATCCGAGCTTGTTGGCCCCAAGGAGCAAACGGAGTCGCGCTCGCGCGCATCTCGCGCACCATGGGAACCAAAGCGAGAAGAATACGGTGTTTGGAACCCAAAGCGCCAAAACCAGCTTCAATGTGGAAGGCGGGCTTCAAGTGGCGCACATTGCGCGTGTCCCTGCCAAGAAGCCAAGGAAGCCAAAAGCGAGATGTGTCAGCCAGGGTATTTTGTGGGATGCGGAGCACCATGAGCCAAGCCCAGTTTGAATCAGATCCCTTCTGCGCATTGCTTTATGCCGAGTATCCTGGTGCACGCTCTCCCACTGGATTTTTGTTAGGATCAGCGCCTACCTGTTGATGCGGGCTCTTCAGTATTGATCTCGACCTTGCTCCTGACATATTTCCTTTGGAAGCCCTTTGGGGCCCCAAAGGGAGCTACCCTTCTTGCATGGATACGGTTTTCCTTTGGGCGGGCGGTTAGACTCGGTGGATTCTGCAAGGTGCACCCCACGGCTGGCGGTCGGCAGGCTTGGACCGCGCGGGCGCAGGGAGCATAGGCGTGCTTTTGAGGTAAAATTTTGGCACTGGAAATCGATGGGTTCCACTGGTTTCGGTGGGTTGGATTCCATTGACAAGGGAAACCCGCCTATGTTCCCAAAAAGGACACCTATGCCGGCAGGTTGCCTGAAGAGTGGAGGCCTTTGAAAGCCACGGCATGTCATCCAGTGTCAGGGTTGTGGGATCACTCGGGGTTTATCCAACCGCTTCTGTGATACTTTTTGGGAATCTTCTCCCTGAAATGGGGGTTTGTCTTTGGGAAAACCCTGTTGGTTGTATCGCAGAAGTGGTTATTTCCCACAGGCCTGTCCAGTGTGGCACTGTTTGGCGTGCACGGGAGGTCTGGAGCATCTTTTTCGCTTGGACTCTGGAGCTCTGAAGTGGCGACGGAAACGCCGAAACGCCTTCCAAACGGCTTTCCAAAAAGAAACATCCCTGCAGGTTTGGGGATTGGTGGCTTCGATTTGGATTTGAACCCCGGGAGTACATGGGAAACCTCTCCATTTCACCACCGAAACGGCCGATACGCCCAGGATGGGACGATGGCGAGACCTACGTTCCACGTGAGGCGCTAGCCTTCGGCCGGCGCGTGCCTTCTGGTGGCTTCCGTGAGCTTCAAAACCAAAGCGGTATGACGGATGAACAGTTGCACGTCGTGAATGACACCCTCTAAATCCCTTTTTGGTGGGTCTCCCACTTAATAAGCGATAGGAAACACCAAGAAAGAACGGGCTGGGCTCTGAGTGCCTTTTTTTTCTTCTCTTCTTTGAGGCGATTTCAGCCCCTTTGGGGGGGCGGTTGAATCCCCGCCCCAAAAGCACGCCTTGCACAGGAGATGGGCATTCCGGGAACCTTGCCGCCTGGCAGGATCTAACCTTGGCGGATTGCCCAACCGGCTTTGGCGCCAATATGGCTACGGCCGCGTTGTTTTAGGGGACCCCGTCCTTTTGCCCCGAATGGTTGGTTTTCCTTTGGGTGTCTCCTAAAAAATCCACACCCAAACCAGCCTCAAAAGCAGACAGGCCCAGGTGCACAGGTCATTCCACACATGCATGCCAAGCACACGCTCGTAGATGCGCATTGGTTTGGTTTGTGCGCTGCCCTTTCTTTTGGCGCCATCGCGTCTGGACCGAGGAGAGAGGACTTCCGGCATCCGCGGCCTGGCATAAAAAGGGAAGTTCAGGGGGCGCAGGGTTCGCCGAGTTTTTGGTGCCAGGGATAGCTTCGGTTGCCATGTAAGGCCCAGGACTGCGGAGCTTTGTGCCAGGAAGGATGGAAATCCAGCTCCAGTTGAGACGGATATGCTGGTTTACTCCTCCAGAACCAACTGGCGAACATTGTCCACGTCGCTTCTATATCGCAGACAGGAGCACATGTTCCACACCTTTGCATCTCTTTGGGGTTTGTGGGATTTGGGTCTGCACTCTCCCGTGGCTTTGGGGGCTTTGGGCGACCCCGGCTTGAGACATAAATCTACATGGCACATGGTCCACAAAGAGGTCCTCAATTGAGATGCATACTGAATTGGAGCCAATTGAAGCCACGTGCAAGCTCGACAGCACGGTGACATGCTGTTGGGGACCCAAGGCGACATCAAACTTCAGGGGACCCAGAAAAAGTGTCAAAGGAGGTCTTTGATCATGCTGATGCTGCGAGTTGGCTTGGATCTTTGACCTTTAAACATTAAGCTTTGTTTGGGCACGAGCTGATGAGACGGGGTTGTCTAGTTTACCACGAAACGAGCGCGGGAGGAGTCCATTACCCAGTGAACTGTTTGGGAAAATGCGTGTATACGTATTGTATGTTATATATATACATATGTATATATATATATATACACATATATATATATATATAATGTTTGTATATTAGTATTATTGTTATATATGTATATATGTATATTGTATGTTCCACCCTAACCTCAAACGGTTCCACTTTTTGCGCAGGACATGGCAAGTTCTTCCAACGAATGCAGAAGTATTCAGTGCCGAGCCTTTTTCAGATGAAGCTTCGTAGGAACTTTGGTGGATCCGGTTCCTGGTTGTTATTTGTATTGGCTGGTGGTTGGGTTTCCAACATTTCAACCCTCAAGTCTGTGGTGCATTTTGCCAAGGGCTGTTAGGACATTTTCACTTTTTGCCAACGAATTTGGGTTTTCCGTACTAAACCACTAAAAGTTAGTCACTTTTAGCAGGGGAGCAGAAAGCAACCGAGAAATGTTCTTAGTTTGGTTTAGTAGGTGTTTCGGGTTTTAGGGCTTAGTGAGGTTAGGGTTGAGTGGTTGGGTTCCAAGTTCAGCCATAGGTGTCCTTTTTTTGGTAGTAGTGGTAGAGAATTAGATGGCCCTGCTTTACCTGGTGGTTTACTCATCTACAAGGGAAGCTCATCTGTCTCCCCTAAAAGTACACCTATGAGTTCAACCCAAAGGTGAAAATCTTTGGCAGATCAGAAAACGGACGGGGGGCCTTTGAGACATCCGCTTCAGGTCGCGGTCAGAGCCATCGCTGCTCAGCCGCAACGCAAAAAGCGGAGCTTAGAGATCCCAGTGCGTCCAGTTGCCACTACAGGTAACCTTCCCCCAGCAATTGGTGCCCTTGTACCGTTTCTTTTTTGGGGGAGGGCTCCCCTACGAAAATAGACTACAGAAGAAAGGGTACCTTTTTTCTAACCTCTCTACTGGAGGACCTAGCAATCCTTCAGGATCCTTACCTCTAGGTTTGACATGGACGGTTCCCCCTGGTTACCTGCTATAGTGGTAATAACTTGCCAGCCATACATAGTCTGGGGATGGCTTGACGTGTCAAATTTGGCGAGTCGCGCATGACTTGAACTGGCACGAATGGTCGTGAGTCCTTACGTCCAGAAAGGCAGACGTGCTCAGCAGGACCCCCTTGGGTGTATGAAGAAAATGGCCATGGCCTCAAGGGAGCTTTGTTTGGCATTTTCGAAACAGATCCTGGCGCTCAACGAGAAAGCTTGCGGCAGCTGCTCGCACAACTTCGATACTGTGGTGTTTCAGAGAGGTTGTTTGCTTGGCTGTTTCGCCAAAGCCATGATTTTTCGCCGGGCGGGATCTTGAGAGGAACAAAATCGACAGTTTTGATACGGTTTCCCCAAAGAAACAACAAACAACACACAGCAACAAACTGGGCCGTCCAAAGGCAATCCTTAATCCTTCCCTTAGGTTGCGCAAGGAGTCCAAATATTGTACTGTTCTTCTTCTAGGAATCAAGGATTAGGACTTGCCAGCCCTCCATTTTGAACAGTCCAGACAGAAAGTAGCTGGTTTGCCTGTCCAACTCGCCAGAGGCTGGCTTGTCTTGATAAGATGCGCAAAGCGCAAGTTTAGTTTCCAACTTCGGGGTCTTGGTGAAATGGCTAAGCAGTTGCAGTCGGGCACGTCAAGGCAAGCTTGACTCGGCACAGCCAATGAATCGTCTCAAATGATCGCAAGCGACGGCGGCAACAGGCATGTGTTTTTCAGAAGTTGTCATGTGTGTGGCCACTCTATGTATCAAGTTCCTGGTCGACGAAGGCGCGCGATCTTGTGCGAAAAACCAGCCCAGGTACTCCGGTTGGCAGAGGCGGGATGGCCATGTGTGAAGGGCGCCCGAGGGGGCTGACGGCTTGCCGGCTTGCCGGCCTGTGAATCATACCGAAGCTGAGTGCTGCAAGCTGCCCTTTTGAAGGAACCTCGTTTGAGCCTGTTTGATTTGAGGCTGCCTCTTCATGGACGCCGGTCCTTGCCCGGGCTTGGGCTTGTTCTGGAAAACATGAAGACGTGTTGGCCGAGTTCGAATCAACAGGCAACCGGAAGCCGTCCCAAGCACTTGCTGAACGTTGAGGCAAATTCGTGTATTTATTCCCGAGACCTTTCTTCAGGACAGCGAAGAAAAGGCCAAATCCCAAAAAAAGCAGTGCTTATGGGGAAGTGTAGGCAGACCTCCTCACCCTTAGGTAACGCAAGTGGATGCAAACTTGTTGGCATTGGCCAAGTCAAAAGACACTCCAGGGGCAGAGACCTGTCGCTGGCTGAGAGGGCGCACTGGGCAGCGGTTGTTCTAGTAGACTACAGTCCGCAGCATGTACTCAGGACTTACACTTGCGCCTGTGTTGAGCTGGGGTGTTGCGAAGCAGGGAAGCATCCTGCTGATTGGTCGGGGGTTGCTTCATATGGATGGGTCTCACGGCTTTTGTTGATGGCGTTGGCGAAAGACAGTGTTGAGCGGCCTCATTGCTTGACTTTCTTCTCCTGTCTTACGACATCTTGCAGCTGACAAGCATGGCATGGCAATGTGGCAAAAGCAACGCAGCATAAACAGCTAAAGCAACTTAGCAGCTGCTTTGTTTGTTCTAATGATTTGTTGGTTTGTTGCGATAAAATGAGCGGAACATACGATGTTTGACCGGACGATTTGGCTGGGAGTTTCAGCCATTTGTCCTCTCGACCCTCGCCAGGCAGCCCCGCAATCTCGTTGTCACTATAGCAGGTAACCTTCGGGATCCTGCCTCTAGGTGTTACCATGCATTGTTTCCCCTGGTTGCCTATTACGCAGTTGTCCAAAGCGAATCGACCTTTTGAGCTTTTTCGGTTTTTCCCAAGTTGTTCATTTTGAGTCACGGCCCCCATTGGAAGCACTGGGTAAGACCAAGGCCTTTCACAAGAAAAAGCCGTAAGAAGTCCGCTCTCGGAAGGCGTGGTCTTGCTCTCGGATCATGGAACAATGTGCTTCACAGTTGGCAAGTCGTTAGGATTTTTGTTCTGGTGTTCCTCACCGTTGTCAAGTGTTTAGTTTGTTTGTTGTTGTGCTGGTTTTCTTCACTGTTGCTGGACAGTTTTTCGTTTTTTTGGTACTGTTCATTTTTTGCAAACCAACAGTTTGTTGCTAGCCCGTACCAAGGGTCGTAAAGTTTGTGTGAACTATGTGCACGAGGAAAGCAGGCAGAGCCTAAAGCACGGCCGCCTCAGTTTACTTTCGCAGGGTCCTGAGTCCCCAGTGAAGAACGCCCCAGCTGGCAGTTTTTTCCCCCCCCCCCCCCCCCGCCCCCCGCTTGGGCTTCATCGGAGCAGAGGTAATGTTAACCCTGGAGAAATAACCTGCTGGTTGATTGATAGAGCGTCCCCTTTTAGTGGGGATTCAGACCACTTTTGGAGGGAACACCCCCCCTATTCATGGGGCGGGTTGAAACAAATCCTGGGTCAACATTATTAAGCTGACGCAGCTCCCGAGGTACAGCGACCCTTTAGGTCCGAGCGAGCGGCATGACTTGCGCCTCGGGGTTCGCAGCCAGGGTTGCGAAGGCAGGCCTTCGATGAGCATGAACGGTATATCAAATGAGAATCAAATGGCTCCCAAGTGGCTGAAATGAGCAAGGGAAGTGGGATGAGGAAGTGGGTGATCTACCAGGGAAGTGGATGGTCATTTGAGCCACGTGCTCAAAAACCGGGGATTGATGAAGCTTAGTAAGGCACAATCCCAAGCGGAACTAGCTGCGGCCGCCTTCTAAATTCTTTACCTGGTTCTGGGTAGGCCAGTTTAATACCGGGTTTTGATTGTGACTCATTTAGGTTCCCCTGACTTGGGTGGTTTGGATTCGTGGTCTGAGCTTTGAACTTGTGTTTCTTGTAGAGGGTGAATGGGGAGCCCCTCCTTAACCACCAAACCACCAGTTCGGGAAGCTGAAACGAGGAAATAGGAGGTGTGCAAGTGCGAGGCGTTGTTGTTCTGCTTGAGTGAACCCGCTAAACTCAGGGTTTTTAGAAGTGTTGAAACATGCGGGTAAAAGTATACTTTGGTGCATGTTGCTTGGCTGATAGGAATTGAACTTTTTGCAAACTAATGGGTTTTCCGTACTAAACCACTAAAAGTTGGTCACTTTTAGCAGGGGAGTAGAAAGCAACCGAGTATAGCTCGACTGTTTTGATGTGGATGCATCAGGTATAGCGATCCTCGTGGACTTCGGAATCCCCCGCGCCTCGGGCGAAATGCGAAGCAGAGAGCAGCCGAGCAGAAGACATTGTTTGTTGGGTGTGGCTCAAAATTAAACTTGAGGGGTAATTTGGTGTGGCTCAAAATTTGTTGGGTGATTTGTTGTTGAGGGGCAAACCGCAGATTTTTGTACCCATGTTTCCACTTCGCAGAAATTTCCCATTTTGGGCTAGCCGTTTTTTTTGAGCCACTGCCTGTTGGGGTATGTGCTGTTTGGACACGGCGTTGGTTGTGACTCGGCCGTTCAAGTTATGGCTGGAAATCAATTATTCCATGGATTTCCAGTTGTTGGGTCCAAAACCGCGGGCTACCGACTGCCCCATGATCCCCTCCAACCCAGTGAAATCTTGAAAGCCTCGGAGTGCCAGAAGGATGAGGGATTGCCCCAAATGCATCGCAGCTGAAAGAAACTTCCATGTGCTGAAGTTTTTTTGCACCTTAAGGAGCCCTGTCTAAAACTGGCTGAAAGCGTGAATACATTCCTTGCCGCGAACTAGCTTGGAATCACATGCTTCCATTTGCTGCAATGAATATTGCTGTTTTTCCCCTGTTGCTTTTAAAGAGAATAGGACTTCTGCAAATGGAAGTTGGCAGCATTGTGAGCAATTCCAATCCGAGCTTCGCCAGCTTCCGCCCGCCCGCAAATTGGGCTGTGTTCGGGCAAGGTATGGCTCCAGCTTGCCGCAGGACAAGCAGCTTGGCTTCAGAAGCGCAAGCCTGGCATTGGTCCAGGGGTCATCTGGATATCCCCTTCAAAAAGTTGCAGTTTACTAGGTTCCAACCAAGTTGTCTCATTTGGAGTTCCAACAATTGGAAATTGAGGGACCGCTGCATGCGAGGGGGATGGTGCTTGGCGGGGTGTGGTTTTGGTCTTCCCACAACGGCCTCGGCCGATGGCTCATTCTATGAGCCCAGTCACGGACTAATCTGTGGACATGTGTCGCACTGGATGGCACATGCTACACATCCGATAGGGTTGGGGGCTGGACAGCCTCCGCAGAGATTCCCGAGTGATTCAGTAGCAAGCCGGCTTCCCCACTTCAAACGTCCCCAAGCAGAGGGAGGCTATTCGCCCAGGCCATCACGACTTAGCCCTTTCTTTGTTGTTGCTTGGCTTTTGTTTGGAGTTGGGGGTCATTTTTCTGCCGGCGGAGCTGCGAAATGGGCCAAGGCCAAGACCCAGCTTTGGCGCCCGAGCGTGGGAGCCGCAGCGGCCTTGGGAGCCGCAGCGCCTTGACACGCGCGGGGGGGGGGGGGCATGCGCGGGCTGGGGTCGGTCTGTCAGGCCCTCACTTCCTAAGTGCCGTTTCGGACTTTAGTGTGCTTGCCATTTTGGTGGCAAACACCAATGGAATTTGGAAGGTCCGAAATGGCTGATTTGCAATTGCTTTCTTGTGTTGCCTTCTTGTTTCAGGTCAGCTTCACGCATGCGTACCTTGCTTCGAGAAGGGAAACCCGAAGAGCCTTAGGGTTGGGTTCGAAGAACGCGCCCTTGGTTGCTCAGTCTGTTTACCTTGGCGACTTCGCGACTCGGGAGACGGGAACCTCTGTCCGCAAAAGTGCTGGGCGCATGAAGTTGAGTCAGATCTAGCAATATTGCTGAGGAATCCGTGGGTTTGATGCCTCTCCTTCTTAGTTTCCACAATAGATTCTCAAAGTGTCAAACAGGTGGCAGTGTACAAAATCCACACGTTAGCTGGAATTAAAACAGCAGGTCCACAATTCTGGCGTGCTTCTATGGTGGCAAGGCTCAGGCTGCATAGTCGGATGTCCGAGAATGGTTTTGGGCCTCTGGAATCCTTTTTTGCATGTTCAATAATAATGCGGGCGTGGTCAGGGCTGTTAGAGTGATGGATTCTGGAGGGTTTTATGTTAGTACTTGTTTATGAGGTTGGCCTGCAACAACTCCAAACAAGGGTGTGTTCATTATGGAACCAGTTGACGGTACAGACGTGGCGCTGGATGTATACATGTGCGTGCGTACGGATGGAGCCTTACACGCTGATTATCGGACATATGTCAGTGTTTGGATCCTGGTGTCTCTTCACAGTACTTGCAACAAGAAATCAAGGTCGGTGGGGAGGCTGTGGAGGGTAATTTTCACATGGCAGTTGTTCAGCATCCTCTAAATCCCCTTGGTGGGTGGATTCCCACCCCATTAAGAATGGAATTGGGGAGGGGGGTGACCCCTTAAATTCCATTTATGGTTCCAATTGTCCCTTTTATGGGGAAGACTGGATAAATGGAATTGGGGGACCCCCACCCCCCTCCACCTTAAGGTGGGTGGAAGGTGGGTGGGTCACAATTGCCCCTAGGATATATAGATGCAAGGTACAGCAGGCGGCGGGAGAACCTCTTCGAAGAGCAGCTTGGCTAAAATGCGCTGGGCGCTATGTCCTTCGATGCCTTTTTGGCGGTTGGCAAAGAAGGGGAAGAGTTTTCACCGAGTCGCTTGCGACGAGAGGGTTTTCAACTGCGCGCACCAGCAAGTTATTTGGAGCATGACCTCTTGGCAACTCGCCCACTGCAAAATTCAGCATGGGTTTTCATTGGTGGCCATGACACAGACCCCTAGCTCAGCAAAGGAGCATGTTGTCATACTCGCACTGTGCACCTTTCCACTTCACGGCAGGGCATGGCAAGCTCGGGGTGCAGCGCCGATTCTGGGCTCTTCGGCTCTTCCCGTGCCAAGGCAGAGAGCCCGCGAAGCGACGTGCCTTGGCTTCGAGCGAGCGGCATGGTGACCAAACCGGGGCAGAGATAGATTGTTGAGAAGATCTTTGGGTTTTTGTCTCAACATCGGGTATCCCCAACTTGGCGATTGCTATTCCCTCTTAAAAGAACCCCCCCCCCATTTGTGGAACGCAGGGCAGATACGCGTAACGCATGCAGAGGATATAATTATTCAAGGATCGGCTGATTGGCTGGACCAGTGCCGGCCTCGCCCGCCGAAACTTGAGTACTGTAAAGTTGGTTGAAGCCTCGTGAGCGATGCAGCGGGCACTGGGGCCAACCATTTTGGACATCTACGTGGACCTGTACACACCATTATATATATATATATATGTATAATTATGCACATAGCTGCAGAAATGCATAACGATTCATACGCATTTTGTGTGCGCTGTGTTGCCGGAAGCACCCACTTGGAGATGTTGAGAGCGGCTTGTAGACTCATAGGCTTTGGCAAAAGCTGGGCGCTCCAGCCGGGTAGTAACTCTTTCAACGCTGCCATTCTTTCGGTCGACTTTTTTGATTGGAATGCTCCCAGTGCTTCCTTCCGGCGTTTGGCGAGCCACTATTGTAGGTAACCAGGGGCATCCATGATGTAAAACCTAGTCGTAGCGATTCATGGCGAAGGAGTCGTAGCTACTGTGGTGTCGAAATGCCAATCGGAAGCACTGGGACATATGCAGTACAGAGCCCCGAATGCAGAACCTGATCATTGCCACCTGGAGGCCCAACTCCATCGTCCAAAATGTCCGACATATTTTCGCCGTTGGGTTCTCGGCCCTAACTACCCTTCCACCAAATGACATGGAACTGACAGGGGGTCCGGGAAGACCATGTTCCTTTTTAAAGGGGCCATTTCCCTATCAGGTTCTATGCTAATTGGTGGGAGGGCAACCCTTGTGTATTTTTGCCCCTTTTGGGAATCCTTTATTCCCTCTTCCGACCGGCAAAGTGTGACAACTGTTAGGGGCTCAGTTTTGGAAGACTCCCAGCCGAGCTCGAGCTTGGGCCATGCCTCTCAGGTATGGGCTTCCGCCCCCTGAGGGCCTTTCCGTGCCGGGCTTCGAGCAGCTCGGCGTAAAGACTCGGCCTTGGCGTCGCCGACTGACCACGAGGCCTTTTGGTTTGAGATCCTTGGTGCGAGAGATGCAAGGAATGAGAAATGGAATGACCCCAAAGTAAGTGGTTTCCCTTAAGGGAATCTTTGGCTTTCCCACATTCCCTACTGAGCACCAGCAAGGATCCGCGAGAGTTCGCACATGCTTCCTGCTCTCCTGCGCTCCAGTTGTTTTTTTGGTGAACAGGGCAGCTAAGATTATCATCTTCTATTTTAAGCTGTGCGAACCATGAACCAGATAGTATTGTTTCCTCTATTTCACTATAGGCATTCCTTTCAACATCCGTGTCCCGCTGGAACATTTGCTTGGGTAGCTGTTTTAGTAAAGGGTGCTTGGGGCCTCAGTCCGTTTTGCTGTCATAGAATTGGCTGGAATCGGTTCAGTATTGGTGTAGCATTCCTTAGGGGATGCATTTTTTCTGCTACCTCCGGACGGGCAGCCATTTTTCTTCTGCAGGGCAAACACAAACTTGTTCAGTTTTTCCAACCCTTGTTCATGTCCAGCGTTGGGAGAACTGTTTGGGCGAATCTCAACTTGCCCTGCCTGGAGTGGACTCATGTTTGTTTGGCTTTTGTTGAATCTGTAGGGTCCCCGTCACCGCGAAGCACCAAAAACCGGAGCGCTCGAGTGTTTCCCGAGGCCGTACCTTACGGAGAAGTACCTGGATGCCTCAAGGGCGGCTTGGCCCATTTTGGGCCGTGCGAGTGTGAAGGTTGCGCTTTTGAGAGACCCTCTTCCCATCAGATGCCTATATATGGGCATGGGTCCAAATGAAACCAACCAGGGGAAGCACCTTCTTAAACCACCAGGGGACCGCAAATTGTTTGTCCATGTTGCCATTTACCAGGGTTCGATTTTGGGTACCTATTTTTGACCTACACCATATGTTCAGAGCGCATTGACACAGGATTTCTTGCTTGTCGCCGCCGTGACCCCTGACAATTGGCAAGGTGGCAACGGTGCAACGTTTCGTATTTGCGTCTTGCTTCATTCAAAGTCGCCTGGGGGGCTGTTACCCAACCCAATCGTGGCTCGGGATCTTCGTAGCACTGCACATTGGTGCAAAACTCCGATGCCACACCACTACATCCAGCAGGTTCCAGATAATCCATGTTTACATTCTTGCGGCGGTTGTTTGGACCTAATTGGAAGCGGCAGCTGAAACCGAGCATGACGAAAATAATTACTGGTCTAGTTAAATATGGTCTTGTGGCTGTCAAAGACGGCAATTCCAAGACAAAGACGTAGCTCAGCGTCTCTGGCTTTGGAGTTGTCGGTCTTGGCTTGTAGGGTTGCTTCACTTCTCATCAAGTGTGTGGTGAAATCAAGCGTGAGGGGAAGTGGGCGAAGACGGAAATGCAGAGGAAAATGAAACGAACAGGCCCACTTTTTAGCGCCCTTCTAGTTTCAGGGTTTAGGCTGTGGCGGCTTTCAGGCTCAGGTTGCTGCTTCATTTCACACGTCCATTTATGAGCGTCAGCCGGATTTCAGGCGTCAGGAGGGTTCAAGCGTCAGCGGGTGGGAATTTAAGAGCCATGTTGGGTTTCAAGTCTGACTAGGTGCTGCAATTCAAACTGAGGTGTTCCCTTGTCCACAACGTCCTTGTAACTCTGACGGAAATCCAAGCATGGACCAGAGGGTTGCCATGCGCAAGATTGCTATTCATAGGGACCACTGTGTTTGCTGGCTGTGTGAAAGCAATTTGCCGCAAGAATGTCCGGATGATGATGATGGATGTTGCAAATCAGAGATGTGCGTCACACCTCAGATGCGCTCAAGAGCACAAGAGGCCGAAGGGATTTCACCACTTGATAGGTTCACACGGACGCCGCATTCCCAGTGTCGTTGGACTGCTCGACTGATGCATCTCTTGTCTCACTCCTGGGGCCCCGCGGAAGAATTTTCGTCACTTAGGCGGAAGATGAAAATTTCAGTGACCTGGATGGGATTTGGGCGCTGAACTGGGCCCATTCTTGTGTGGTTCTCCTTAGCTCACTTTTAGGGCTCGGCAGGTGTTTGGCGCAAGTTGTTGATTGCGCCTACTGTATCCAGATGTTCCTCGGCGGGCTAAATCCCAACGATCCTTTTGCAAAGTGTTTCCCACATGTGGTTTCCAAATGGGTCAGATGCAACGTGTTGTGCAAGATCTGCCCACATTGCAATGTTGACCCCATATTAGTCAACCCCAGTTTATTCATAGAGGGGTGTCCCCCCCCAAGAAGTGATGATTGCCTCATATTGCCCACTCAACCCAAAAAAACACCCCCTATTAATAAACTGGTTGGTTGACATTAATATGGGGTCAACATTACCTTCCAAATGCGAAAAATTCTTAGTATCACCAGGGCTTTTGTTTGGGAATGCCTCGGCTGCTCCTTCGCCTTCTTGGTCCGAAAATCCCAGGCGCAGGATCTCCATGAGCAACTTCGGCCAGAGAAAGGCGGGGCGGTGCTGGGAGCCGGCTGGCTACTGGGATAGGGCCCAGTGCCGCATATCCGTTTTTCTGGTTTCCCCTCCTGGGGTTTTCTAGAATCATTTTCGGATCCCTTTGAAGGGTTCCCTTGGTTACCCAAGTTGAATACCGGGGAGGCTACCGCAGATTGTGGAGGTTTCCTTTGGTTTCCCCTCAAAGCTTGCTCAGATAGGGTACCCGCACAGAAGCAAAACGCGCGCGCACACACACATTTCTGCCCACAAGTTGCGGACGATCTAGGCCTGCGTTCTCGGCTGGACATGCCCAAGCCTTTCCGCCTGGCTCGCACAGTTTCCGCTCAATCGGCTCAGAAATATGTCAGATGTGGAGATCATGAAGTTAGAACTTGCAACCCCTGGCAAGTTGCATCGGTCCTTTGGATGGGGAGTACTTTGGATGGGGAGTATGTTTCAGGACTACCCAGCTGAACAAAAAGCTGAATAGTTCAACACAACTTGTATCATCGAAGGGGCCGACGGGAGCCAGTGCTTCCACTGGCAGGTATCCCATCGGCTCCCACCGGCTCTTGTTAGCACCTAGAGGTATCGGTAGCTAGCTTGCCTTCCCGCGGGGGATTCCAGGTAACTGGCGGGTGAAAAAAGGGTGCCCCCGAAATCAAAAGAAGCAGAATGAGCAGAGAAAGGCAAAGAACTTGGTGCGATAAGTAGAGAATGAGCGAGTCCGGGTGTTGGGAATGAACCATTTGGGGATTCCCTTAAAGGAAACCATAGGTTGGAACTCAGCCCGAATGGCACCTGGTTCAGGTCAGGCCATCCACACCGCTGCGTGTCCCTCGAATTAGGCACTAACCTCACCATGCGAGCAAGTCGCGGGCATGTGTTGGCCAACCAGGCCTCTGAATCGGGAAAAAATGGCGGGGGGGGGGGGGTTGAACTTCTTGAACTTCGCAGCCTTCTCTTGGCGGTTCCCAGCTGTCGCCTTCGTCCGTTGGTTGTTTTAGTTGGTTTAGCGGTTGGGTGTCCATTTGACCCGCAAGTTAAAAACTTCTAGCAGAAGATCAGAAAAGCGGACAGCCCAGCCCTGATTCTACCCCATAGTTCCTGCCAGGCGCAGGCGCTTCGCTCCACCCAGGCCACCCAAGTCGTCACGGCCAGGACCCTCACCGAAAGCGGCGGCCTTTGAAGCGCCGGAAGCCGCGGCGGCCTGAGCCAACTCCCTTGGTTGGAACAGCCGCGCCAGGCCGCGCTAGGCCTTCAGAGTACAAAATTGGGCCCCAGATCGGCGGCTTCCTGTTGGTGCCCCTTTAATCCCATCCACAAAGACGTGCCGTGATCAAAGCTCTTTGGGCCATGGTGTCTAACATGCCTTTCGTGGGGGCTGATGACAATTGCCCGGTTTTTTACACCGTTTAGAAAGCCCAGCCACACGGCGGCCCCCATATTTAAACCATCCACACAGCGGTTTCCTATGTAAACCATCCACACAGCGGCCCCCTATTGAAACCATCCACCAAGCGGGGGGCCTCTTTTGAGCCCCCCCCCCCGGCGATTTGGACCTAGCTTCAGGTCAGCTCCTTGGCCATGCAGCAGCTGCAGGGCTGCGAGGCCCGGAGAAGCGAGCGCCTGACACGTGACACCCAGGGAGCCCTCCGGTTCCAGAGCCATTTTTCTTGGGGGGGAAGTGTGGAGGGGGGGTATAGACTGCTATGATTAGGCGTTTTACTTGTTTTGAGTGGGTCTTTGTTGCTCGAGTTTCAGAAACCTGGAGGTAGCCATTCCTGAACCCACTCAGGGGATATTCCCAGCAATATGGTTCCTGAAAGACGTTTGGTTTTTGAGTTGTTTTCGCTGGTCGAGTTTCCATTTCGCCCACGAGTTGAAACTTTTAGCAGGGGATCTGAGGACAGTCAGTTGTAGGTAACCCATGAGAAACCTAGAGGTAGCCATTCCTGGGTACCGACCATGGCTTGCGTGGCTTCGAAAGGGTCTTTCTTTGTGAGTTTCAGGGAGGCAAGAACCTGTACCTGGCCTTTGAAAGGGCAGATGTGCATGAACGGGGCCCTCGTTTCATGGGGGAACCTTTGGTTTGAGCCTTGGCGCCCTCAGCTCTCTGAGTTCGGCCCAGAATTCGAATTCATTCGCCAATGAATTGGGCGGGTTCAATGGGTGACATGTGTCGTTTCTTGAGGGCATGCGGGTACCCGTTTTGGGTTGATTTAAAGTGGACGCGCTTGGTATTGTAATACTATAAATCCATCAACTTGAGTTCCACCAAAGGAACAGACCACCGATTTTTGGTCCCCCCCCCACCTGATCGGAAGGCACTCCTCACTCCCGAGTTCCGGTTTGGACCATTGGCTTGCACAAAAGTTTGGACTCACTTCATCCACAAACATTTCCCCCACCCACACCCCCCATTGCCCACCCCCCACCCACCACACCCAACCCCCCCCCTTCCCACACACCCCCCCCCCCCCTCGTTCGGAAGTGAGGGGCGCACCCCCAAACCCCGCCAGCACCAGCTGCGACGCCGGCGCCTGGCCGGCTTGGCCGCTTGGCAGGTCCAGCTGCGCGAGGCCGGGCAGCAGCTGCTTGGCACCCAGCGGGCCCTCCACAGCCTCCAGGCCGCGCTGGGCCACGCGCGGCGGATGCGCGACGCGCAAGCGGTGGCAAGCGGTGGCAAGCGGCAAGCGGGGGGGGTTGTCCACCCGAACCAAAAACCAGCGCCAGAGGTTTATATATGGAATACACGGCCCATGGGAGGTGGGGGAAGCCATCAGAAAGTGTTTTTGGCTTTTTGTTCTGGTTGAGTTACGCCAAGTCTTGTTG
Organism: Effrenium voratum; assembly: GCA_963377175.1. Taxonomy (NCBI): domain Eukaryota; class Dinophyceae; order Suessiales; family Symbiodiniaceae; genus Effrenium; species Effrenium voratum. The sequence goes on along the minus strand of CAUJNA010000213.1, from coordinate 1,280,940 downwards.
GCTCATCCGATTTTTGCAGCTGTGACTGGGAAATGCCATCTTTTTTTCGGCAGTGCGGCCTCCCTGTCGAAAGCAACATTTTGAGGCTGCGTGGTCGCGCGCCAAAGGCCAATGGAAATGGAACTGGTTCGGCGCTGGGCATGGCTCTTGGGTGCAAGTCATGTGCACAAACCGAGTGGAAGTGCTACTGGTTTTGCCGCATCGGTTTCGCGTGCCTTCCGGGTAAAAAGCTTTCGGACAACCTGAAATCATAGCATGTGCGTTTGTTGTGGTATTGGTGGGAAGGTTTTTCTTTAGGTGGGGTTTCCGGGTTCCCTTTGAAACGGTGGCACCCGCAGCAAAAACCACCAAAACCACCCTGGTTGATGGCTGTGGCTATGTATTCGGAGTGTTGTTTTTCGGCTTGGTTTTTTGCGTGTCAGTCGGTCGGCAGGGTTTGGAACAACTCAGGTGTTCTCCCCAAATCCTTTGTTCTTTGGATGATTCCTGCTAGAGGGAGAGCAAAGAAAGTATTTCTTGGATGTGTGCTAAACCTGATCAAGTGTGGATTGGCGGCTTCCTAATTGCAAGACCACATTGCAAGACATAGTTCTAGAATTGGAGTTGAAGAGAGGCCAATAGGTCTTGAAGGCAGGTAGGAAACAAAAGGAAAACCGACACTTGTTCTTCTTCTTTTTTGGGGGGGTATCTCTATTTTCAAGACACCCAAATGGCCGCTAAACAAAGGACACCTTAGCCATTTTGGGGGTTTCAGACACGCCCGAATGGGTTTCGACTTGGACCCTCAACCTGGCCCTAAAGATGGGTTACCCCAAAATGATGGGGTGCATTCCCGTTTTTATGGGCAATTGCCCCAAAATCATGGGGTGAATTCCAACCTTTTTATGGGTTGAGGGTCCAGGTCGCGGAAGTCGCGGAAGTCGAAGAAGTCTTCGCCAAAGGCTTCGCCCCTCCCGGCTCCCCGATCGATCGAGCGATGCCAGGTGACGCCTGGCCAGGCCCGGAACGACTTGGCGCAGCTGGAGGCGGCCGAAATCCGTCGGAACGTGCAAAGCCGGTTCCAGAAAGGGGCTTCGTTGGTTTGAGCGGTTTTTGAACCTCACCTCCCGAGTTTTCGAGGACTTGACACTTTCTGGGTTTGCACCATTTTGGTGGTAACTAGCAAGTTCAGACTCTTTTGGGCTCACCCACTCAGGAAGTGAGATTTAAAAGGCGGTTTAGTGGTTTGTCTAGCGGTTGGTTAGGTTTCTTAGTGGTCGGGCTTCTATTGAACCCATGAAAGAGGGGATATTCTCAGCCATACGGCTCCTGAAAGGCGTTTAGTGTTTTTTTGCGTTGGTTTAGTGGTTGGGTGTCCCTATTCCACCAACAAGTTAAACACTTTTAGGAGGGGATCAGAAAACGGAAAGCCCAGGTAGAACTAGCTTTGGGGGCGGATCGCGAACGGTAGTTGAGCAGGAAACGGATGACCATTTACCCACCATTCGCCAACAGCCAGTGAGGTTGGTTCCATATTCGGGGGTGATATCTGTTGGATGTTGGGGCTGCGCACCTCACCAATACAGTAACATCATTGGCAGCATTCTCCCAAGATGCCATTGCCATCACAAGCGGAGCTTTTACAGGATCACACATAGGGGTGACTTAGGCTTGTCTCAAAACAGCGGGTTCCACGCAAAGTGCTTGGTTTTCCTGGTGGTTTCCTTTGGAACAAAGAGTAGAACTTGTGTCCTGGTTTCACCGGAAACGTGTTCAATCAACACCCTTGGGCAATGACCCAGAATGGTCCAAAATAGCATGTTTTTTTTTGTTTTTTTTCTCAATACCCAGTGGGTCAATTCCCAGGGTGTAATACAAAAAACCCTTAGATGGCCGAGGTTTTGTCCCTGTCAAGGGGCATCACTGGCGGGTGTGACGTCAAGCATCATGAAGCTTTCTTTCATGGGGATGCCGTATTTTCGGTTGATGAATCATAATGATTCGCCTAGGTTGTTTGGAAAGATGATCCAAGTGATGAGTTCCAGAACGCCAACCAGCAAGTTGCAGATAGTATTTGCTGCATGGCTTCTAGGAATTGGACATGGGATTGCAGAAATATGTGTTGGGGGCACGTTGGGAACTCGCCGACACTTAGCTGTTGCGAGGAACGTGGCCCTAGAAACATGAGCACATGCCCCGTGAACAAACCTAGGGGGAGGGGAGAACTGAAACAGTGAAAGCCAGAAATGTGTCAAGCGCGGCAAAAGCGTACGTTAGAGCATGTGCCCAGGCAGCGCGGGACATAGGTTAACAATTTCCGCGATTTTTTCTGCGTCCCCTGAGTCCCCTGGCAAAAAAGGCTCTTGGCTGGGTGATGCACAGAACTTGGGGCTTGGGGTGGGTTGTGGGGTGGGGGTTGGGCAGGTTTGGGGTATCCGGTGGGTTTTGGGGGAGTTTGGGATGGGTGGGTGGGTTTGGGGTGTAGGCACACCTGGAAAAGCTCCAGTGCCAGTCCATCGACTCCGCCCGGGCCCATACGAACTCGACGCGAGAACCGCGAGAATCCGCGGGAACCGCGGGGCGATAGGCAGGGAATGAGTTGGAAGGAGCCCCGAGAAAAACCATCCCCCCAGCTTCTTTTTAGTGCCCTCGATTCATTTGTTGGGTGCTATGATCCATTCTGAAAATCAGGTCACTTAGTCCGAAATCAAAGAGGTCACTTAAGGTCGATGCTGAAAATCCCCAAAACCGTTTTTTTTTTTTTTTTGTTGGTTTCCTTTAAGGGACCCCTCCTAGGTTCATACACAACGGCCGGACTCGGTCAACTTCCTGGGTCGCTGGGTATATGCTGAGGTGTCCACAGCCGGGCTCAGCTCGGAGGCGCCGACTCCACTTGCACGGCTGGATTGGTCCGGGGAAATCCTTTTTTTTGTTCCTCAGGATTGGTCCGGGAATCCGTTTCCCGTTTCCCCTAATCCGTTTTTTGTTCCTTTGAAGCGCTCCAAGGCCCTTTTTTAACAGGCAGGAGTCGTCTTTGCCCTTTGCGGGATGCACCTGGATAAAGCGGAGTAGGGATGAGCTTTATGATGCTGAGGCCCTTCCCCTGCATGCGGATGGCACCAGGCAACAATATGTTGGACGCCACTTCTGCTTTGATAAATGCGTAGTGGGAGAATAGATGTTACTCTATGTTCACTCAAGCCATGCCGGATAAGATAGAGGTTTGCGTCATGTCGCTTTGGAGGATGTGTGGATGTGTGTGTGTGTGTGTGTTGGCCACTCTGCTTGGTGGTTCCCAGCCATCCCCTTAGCTTTTCGCCTTTTTTAGGGTTTAGCGAGGATTTCTATTTGACCCACGAAAAGTTGAACTTCTAGCGGGGGATTTCTGTTGGGCGGCCCAGTCTGGGGGTGTTCCTACATTTCCACCAGCTTTGTTCCAACCGGGCGTGAGGAGAGGGTCACGTCCAGGGGATTTTATTTCAAAGCAACCTGGTGACAGGCCCCAAAATGGCGCTGGCCTGTCTTGCCCAGTGGCAGTAATGTCGCTTTTGGTTTGAAGGGTGGTTCCCTTGGTTTCCTACTATGCCGGTAAATGGATCCACTGGGTTGAATAGAAAGAAAGGTAGCTGGGAGTTGCTCAGAATGGCGGTTTGGTAGAAGGGGAAGCCGCAAGCCAACCAATTTGGGCGACCGAACCCTATTTTGGGAAGCATCCAGTTGTGATCAAAAAATTGCGCACGTGGCTGGGTCCAAGAAAAGGGGTACCCAATGTACCCAACATGGAACCAGGGTACTTGGAACCAAGGACCTTGGAACCTGGTGGGCTCCCATGCCAAAGTCAGCACACCACCGCGTGGCTTTCGGGGGCCGAGGGATGCCTGAGGGTGTTATGTGGTGTTCGTGCTTGAACCGATCGCAACGCTTCCGCGTGGCTGCGCTTGTGTTGAATGTCGATCTGCCCTAGTCAAGCCCCAGCCCTGTTTTAATCATCGAAACTCCAGCCAACATGAGTCCTTGAGGCATCCCAGTCGACATTTCCATGACATGATGTTCTTTAGGCGGATTTGTGATCTCAAGTTGGACACATCCGCAGGACCAAGATGCGGCGCGTAGTTTTCGGAGGAGCGGAGTGATTGGCTGGATGGCTATGGCGGGCACTGGTAGCTGCAGGAAGGAAGGCCTAAAAAACGAGTTTGTGGAGCATTTCAAGACCGCAACAAGTCACGATCGCAAAAGCAAGCTTGCCTTGAAAGTGGTACATTCTGTTTCCATTGGTTTTGGAAGGGTTTGGGAAGGCTTTGCATCACAGATGCAGATGCCTTCTTACGCAGCGCATCAGCGTCTATTTCTGCAGACGTGCTTGTGGGCATGGCGTGGGTGGCAACAGGTGTGAAGAGGAGGGTCACCGATTTGTCCTTTGGCAAGTGGCCGCTTGGAATTGTTGTTCGTGAATTGTTTTCGTGGTTAAGCAGTTATTCTTGACAATCGTTTGCAAGGTGGATTTGGGGCATTGCCTATTTAGCAACTGGAATCCTTCCCAAATGATTCACGGACAGCGCGGCGCGCTGTTAAACAAGGCAAGGTCCAGAACATGTTTTTTTTGTGGAAAGCGAAAGGCAAGCCACTCTGGGGGTCCGATTCCTATGTTGACCCCTATGTGTTGCATTGGACGCTTTTCTCGTAGTGAGTTTTCGTGGGTGGGGCCCCTTTGTCAGTTGACTGGATGGTAACTTCACACCGGACTACACCTCGACTTCTTGTCAACCGGATCCTCGGGGAATGCTCTTGTCTTGCCTCCAGCGCGTTCCGGCAAGTCAAGGTCCGTAGGAATGCTCTTGCGTGTTCTGGAAAATCAAGGTCCAAACTTGCCAACCGGAAGAGGGCCTACTTTGCCCCTCATCCAGCGGCTAGACCCCCCCAGCTAGGTGCCCTTTTACCAACTTTTTTTGGGGGAGGGTTCCCCTACTAAAATAAACTACAGAAAAAATCGGGTACCCTTATTCCATCCTCTCTACTGGAGGACCTAGGCGGGCTCTCTCGCCTCTCCAGGCAACTGACGAAGGCCGTGGAGAAGTTGCAAGGCCAATTGGACCAGACCTTCGAGGATTTGAAGGGCCGCTGAGAGAATGGCGCGAATGCACCGTGCTAGCCACCAAGTCTCTAATAAGTATTGTTTAGAATTAGTTTAGTGTTGGTTTAGTATTTCTTTGAGCTGGCTCACTACGGTGTAGAATTGGTTTAGTATTAGTTCAGTATTCTTTTCAGTTGACTCACTACAGTTTAGAATTGGTTTAGTATTGGTTCTTCTTCTTGGCAGGCTGCCCTGGCCATTTTTTTTCACAATTCCCTACCCTGAAACAAACTGCATTATTGCCTTCCTGGAATTTCCGTGTGCCACCCCCTTGAAAATTTGTCAGGGTGCATCTTCTAGTAAAGGGATTGATAAGGAATTTGGTGGTTTGGGACAGGAAGCGATCCAGAGGTTCTGGACCCTGGCCATTTTTTTTCACAATTCCCTACCCGTAAACAAACTGCATGATTGCCTTCCTGGGGGTTCCGATAATTTTGAGATGTTTTTTTTCCTTTTTCTGTGCACTCCCCTTTTATTAATCGCTATCTAACATTACAAAGTCAGGTGGCTTGGTTAGCGACACATGTGACGCAAAGATCTACCCTCCTGGCAGCACATGTGCGATCCTTTGCGCGCTATCGCACACACGGTCGCAAGTGGGGTGTTTTCTCAAGAAACTCCGCTGATTCCCTGCGCTACGGCTTGAGACTTTTGGGGTTGTCGATGACACCCAGATGGGCATGCATCATGGTAAAGAGCATTCACGGACTGAAGAAGTGAGCCAGCATGAAATGCTGAGTGCATCCTTATCTGAGAAAGGTCATAAAGTCAGCCAGCCTGGATGTTTTTGCCATGATGTTGCCATTTGCGACCACTGAGGTTTTTGCCAAAACTTCCAAAGTGGTTGGTTGTGCAGCATTTCACTGGAAGAGCCCTTGTGAACTCCGGACACGCCTTGGCAAAGACCGACTTGACTGCTGTGGTTTACCGGCAGTCGCAGGGCCGAATGGCGCCTTTGGAATCCCCCGGTTGGTGAGCCGCAGCATTTGTGTTTGCTTTTCGGTCAAGATTGGAGTGGCAACAGCTGTGAGAGTCCCGGGAATTCAGCAACGATGGAAATGCCCAGGTCCGTGCTGAAAGGAACCTGAACTGTCTGACCAACAGACTCTTTAGATCAACCTTCTGCATGACTGCCATGCTTTTTTGGAGAGGTAGCATGTTCATTTTAGGTGAACTTGAGTTGGCCCTTGAACGAGTTGCTTGCTTCTTTCAATGTTGAACCCGAACCTGCTTGCCATTGTCGGAGGGCCTTCTGCCGTTTGTTGCAACACTTCCCCAATGACCAGGGCTCCCAATCATGTTGGAGCTTGGTTCGAATGGGTCAGGGGTCTTCCCGAAAGGCTGGCATGCTTCTGGCTTTTTCAGAAGCCAAAGGTTTCCTGGTGGGCCGCCTGGATTATGGCTTAGAGGCGTTTACCCGGTCCCCAGCGCACATCAAGTTGTGCTGACGCGACCCCAGCTTGGAGGGCCGGACAGCTCGCACCTCTTTACAGAGATTGACTTGAGGGGGGGTATGGCTTGAAGTGTAAAACATGGGTTGTTTGATCTTGATTGCTAGTTTTCGCAATGCCCCTTCCAAGCAAGACCTCGAGCACCTCAGCCTGATTGTTGATCGGGACCCTGCGCGAGGCCGTTCCAAGGGACGGCCGTTGCATGCGTATGAGAATGCCAAAGCATCTGAAAGCTACTGGTCATGTCTCCTTCGCATTCATCCAGAATCCACACCATGGGGCGATTCCACGTGATTCGGTCGGGGATTAGTGTTGAACTCGGATTATGTTTATCAATATGGGGGTGGTCCCCTCCAAAAGTGGTCCGACTCCCCAGTAAAACCTCGGACACCCCCATATGAATAAACATTTTTTTTTTTTTTTAAATGTGGGGTCCACATTAGCTTGTCAGGGGATTGAAGGGGGCTTTTGATTTTGTATGTGAATCTTGCCCTCCTGCCCTCCGGCTGCCTCCACAATTCGCTCGTCCCCGCAAGCTCCGCCAGCACCGCCAGCACTCCGCTCTGTATCCCTTGATTTCTATCCGAACCCATACCCAGGAACGGAGTCCTTTTCGATGGCGGCATTGTGTTAAAGGACAACCTGCGATTTCAAGGGTTCACGGTTCAAACTAGATATACAAACCCAAGTGAAGTGCCATTCACCATTTCTGCGTTCTTGTTAAGCCCAATCGGGAAGGTACAACCTCCACCAACCAAACCACCAATTTGGGATCAGGTGACTGCTGGACGACTGCTGGGGGGTTATATAGTCCCCCCCCCCCCCCCGCCACATGCATCGCAACGCCATTCGCCCCCTGCGTGCATTAAGTGCAGGAAGGCAGACCCACACATGGCTCATGATGGAGAGAAATGTGGCTGGCTCAAAAAACCAGTACCAAAATGGAACCCTGGAAGTGGAAACATGGACGAGCCACAGCCAAACCTCCTTTTGGGAACCCTAACGGCTGTGTGCTTCACATGCTCTTGGTCCAGGTGTTGTTCTTTGGGGCTAGGAGTTGAGAGGGGGGCCATTGGGGAGCCGAGTGTGTCGGAAGAGTTCTCACTCAGCTGGCAGCCTGCATTGTCCATGGGCCGGACGTGGTTGAATGAGTGTACCGGACTGACAAGGGGTTTTTGTTCGTCGCATCGCTCCATATGGCACACGCACCGGGTCCTATCCCTGTGTCCTGGAACCAACGCAGAATCCTTCAGGGATTGGTGGTGTTCCAGGTCCGTACAGCTCGCACGTCAAGTGTACTTGATATACCAGGCATGTTTTTAGCTTTTCCTTCAGCAACCGGCCTTAGCTTCTTGACAATCCATGCTATCCATGCTCAGCTTTTTAGGCTCCCGTTTCACTGGGGGTCTGACTTTTCGGGACAGTGCCGACGACCCGTCACAGGTCGTCGGGCTCAAATCCTTTTGAGTCGGCGCGAGAAAGAAGCAGGGCTGCGCGGCATGGCCGGGTCTGGGGGCGGGGGGTGCTCGGTGGTCTTGTATGTGTGACCGGCGTGCTAGGGCCAAGGCTGGTCTCGCTATCGGGGTTTGTACTTTGCGGCTGTTGTGCCCGAGCTGCTATTGCCAATTCTTGCTCTCAATGTTGTTTTGTTCTGATCGATGACGCTAGGACATCTTCCCGTGCAAGTGGTTTGCACTGTAGAGGGCGGCTTTCGTCTTGATGAAGACGCAGAAGGCCCCATGATGAGCACATCGTTGAAGATGCACATCAAGATTCCGGTTCCGGAGCTGGTGCATGCGTTGGCAAGATGGCAGGGGGCCAGAGAGAGCAATCTCAACTCTCAGGAAAGGCAAGCTGCCCGGGAATGGTCAACTGCCCAGGAAGCTGCCCAGGAATGGCCAACTGCCCAGGAAGCTGCCCAGGAATGGTCTGCCCAGGAATGGCAAGCTGTTACAGGGAACACCAAAGTACAAGACGGTAGCTGGATCACCGACCCAGATGCTCTCATGCAGCGTTCGACGGCCTTGCTGGAGGAGTTGATGATGCAACAAGATGCACGGCCAGCAGCCGAGGAGTTTCCCGATCAGGCTGAGTTGGAGTGCGCGGAGGACAACGTGTTCTGGGCCGAACAACTTGGGAGCCCACAGAGTGTCAGATGTCCAAAGCCAGGCCCTTCGCAACTCAGACGGTGGGCTGAAGACAGCTGGAATGTTGGCTTTTATGAAGCAGAGGGCGGGATGACCTTGATGGAGGAGCTCTCAATTCAAGTTCTAGCACTCCAAGACAGGAACGGCCGGAACGACACGACTGAAGCGCCCATGGCAGACGAAGAAGCGGACGTGTCTGATGTGAACAAGGCCGCGCCAACGCTGCAGAGTTGGCGTCGCCTGAGGCGCAGTGTGGCAACATCGCTGATGCAGCATGGCATAAGGGCTGCGATGCCAGCGTGGCAGAAGACGAGCAAGATGAAGCCCCAGAGATTGTGGGAACCTTTGCCGGGTGTCCAATGCAGTAAAGTGGAGTGCACGGAGAACAACGTGTTCTGGGCAGAACAACTTGGGAGCCCACAGAGTCTCAGATGTCCAAAGCCAAGCCCCTCGCAATTCAGACGGTGGGCTGAAGACAGCTGGAATGTTGGCTGTTATGAAGCAGAGGGCGGGATGACCTTGATGGAGGAGCTCTCAATTCAAGTTCTAGCACTCCAAGACAAGAACGGCCGGAACGACATGACTGAAGCGTCCTTAGCAGAAGAGGAAGCGGACGTGTCTGATGTGAACAAGGTTGAGCCAGCGCTGCAGAGGTGGCGTTGCCTCAGGCGCAGAGTGAATCTGCAAGAATGGCAGATGCGGAGATGGGACCGCACCGGAGGACAGATAATTTGTGCGCAGGGAGCTCATGAGGGTAACGCCCGGCTTGCAAAAGTCCACCTCCTGACATGTCAAACATGAATTGAAGAGAGAGAGAGAGAGAGAGAGAGAGAGAGAGAGAGACACAGAGAGATAGAGAGAGAGAGAGAGAGACACAGAGAGATAGAGAGAGAGGGGCAGAGAGAAAGAGAAAGAGAGAGAGAGTTTTTGCTTGGCAAATATCATCCACTGGTGACAAGTTATTGGTGATATGACACGGAACAAGCCCTGTGAGGACTGCAATGAACTTCGGGGCCAGCACATCGTGAGCAACTGGAGGCTGACTGACGCCGCGCAGTCAGCTGGGATCAGCTGGGAATGTGAACTGACGCCAGGTCCCAACAAGTGAAACTCGCAGATCGCACATTGCAACGAAGCGATCCATGAGAACCTGAACTCGAGTACGCGAATGTGGCCCTTGGCGACAGGGCGTGCTTGCGAGCTGGAACCAAACATGTGCAACATGGTGCTCGAAGGCTTTCACACCCGAAGGATGCAATGAGGGATCCTGTCATCTCCGAGCAGGCCTTGTGCTCGGAAGGCCATCGAAAAGAATCGCCCGGGCTCTTGCGCGCCAAGCGATCTGCCAAGTCGGTGCCTCAACGTGGGACTCCAAAGCCTTGGATGCCTAAAGGTTTTGTACTATCATCTCCTTGCAGAACTCCGATGGGTAGCTTCTTAGCTCCCTCCTTACAAGCAAATTTGGATACCCCCAGCTCCGGAACGGCCTCCTTCCACCAGCTCGTTTAGACGATTTAGATGCAGTTCGACGGCTTGCTGCTATTCATTTTCTACATTCGCCGGCCGGGTGCTGGGCAGCGAACGTGTTGCAGGCTCACAAGAAAAGAGCCTCGTCGCAAGCAAGCAGCTTGATGTTGGATGCTTGGGATGCTGTCAATGGATGGACATCTGGTTTTTTGGGGCGGTTGGACCATTTTAGTGGTAAACAGAAAGTGTGGTTACTTTTCTTGACCCATCCACTCCTTTGGATATGAGTCGAAGACGTATGTGTTTTTTGGATGTTTTTTTTTTGGGGGGGGGTTGCTCGATGTTTTTTGGATCTTCGGGATCCAGGAAGCCGCTTCCAGTGCGCCGCATGCCCCAAACATGGCAGAAGGAGTTTTCTCTCGTAGTCGGTTGGCATCGTTAGTGGTTTTTCAATCATAGATCCGCCACAATGAAGAAGCTTGGGGAAACAACGGAAACCAAAAATAGCCGAAAACTCGTGTCTTAAGAATAGCCTTGTTTCGCAACCTGGGAGAGGCCCCCATATGGAAGTTTCGGATGAAAGGGGCGAACTCATCCCTGAAAGCTGCACAAGCTGCTGGACTTGAACTGGCTGGCGGTTGGAAGGGAGCCAAGGAGCTGGGGGTATTCAAATTTGCTTGTAAACGGGGACCTGCAAGGAGCTTTGTAAGGACATGGTAGCGAAACTTGCGCCATGTCAGTAGTTCTGGCAAACAAGCAGGTCTCCTTTTTTTTTTGGGCAAGGACATGAGAATCTGTGGTTTTCAGGTAGACCTGGAGACAACTCACCCCAACGACTTTGCGGTGCTGGTAGAGGTGGCTCGCGATGATCGGACCGATCGCTCTGCGGAGTCTGCCCTGCTCTTCTTTTCCCATGTCCAAATTCAAGTACTCTCCAAAAAGCAATTGTTGGGAGGGGGGGGGAGGTGCTGGATGGCATACCTTTTTGCTGCCAAGGTCACTGGAAAGCCGGAACACCACTTGCGAACTTCGCAAAGATACGAGCTCACACAGGTCATTTTGTCATTGGGGGTTCCTTGATAGTAAATGCACGCTTTGAGAACACTGGCGATGGAACAGAACTGTAGCTCCTTTGCACTGATTGATGTTGTGCTTGGCTTTCCCATGGAGCAATCCAAGAACGGCATCCCTATTAATTTCCAGGCACGATTCAGGATCATGTCGGCCGGGGTACCCTGTTTTGCATTTTGGCTTGCAAAGTTTCCTCCTGTTGATGGTGGTCAAACACAGCGGAAGCTAATACTCCTAAAGCAATGAGCAGTCAGCGATAAAAAGTAAGTTATCGCGATGAGAGGTGAATAAGCGTAGAACCGTGCCGAAAACACGGTTTCGGGTTCAAAAGCGGACATTTCGAGAACACACGCTGCATTGCAACGGTGCGTTTTGTTTGTGTTCTGATAGCAGTTGCCCCAAAACGTACGTAGCCGCACACAACCTCCGAAAAGAAGCTCGTTTTGAGTTCTCCACTTGTCATTATGTTCACGGGGTCCGGTCCGAGGACGCGCCGCTGTCACAACGCTACACTCATGTGTTCGAGTGTATTTGTTTGTACCGGGGTCCGGTCTAAGCACGCAGTTAACCACCATAGCAGGGAACCCTCCAGGATCCTTACCTCTAGGTTTCACCATGGACGGTTTCCCCTGTTTGCCTTCTATACTTAAAAGGGCATTGTACCTTACTATGTGGGTAGCAACCATAGTTACTACCCACTTACTATGATAAGTCTCCTTGGGTTATTAACCAGGCTTACTAAACACTTGCTAAGCACCCTGCCCCTTTAAAGCAAGAAGCACCGGTTGCAACTTGAGGATCCCGTAGACCCAGAGGCGAGTTGCGCGCTCGAGTCAGGGGTTGCCGCCTTCTGCGCGGGAGGATCATGTCCGGGAGCCCCAAAACGTCGGCGGGCTTGTCTCGAGAAAGGGGGCCTACATAGGACCGGGGACCCTCAAAACAAACACCCACATTTGGCGCCCGGATCCTTGCTTGAATTTCAGGCATGGTTTGATGTTCCTCAGCCCTGGGCTCTTGATGGGGGGGGGGAATATGTTTTCTCAGCAAAAGCGCCATGTTGCAATCTCAACGGGTGCAAAGTAGCAGTTTGAAGGCAAACCACTCGTGAATTACAACCTTAGGGGGAAATCCAGTGGCCTGTGAAAAAGTGCTATCCTAGATAGCCAAGTTGCTGCTTGTTGCAGTCACTGTTGCTGGTTTTTGGGGAAGTGCATGGAAAAAAGAGCAGCAACTGGCGATCCGGAGACAGGAGCCCAGGGTGGGTCCCCCGGGGTTCAAACCACCTTTGCCTAAGGAGTTTCATGTCCTTTTGGGTCAACCATTCTTTTAATGGGGGGTTGAACCGTAGGGGGTCGCTCCTTTGCTGTCCCCTGTGATGTGAACAAGTCGCGCCGATCGGCGCTGACCGTTTCCCCCTTTTCAGGTTCCAGAGGCAGGTTGCGGCACCCGCAACTCAATGCCAGCATGAACACGTTTGACCGGAAGCACCTTGACTAGGCCGCATGATGATCGGTGATTTCGGCCGTCCGACACACGCGTCCGTTCAGGTCATCAAGGAATTCTTTAAGGTCAATGCGGTGGAGGGCCGCCGAGATGTGGAGGCACGGCTTCCAGTTTGGCAGCCCAAAAAATGGTCACCGTCCCCTGCGTTTGCCTGAGAACCAACCTGAAATACCCTCAAGAAGAAGACAACTCCTTCGCAGTTGTTGGCAAGTCTTTACGTGTTTTGCTTTTTTGGTTCTGTTCCTTTTAAAGGGGCCTGCAAAACTGTCAGTTGTTTGCTACCAGGGTTGTAAAGACCCATGCAAATCAGGTTACCCTCAATTTGTGGTTTGGATTGGTGGCTTCGGTTTGGACTTGAACCCCTGGTTCTTGTAGAAGGTGGATAGGTCGCAGGGCAGGTTTTCAGGGGTCCAAACCAGCACCCCGCAACGACTGCCCTTTCCCTTGTCCAAAATTCCAGTGTCCCAAAGGCAGTTGTTTCGGGGCTGTTTTTTTTTTTTTCCTCCCCGGTTTGAATGCTTTGATCCGTTGTCGGGGCCATTGAAAGTGCGATTTCTGGTGGGGTGATGCTTCCAGGCAAAATATTCTCCTGGTGCTCGAAAGGCGCTTTTTACTTGGCCGTTTCCTTTTCCCCAGTTTGTTGTGGCCGTTGTGACAAGATACGGCCGAATGCAGAAAGACACCTTTTTTCCGGCCGCTTGCCATCGTTTGATATCGCTTGCCTTTCCAGAAAAGGCGGCGCTCAATCAACAACAATCAACAACAACAATCAAAAACAAAAATCAACCAAGAAAAACAATCTAGAAAGCTTGTAAACCAGCGCTTGCCCCAGTGCTTCGCGCATGCCAAGCTTCTGAACCCAGAAACGTTCCCACAGGGCCAGAGAGCCCCAAGGGGCGGCTTCAGGCTCCGAGGGGGCAAAGGGGATTTTTGTTCTGGTTGCTTCGGGGAGCCTATGCGCAAAAACGGGTTTTCCACGGGATTTCTGAGGCGTTTTTTTGGTATTGGGGCGTTTTGCCTTACCTACGGAAGATGACGCGGGCGAGTTCTTCGAGAAATTACGAACCTCTAAAATTATTGCCTTTCCCTCAGAAATTACGGCTGTTCGCTTAAAAATTACGGCCGTTCCCTGGAGAATTGCGGCTGACCTGCAGAACTGTGGCCAACACCATCAAAAGTGTCCCAAACTAGCGGTCAACTGCTGTTTTTTTGCATTTGAGCCATTTGAGCCCTCAGAACCGAAAAGAGTTGCATTTTTACTCCCGACATGGGCTCGTGCGCCAACATGCAGTGACAGACATGCTAATCGTTCTGGTTGGGACGCAGTGACCTAAGCATGTTGTTTGGAGAGGCTTTCAAAGTGTGAAGATCCGACCCCAAAAAACGGAAGCATCGCTGCCTTGAACCAATACGGGCGTGCCTTGGAAAATTACAGCCGCGGGGAGAAATTACGGCCGAATCTGGAAAAGCCAGGTTTTTCTGGAACACCGAGAAAAGCAGCTTTTTTGGTTCCAGGGCTGTGGATGGACAAAATGCTGCGACAGATTGAAACCATTGTTTGTTGGCATTTACAGGGGAATCGAATCATTCCAGGGCTTCTTCGGAGGGAAATAGATTTCGTCCATCCACAACCCTGGTTCCGGCCGCTGGGGGCAGGTTGTGAAAGTTGTCCTCGGCTGGAAGGTCGCGCAGTTCCAACAGACGCGCGGGCCCAGTGCCAGCCAATAGGATGTGTCTTTTGTTAGCAGAGCCCATAGCAGAGCCCCCCCCTCACAAAAAAGACATGGGTGGTTGTTCTTTGGGTTTATAGTGGGTAGCTGGTGTATCCCAGTCCAGTTGGGCTTCATCCCTGGTCCTTACGGAAGGTAGAGGATGTGCCTCCCACAGCCACGAGAACAAAGATCCCACAAACCACACTTTTCGACCTTAGGTTGTAGGTCCCTTCTTAGGGAAGGCTCATTGATCCTGCTTCACCAACTAATGGGTTTTCCATTAAACCACTAAAAGCTAAACTTTTAGCAGGGGAGCAGAAAGTAACCAAGAACTGACGCCCTTCTTCCAACCGCGGATTCGGTTGGCTCTGTTGGCACGGTGTCCATGCTGAGGGCCAAAGAGCTGAAAAAGCTGCGCGACCAGCGGAGAAAGCAGAGGCTGGGCCACTGGGGGTGAGGCTCAAGGTGTTGAAGGACCAGGCGGTTGGTAGCCTCACTCCCTGACCCCCTGGACTTGTTTATGCCAAAATGGCTGTAGCTCAAAAAACTGTACCCAAAACGGCCCCTAGGTAAGTGGAGGTAAATGGAAGCAAAGACCATCACCTGCGTAACCCTAGCTCTTAAATTTTGAGCCACACCCAAATGGAAAGACCATTTTAGTACAAACAGCCCAGACCTTTCCGGCCAATCCACTTCAGGCCATTGAGCCTTGTGGCTTCCTGCTATGCTGTTCAGTTCCAAACGCAATGTGCTTTGCTTTGGCTATATCGAGTTTTCGGGCAGTCGGACAAGGCGAGTGCCTGAGCCAGGCTGAAAGGCATCCAAGTTTCGGCATCAGAGGAGGCTCGGGCGACATTTGCGCGAGCGAGTAGATACACCACTTTGCGAAACCACATGGCGGATTTGTCTTCATGCTGAAGCCGCTTCTGGATGTCACCGCACCCTTTCCTGCCCGCGTGAGAAAAAAAAAAAACCTCCCCGTACTGTTGCCCGGCATGCAGCTTGGGGCATGCGCCGCAGTCGCTGGTTTTCCTGTGGCTTAAACTCACTGACTCATCAGCATTTGTAGCTCATACTCGTCAACTTTTCGGATACCAACCTTCAATATGATTTCTGCAAATAACGGTTCCTTTGCGAGGGAGAATGGGGAGATGTTTGCCTGGATGCAATTGCTGCCTGGGAGGTTGTCTGTTCGGAACGTCTCTTGCATAGGGTTTGCACCACCCGAGCTTAGGTGTTTGAACTATCAATCGTTTGAGAGGCCATTCAAGTACATTACTGCTCGAACACCAGACCCCGGATCACCAAGGAGCCACAACACGCCCATTTTGGGCGGGTTATTTTCCTTGAGGCTTGCATGCCGTTTGAGCCTAGGCTGACTTGCAAAAGCAGATCGAGGCGGGAGCGCGGGGCGTCTTTCGCGACTGCGCCAATCTGGAAGCAGTGGATCAGACAGAATGAGACCAGGCGTTGCTTTGTCTCCAGCTGTGAGTTCCAGAACATCTCCACCGCTCAATTTTCGGACCTGCGTTCAGCGGCTTCGTTTTGGGATATGTGTTTTGGATCATGCAGGTCAGGGCGTTGGGTTCCTCGTTTGAAGGAACGGCACTGGACGAGGCCTTGGAAAGCACCTTGGACGTGAGCAAAGCTGGCGCCGGGCACCCGGGCACCCGGGCACCCAGTCCGTTCGTTGGATCCGGGCCCGCGCCCCCTGAGGTAGGGAACGGCTCCTTCGCTATGAATCGCCTCGGGGGTTTCTTTGCATTTTCCCAAGGGCTGTTAGGACTGACCAACTTTTTGCCAACGGATTTGGGGTTTTCCATCTGAAACCACTAAAAGTTAGTCACTGTTAGCAGGGGAGCAGAAAGCAGCCGAGAAAAGACGAAGCAAGCACCAATGCGATTTTTCGCCGAACAAAGAATCATCAACACACACACACACACCAATGCTCTTTGTTTGGTTATTCTCTGGGGCGGTCTATGGCGGTCTCACCCCTCAAACAGAATGCGCTTAGGGCGAGCTGAAATCCGCGGGCATTGCCATCGTGGCCGGGCATCGGTCGAATCGACGTTCGACGAGTGGCGCCTGGCGGGAGGTACTCAAGCTCGCATCTAGTCTTCGGAGGTTGACAATTTGTGATTTCCCGAATTTGCATTCGACATGCCCTCAAAGTATGATATGCACTCCTAGTCTTGTCGTTGAAAGGGCGAATCTCAAGTACCAGGAGCTGAATTGAAGCTCGGACTAAAGTGTGGTCCTGTGGTGCTCGAGAGGACGAAACAATGCATTCTGGAATTGGGAATTGGTCCGTGCTTTCAACATCGGCGACCACAACAAGGATGATTCCCCGGACTAAAACGATAAATGCGAAACCAACAGCAAACTGCAGAATTCAGCCAAGCCGATCTCCCCACAGGACTCTCATGATTCAGATGTGCGAACTCCTTCTCTCTCTTCCCGCAGGAGACGTACGCCGCCCAATCAAAAATCCCGGGCAGATGAAGGCTAGGGGAAGTCCCAGCGAGAAATAGATGCGGCTGCCTTCTAATTTTCTTGCATAAGTTTGGGGATCGGCCATGCTAATACCAGGTTTGATTGTGACTCATCCAGTGGTTCCAGTAGGTAATTAAGGGAACCACGCTTGAAAGCCAAAAGGCAAAGTGCTGGTGACCAAATGAGCCGTGGCCGGGATCCACTGGGTCAGTTTTGCGCACGAGCGCGCTGGGAGATGTTTTTTTTATTGTTGCTTGTGACCCTGGCAGGTCTTCCGGAAGCAAGCAGACCAGGTCGCGTGCCTTGGCGAAAATGGGGTTTGGTTCGGTGCAGTTGTTTGATATCCCAGCGCTCCCAGGTGCTCGTTTAACTACCACTTTCCCAACGTGCCCGTTTAACCAGCACCTTGTCAAGAGGCTAGATTTCAACACCGTGAAAGGTGCGTGAGAAACCCGTGAAAGACCGTGAACACCTCGTGAAAACAGCGTGAAAGACACCCTTTGTTTACTCATGCTAGGGCTGTGCTCGTTTAACTTGTCCTTTGGACTTTCTGGGATGTCCACTTTGCTTGGTGGCTCCCAGCCATCCCCTTAGCTTCTGAGCTTTTTAGCGTTTTAGCTGGTTTAGTGGGGCTTTCCATTTAGCTCACTAAAAGTTAGACTTTTAGCGGGGAATCTGAAAACGGACAGCTCAGTTTGGAGGTGGTTCCCTTCTGACATGGGGGGTCATAAACTCAATGCAAAGTCATGTCCGCCGACCACTCTCGAATTCAATTCCTGGTAACACTGATCTGGTGGACTCAGCTGCTGGTGTGCCACTCAAGCGAAAACGTGTCCGAATCCGCCCATGGGGGGGGTAAGATTCTCGACATAGTGGCCCCCCTAAGAAGGTTAGCTTCCCTGTACCAATTGCCAAACGGGGTTCCTTGATTTGAGACAAACCCCCACCTGGACCCTCACTCTACCCATAAAAAGGAGTTCACCCCATAATTGTGGGGCAAGAACCCATTTTTAAGAACAGTTTTAGATTTCTGGTATGTCTGTTCAGGTTTTGCCTATGTCGAAAAACATTTGTTGGTGGAATGATAGCCGATTCGATCGGCCGATAACTTGTAAGGTGCCTCCAGCGGTGGGATGGATTCACGCAGCGTTGGTTCTACAAGACCGGCACAGGCCCCGACGAGGGATCGGGACGAAGAGATTGGGGACAGAAGGGAAACCCTGCCCAGTGGATCCAAGTTTTCCATCGTTTTCCGTATATAGTAGGTATCCCTTGCTATTTTCCTTTTGGTTTGAATATCGCTTGGTTCCCTTGGTTACTACTATACTGGTAAATGGATCCACTGGGTTGGATTAGTAAACTCCTTGATTAATAGGGGGTTGTTCCCCGTTAGTTTTGGGGGGCTCATCACTTGTGAAGGAAAGCGCCCCATATTAATGTTTTTTTTGTTAATCCGGGGTCAACATTATTCAGGTTAGCATGGAACCCAAAAAACACTATGTTTTTGTTTTGATTGAATCCCTTTTTGTCACTTGACGCGGCAAAACCTTCCACTCTGCCATGAGCATGGGAAACACAAATCAAAAACCATCAAAGCACTCCAGTCCCTCAAATGGTTTACTCAGTTGAAGCAATCGTGTTTTTGCATAAGAAAGGAGTAACGAGTGTTGCTTTTTGTTTTCTTCAATAGGGTGTGAAAATTAAACAGGAGGGGTTGCGCATGGTCCATGTTTCCACTTACCAGGTCACCGTTTTTTTGAGCCGCAGCCAATAAGGCCGTGAGGCGTGGGCCATCTAGGAGCTTGGTGAGAGTTTCGTCTTGGACTCTTGGAGGATGTCTTGCGTTATGTCTGGACGGCTGCCCGGCATCCAGGTGGCTTGCCCCTAGCTTAGACTGGGACGAGGGTGGGAAGTTGCGGGCAGGTATGGCCATGCTTCAAAACCAATGGTACCCATTTGGGCTAGGTGCACCACCCATTCTAGTCGATTTTAGTGGTGGGGGTATGGGGTGTTGACCCATGGCCATATATATATATATTATATATATTGATGCCTTGCGCACATCGGATTGGTGGACTGGGCTCTTAAGACAGAATCAGACGGGCTTGGAATTCAGAGGCCTCTGATTCGGGATTCCGTGGTTTGAGCCTTCCTCAAGTCAGAGGGGGGTAGTTATGCTGCAGCTGTGTGCTGGACCATTTCTTGAAAAGGAGTTGGCTGGGGTTCTGTGATACATGTATATATATATATACATATGTATATAGATATGCGTTTGCCATCCTGCTCGACGTACCGCGTACCAGAGGGAGGCCGAAGGTGCAGGTTGAAGGCGACCGGTTTCCGCTTGCTTGTGTCACTTTTGCGCCATATGTAAGCTGGCTGGGTTAGTTGTGGAAAGTAGAAAAGGGGCTTTAACATAGTGTTCCATTCCACATGCCGTGTTTGTTTACTTACATGCAGGGCAGGCAGAATTTCTGGGCCAGAGTCGTCTTACGCAAACGACAGTGCACTTTCATGGCAGACAACCCAGCGGTTGAGTGGAATACATGGCGGCGGCTCAAAAAAGTGGCGCCAAAATGACACCTTGGTGAATTGAACCAAAGACTCACTTGCCCAAAGCCGACCTTTTGACCTTTTGGTTTTCCCATATTGGTCCATTTTTAGTAAAGGTCCCAAAAGGTGATCACCTTTGATTTCCAGGTCTTTTGGGCAAGTGAGAAGACTAAACCCCGCGGTTTGCCCTGGCTCTTTCATTTTGCGCCATACCCATTCCTTCCGTCAGCACAAAGAGTGCCCTGCCCCGTGGCCTCATGGACCCCGGAGAGCTAAGACGAGTGAGTCGCTTTCTTCTCAGTTGCGCGAAGCGAATCGACCGGATCTGACCTTTCGGTTTTCCCGCTTTGGTCCATTTTAAGCCATGGCCCCAAAAGGTTATTCCATAGGCTATTTCCGTTTCTCATTGATCGCCCAGTAGTGCCCTTTTGCCCTTTTTCGGGGGAGGGTTCCCCTGCTAAAATGGACTACAGAAAAAAGCGTACCCTTATTCTAGCTTCTCTACAGGAGGACCTAGTGGATGTTTCTCTCTCGCCCCTTCTTCCCAAAGCCGATGATACCGTAGGAGATGACTCAAACTGCGCACGGATCCACTTGGATCAGCGCTGCCAACTTGTCAGACCGTTCTGGGGTTCCCTCCCTGCGTCGTTTTCGGCTTCCAGGTGCCCTTGGCTCTTTGCCGCGGATTTGCCCAAGTTTGAGGCGGGGTGGCTGGGTGGCAGCTCTCCCCGTCTCCGGGGAGATCAGGATTCTAAGGGTCACTCAAATGGCCCAGAAGCCACAATAGCACTTGGTTGGGGGCCAAGGGCGGAATCAGACTTGGGGTTGGTCAGGGCTTCGTCCAGTGTTTGCGGGGCCCTTTCAAATGAAGTTGCCCATGATGCCGAGACAGCCCACATCGAACCTGGGTGGGGTTCCGTTGAATAGAAGATGCCCTCACTAGCTGCAACCCATGTTTCCACCAAGCATGGCTCCATTCTCAACGGTTTTTACCCGCTGGCTCTCATCAAGTTGCCAGTGAGTCCATCTTGACTCAGGTGGGTGGGCGACCGCTGTGCCCGTCTCAGAGGAATTGCTTTGCATGCAAGATTATTATTTAAGACTGCCTTCCTGGGTGCAAGCACAGGACTGCCATGGCTGATTGTGCTGCTTCAAAGTCCAGGAAGGCATCACAACATTCCAGATGAACCAACAGGGCGTTTGTCAGATGATTTGAGCTGCTGTTTATTCCGAAATTATTCTCCTCGTTGATTGCAGATGTTTGTTGTGTTCAGCGTGTGTCGTATGCATCGGGGGAGCGCGCGTGCCAAGCTGCCCAGGGGATGAACCAAGGTGCCAGAATCCAACCTGTGTGCCCTAAATCTTGTGAGTCGCCATGCGACAAAAAGGCTGCACTTAGTACTTTTACAGCCGCAACCCGTGACCACCCTAGCCCACAGCTTGTTTGTTTGTTTGTTTGTTTGCTTGCTTGCTTGCTTGCTTGCTTGCTTGCTTGTTTTTTTTCGTCCTCCTGACCCTCACTGTGCTCAACTGATTAGCGTTCGAAGCCTCCGGGCACAGTTAGGCGCATTGAATGGGCGTCTGGTCACATGAAGCGGGTGGCAAGGTTTGCTCTTTGTGTTATTCCCCCCCCCACGTTTCCTCACTGGCTCTACACCAAGGGCATGACAAAAAAGTGAGCAACATCTAACACCACGAGTGCTTCTAGTTCCATTTTTTTTGCAGTTAATCCACTGGACAAGACCGTCAGATAAAACACAGAGGTAAGAATCCCTGGTTGCCTACTATAGTACTATAGTGGCAATTGGAAGCACGGGCAAGCAAAATAATGAAAAGGTCCCAACTCTGATCGTGCCAATGTGTCCAAATTCTGCTGGCCTTGAGGTATAAGCTGAAAGTCTCGCGCGCTCCTAACCCCACAGACATCAACTGGCTGGATGCTGGACACTCGGGGGGCATTCGATTCGCTTTCAACCGGGCTCCCAACTGCTTGCAGTTGATCTTGCTTGTGCTCAGCAGGGAATCAGGAAATGACCCCTATAAACAATCCCGTTTGGTCCCCAATTCCCAACACTGACTCGGTCAGTTATTTGGAGAAGCTGGAAGACCTGAAAAGAGCCAGTTTGAGTCCAACAAAATTGGGGGAGCAGTTTGGGGAAGCAACGGACTCGTTGACCTCAAAGCCAACGCTGGCAAGCGTCGCTGATGCAAGGATCTCCCAGCAGCTTTTGGCATGTTGTGTATTTTTTTTAGTTTGTTTTTGTAGTGCCTCAGTGTTTGGGTTGTTTTAGCTGTTTGGTTCTGTTCATTTGCAGCCAGTGGCTGCAAAACAACAGTTTTTGGCTCCCCAAGGATTGGACAGAAACACATGACATGAGTTGATTGTATTTGTTTTTCACATGTTGCACCCCCTCACAGTGGAGTAACTCATGTTGTTTGGCCATTTGCTGACTCTTTTAAACCTGTTGTTTGCCCATCTGCTGATATTTTGCTTGGCCGGGCTTTGCGTGTTGAACCTTGGTTGCCCAGTGGTGCCCGGTTTTCCATTTTTCTTGGGAAGGGTTGCCCTTCAAACCCAACCAACAAAAAAGGGTGCCCTTGTTTCCCCATGGAAATCCACCGGGCATGTGAGGAACCCACAAGTGGTCAGCGCTTTGTGAGGGGCCAACAGCAGCCACCAAGTGGCGCTTTTCCCCGCGTCGCGTAGCCCGGACTCGACTCCCAGGTCGGACGCACGAACTGCGAGTTCCTGGCGCGGAAGGCGGCGACCATCGCCTGGAGCCTGGCTTTCGGCGCATTCATTTGCTTTCTTGTTCGGTTTCTATCCATCTTATATGTATATGCATATATATATATATACACATATACATGTGGTTTTGGAGCCAAATGGTTCTGTTTTGCGATGCACACACACACACACATATATATATATATACATGCATACGTGTGTTTTGAGTTTTGAGGGCACCATGTTCAGCTTGAATGGAAAGCCGCCAATTGTGGTCCGCCATCTTTATAGCTTTGCCTTCCCCATTGTCTTGAGGGATCCTTCTTCAAACAAAACTGGTCCAAACCCTTGGGAAATTGATGGTGTATAGGAACGATGGGTGAGGACAATGAACAATGGGGAATCAGCCCTGAGAATTTGGACACACAGTGGACAGTAGTTTAACCATGCCATTCTAGGTGGGGAGAAAAGATGAGGGTAGTAATCATTCGAGAGGCGGCAGCGCCCTTTCACGAATCCCCCGACTCCAAATCTGGCCTGCCGGGTGAACCATAGAGAGAGATGACTCAGCTGTGGCTGTACCAAACATGACAGAAAGCAATGTGCAATTTTTTATGGTATCCCCATGGCACGTGTGTCCCTCTCAAGCACTTGCAAGGGAACAGACCTGGAACGAGCATGTGGCCTTGGAACTTCGCGCAGCAAGCCACCGAGAAACATCAAGATTGGAACACATGGCGGGAAAGCAAGACGAATTGAGCCAATAGTCCAAAACTCAGTTCCTGAGTTCCTGGGCTTTAAACTTGTTGGTATGACATTTTTAGTGGCCAACAAGTTCAGACTTCATTTGGCCTTCCACTCAGGAAGCTAGAAAACGCGAACGAGACACATCAAGAACCACCAATGCACGAAGCAAAGCAGGTCGACGGAGGCTTGAAGGAATAGCTCAAGAAAAGGAAAGGGGAGGTCGCGACGAAGTCAGCTGATTTCTCTCTTCCTGAGTTCCTGGACATTAAACTTCGTGGGTTTGGAGCCATTTTGGTGGCAAACAAAAGGTTTAGACTGTTTTTTTGGTTTTGGTCGGCTCAGGGGAAGCGAGAATTCTTTATGCATATCCGCGCTGCAGCAACGAAATGCAGCGCCAGCAAAACACCAGAAGGTGGAGTAGTTGAACACGTACCTTTGGAGGGAACATTGCAAGCTGGATCGCACGAAGGCGGACAAAGGTAAAGAAGGGCAGAACGAAAGGAAACAACATGAGCCAAGACACAAAGGGTAAATCTCAAAGACAGGAGGGGGACCAGGACAAGGCCCGAGAGTACGGAGAAAAACAAAGAGAGGAATCGGAGCCCGTCGCCATGCCACCCTCCAACTTTTCAACTTGGAAGCGTTGATTGCAGTTTTGAAGGTCGGCATGTATGGCAGCCTGGTTCAGGGTTTGAGTTGTCGCTTGTCCCGAGGTTGCTCTGATCGTGCTCTTGATAGGCATGGGGACCGGTCGTGGCTACAATCGACGTTATAATAGACTTTATGCATATTTTTCTGTTCAGGCCTGAACACTATTTTCGCGTGCTTAGGGTGTTGCTTGTAGCATTTTTCCCGTACTTGTTGATCGCACATTCATTGGGCGTTTTCAGCACAGGGGAGATGCTGGTGGGCAAAATTTCGCTGCACGAAGCGTTTGGGTACGTGAGCCTGCAACCATGCCTGCTACGCTTATGTCTCCGCCGCGAGCCTTTTCCGGGGAGGCTCTTACCTCGTTGTCTACATTCTCAGCAGAATCTCCCGCGAGGTGGGAATCGGCAGCCGTGGTCGATTCTGACATAGGTGGATGTTGCCTCTTTTTTTTTTGGGGGGGGGGGGGGGGCCTTTTGGTTTACAGCTGCTATTGAGAGAAGCCAACATGAATGAAATACAACGTTTAGAACAACATTTGATACATGCGATTGTGCAAATCAACAGGTTGACCTGCGTCATTTCCTCGGGCCGGAAAAACACTTTGGCTTGTCAGTTCAGTAGGTTTTTCAGCAGTGGCCTACCAGGCGGAATCTTCGAAGCGGTTGAGACAGAGAGGTTCCCACAAGACGATTGGGATGTGCGTTGGCCATGGGTCTTGAAGATTGCACGCCTGTCGAAGAATGCTTCTCTCGGGCAGCGGCTCGAGACTGGATTGGCAAGATCATTTGGTGTCCTCAGCTGAGCGGACATGAACATGCCTGCATGCCCATTGCATGCCCTTTGCATTTAATGCAGCGAGTGCGACCCCACGCCCGTTGACGAGCCTGGGGCAAAGCGCAAAGTAGCTACGTGGTTTTCGCAGCCAGGAACTGTTTGTCAGTGACGCAAGCGCCACTTACTTTGGCCATGGCCCGGAAAGCCTCCCGCCGGGTTTGGCTTTGGTGCTGCGCTTAGCTTGGTCCGGGGAGTGCTGGCGTGCCGGCGGTTCAGTATTTCGTGGCGGTTCCTCAACCAATTTGGCCGTTGTTGGGTTTCCTTTCTGGATATGGGAACAGCCCAGAGGTGATCAAGTTCCATTTGGTTTCCTTGGTGCCCGTTTGAAGCAGCAACAAGTTGACGTTTGCTTTTGCGGCTCCAAGTGAGGGAAAGTTTCTGGGATGTAACTGCTGGGTGGCATGCACCCTCCAAGTCATTTTGCTTCCCACCAAAAAGCTCAGGCCCGAAATCGGTTCCCTTGTTCTACCAGATGCCAGGGTCGCCAAGGAAAACATGATGTAACACCTAGAGGTAGACATACCTGGTTACCTACTATGGGTGGTAGCTGGAAGCACTGCCAGTGTTCAGTAGGGTTGGCCGGAGCTGTCACGTTTGCAATCGGGTTATGTTGCGTCGATTCAACCAGGTGAACTGCCAAGCCGGACAAGATGTTGTGTGCAAAAAATGTACCTCCCAAGTTTGTTTGAGGTGAATGATGGTTTCCTTGCTTGAATGCTATTGGCTCGGGTCTTTTCCACCTTCCAACCGGGAAAAGCACGAGATAATCCCGCTACAAAGAAATCGCCTTCTCGTGGTGGCACTCGCTGGGAGTCCGACTCGAGGCCTCGACCCCCGACCCGGATTCCCCGACTCGCCCATCGACGCCGAGGGCCCTCCTGGCGCCCTTCGGCTGCGCCTTCCTGGCACAACCCGCGCCAAGGGTTCTGCCCTCTGCCTGCGGCGCGGTGGGCAAAAGCGCGCCGCGGGTGGCGCGGGCAGCAGAGGCGGAGGTTCTTTTCTTAGTTCTTTGTGCGTGTGAGTATTTTTTTTGGCGGGGGGGATGGGCGACAGCAATCTTCCACCAGGGTTAGAAGTTTTGCGGGCGATGTTGTTGGGACCGTCTACTTGGTCATGAATCAAGGACCTTAGTCAGCTGAACCGCCTTCCGACGGGATTGCGTTGGTTTGGCAAATGGGCTGGAAAAGCATCTGTCGTGCTCAGTGATTTGGCAACTTGTTTGTTCAATTACGGACAGTTCGATCCAAAACAAAAAGAGCGGCCACTGGGCAGCTGAGCGGATTATGGCTTCGCCGAGTTGCCACCTCGCAGGCAGCGCCAGCAGAGTCAAAGCAGGCGCCCCAAGGGAGGAATGAGGATGGACGGCTCAGTGCTTGCACGTGCATCCACTTGCCGCTTTACTTCCAGTTGCTTTAAAAAAACACATATATGCTGTTGGTTTTAAAGGGAATCTATTTTTCCAGGGCTCTTAACCAAATGGAAGTTTTGGAGTCGGGCTTCACCAAATGGTCTTCCATGCAAAGGACCTCCTTTTCCTTGGCACCTCCACCCAATGGTCACCCCATGTTTGGACCTTTTGATCAACCCATCCATGTGGCCGAAGAGAAAAATGTGGATGTATTTCAGCCGAAGCGGGGCGGTTGCAAAGATGTGTCCAAAGGGAAGCGAGGTTGGTCTATTTGTAGCCCAGGTTCCAAACGGTCAACCTTTGATTTCTTGGCCTGGTCTTTTTCTAGCGCAGGTTCCAACAGTTTAGCCATTGCCTCTGGGTAAACTCAGTGCGTATTGCAAAGATAGACCTGGGGACCCTCCCTTAGATGCTGTCCAGGGTTTCTTGTGCCCTGGAAATTCGCTGGAGTGTTGAAGCTCAGCAAAATCTGACAGGCTGCGCTGGACATCCTAGCCCAGTCAGCTCTGACTAAAGAGCAGCTCGGCAAGTGTACGCAGCTCTGCAGACGTCCAGATTGATTCACAGGTGTGGCCTTCAAGGATACTATAACAGGTTTGCTTTATTCTCGGCTGCCTTCTTGCACATGGCTTCTCTCAGAGTTTATGAACTGAGGACGGATCCCGAAGAAGTCTTCGACGCCATCCGAGTGCTGGAGAAAGCGAAGACACTTCGGTGCAACTGGGGAAGCGTGAGTCGACACAAAGACTCGACTGGTCTTTATGAGTCCCAGGGCATGCTGCGGCAAGTTTGTTTCAATCTGTGCGAGCGTCCTGTAGCCCATTTGGAAATGCCCCCCGCTTTACCCCGTGGAAACCCTGAGGAACAGAACGGGAGAATCCGGCTTCGCCCACTTCTTGACGGGCGACTGGCGGCTCGTCTACACCACCGGCACCAAAAAGACCGAGACCGCCGCGTGGCCGGTAGATTTGCAGCCCTCTTTCAGGCGAAGCATAGCTTCCGTTCGCAAAGCCTGGGCATTTGGTTGGACTGGCTGGAGGAGTTTTTGACCACAGGTGCTTTCTTTAGCCTGCAGCATGCGATGCTCGTGCATTTCAGGGCCACCTGAGTGTCTCGAAATAGGGTTTTTAAAACAATATTGCGATTTTCATGTTGTTTTCCCAGAATACTCCCAACATGGCATTAACTCTAAAAGAAAGGAAACCACATATTTAGCAGGCTGACGCCTGATGCCGCCGACCCCCGTAACAGCATCCTCTGGCCCTTCTCCGTCTCTCAGCAGGATTGGCCAAGGTCTCGCATGCTGGGGATGCGGGGGCTGCCTTTTTGGTGTTCCATCGTTGTAGAAAAAGGCAGCTTTTGCATCCCCAGCTTCACCAGCATCATCCTGCAGGTGCCCGGGGTGATGCTTTGCTTTCTGGGGGTGCAGGAGCTGCCTTTTTGGTCTTCGAATGTTTGGAAAAAAGGCAGCTTATCCACCCCCCGCTTCACCAGCATCATCCTGCAGGTGCCCGGGGTGATGCTTTGCTTGCTGGGGATGCAGGAACTGCCTTTTTGGTCTTCGAATGTCGGGAAAAAAGGCAGCTTTTGCATCCCCCGCTTCACCGGCATCATCCTGCAGGTGTCTGGGGTGATGCCTGGCATGCTGGGGATGCGGAAGCTGCTTTTGGTCTGGCGGAGAAGAGCCGGGCTTTCTCTCAGCGATAACAAGGGCCGGATTTTTCTCCAACGTCTGGCTTCATGCGGGGATGATGAGGCTGATGATGATGCTGGATGGCAAGGCCGATGATGGCGCCGCTGATGATAATGATGATGAGGAGGATGACGATGATAATGAGGACGATGCATCATCATCATCGTCATCATCCACCATGTCGTCATCATCATCCATCATCATCCTCAGCCTCAGTAGCATCATCATCCTCAGCCTCATCATCCAGCATCAGCACCATCGTCAGATCATCATCCTCATCATCCTCCTGATCATCATCATCATCCTCGTCACCATCATCATCATCATCATCATCATCGTCATCATCATCAGCGGCGTCATCATCATTATCGGCATCACCATCATCATCATCATCAGCATCATCATCAAAATCATCATCATCATCTTCATCATCCTCAGCAGCATCATCAGCATCATCATCATCATCGTCATCTTCCCGTAGTCTTCCGTCATCTGCGTGTATTCTTCCGTCATCTCCCCGTAGTCTTCCGTCATCTTCCCGCAGCTTCCCATAGTCTTCTCGTCCATTTCCGTCCTCTTCCCGTAGTCTTCCCGCAGTCTTCCGTCATCTTCCCGTAGTCTTCCGTCATCTTCCCATCATCTCCCGTAGTCTTTCCGTCATTTTCCCGTAGTCTTCTGTCATCTTCCCGTAGTCTTCCGTCATCTTCCCGTAGTCTTCCGTCATCTTCCCGCAGTCCCGCAGTCTTCCGTCATCTTCCCGCAGTCTTCTGTCAGCTTCCCGTCATCTTCCCGTAGTCTTCCGTCATCTTCCGGTAGTCTTCTGTCAGCTTCCCGTCATCTTCCCGTACTTCCGTCATCTTCCCGTACTCTTCCGTCATCTTCCCGCAGTCTTCCGGCATCTTCCCGCAGTCTTCCGTCATCTTCCCGTCAGCTTCCCGTACTCTTCCGTCATCTTCCCGTAGTTTTCTGTCAGCTTCCCGTCATCTTCCCGTAGTCTTCCGTCATCTTCCTAGTCTTTCATCATCATCATCCATCCTCACGGTTAGAGGTTAGGGTTAGAGGTTAGGGTTAGAGGTTAGGGTTAGAGGTTAAGGTTAGAGGTTAGGGTTAGAGGTTAAGGTTAGAGGTTAGGGTTAGAGGTTAGGGTTAGAGGTTAGGGTTAGAGGCTAGGGTTAGAGGTTAGGGTTAGAGGTTAGGGTTAGAGTAGGGTCATCTTCCGGTAGTCTTCCGTCATCTTCCCGTCATCTTCCCGTAGTCTTCCGTCATCTTCGCGTAGTCTTCCGTCATCTTCCCGCAGTCTTCATCTTCCCGTCAGCTTCCCGTAGTCTTCCGTCATCTTCCCGTAGTCTTCCGTCATCTTCCTGCAGTCTTCCGTTGTCTTCCCGTAGTCTTCCATCATCTTTCCGTCAATTCCCGTAGTCTTCCGTCATCTTCCCGTCAGCTTCCCGTAGTCTTCCGTCATCTTCCCGTAGTCTTCCGGCATCTTCGTGCAGTCTTCCGTCATCTTCCCGCACTCTTCTTGTCTTAATCCGTTATCTTCTCCTTGTCTTCCGTCGTCTCCCGCAGTCTTCCGTCATCTTCCCGTAGTCTTCTGTCAGCTTCCCGTCATCTTCCTAGTCTTTCATCATCATCATCCATCCTCACGGTTAGAGGTTAAAGTTAGAGGTTAGGGTTAGAGGTTAGGGTTAGAGGTTAGGGTTAGAGGTTAGGGTTAGAGGTTAGGGTTAGAGGTTAGGGTTAGAGGTTAGGGTTAGAGGTTAGGGTTGTTAGGGTTAGAGGTTAGGGTTAGAGGTTAGGGTTAGAGGTTAGGGTTAGAGGTTAGGGTTAGAGGTTAGGGTTAGAGGTTAGGGTTAGAGGTTAGGGTTAGAGGTTAGGGTTAGAGGTTAGGGTTAGAGGTTAGGGTTAGAGGTTAGGGTTAGAGGTTAGGCGTGTCAAAAATCCGCTGCGGGACCCCCCCTCCCCCCCTCAGACTCCCCCTAACCACCACTTAGAACACGCCTCGCCCCTTTGCAGAGACTAACTTTGCTTTTGCAAAGGGGTCGGCGGATTACGCAATTGCTCAGATTCTGTAGCTCAATCGCCGATGTTTCCAAGGATGTCGGGCGCATCAACTACGTGCCAATCACGGCGGTGCAGCGCTTTGATATGGACAAGAAGTTCATTCGGACCCTTTGGTGCCAGCCGTCTCACCTCTTAGCTTCGATCAACCTGTACTGTTGGCAGGCCTTTGGTTTTCTCCCCTGAGTGGTGCTTCCCAGGCGGAATCAACACGCTACCGTTTTTCGGACCTCACCAGCCCCGGTGGCTAATAGGAATGTTGGAAAGCGAAGGCCTACATTTGTGGAAATTTGATTTGTGTTTGGTTGGGGTGTGTGTGTGTGGGTTGACGCGTGTGGTGTGTGTGTGTGTCAAGTCGCGATATTTTAAACGACCAGTAAAAGCATCAAGCAAACTGGCAACAGTAAGCCTGTTTCACGTAGTAGTGGGTCAAAATTGGTCGACGACAATTTGCGCTTTCAATCGGCGATTTGTTTGGGTTGGTGTCCACAGCGAGTTGACGCAATGGCTCGCAACGCCTGTCCTTTGAACGCAGCTTCTACAAAGCTTCGATTCACTAGCCAGGATGTTTCCTTTCAGATCAAGGTCAAGGCAGAAAGTGTTAGGCATGTGTTGGGTAAAGGGTCTGCGTTTTTGTTGGGGGTAAGAGGGTGGGAGGGGTGAATAGGGCTTCCACAAGAGCGTTGTTGCTTGTACAGTTCACGATTCATGGTTATTTGGGGGTGGGGTGTTTCACCTTTAGTCGGGTCGGGATTGTTTAGGGTTTCGGCTTTTTGGCCTGGGCTTTAGGCGCCATAAGGGGCTTTGCTGTTTGTGTGTGTGGGGGTTTTCAAAGGGCTTGGGTCTCTACGGGGTAAGGTTGTTCAGGGTCTAGGGTGTGGGCAAATCATGGCCAGTGCCCGCAATGTAGCTGTGCGGTTGGCAGGAAGGGGTCATCTCGCTTCGTGACTTGCCCCCTGCCATTGGCACGGCCAAAGCTTTCCAATCGCTCTTCTTCAAATAGCATACTTATTTAGGTCCCCCAGTAGTGCCCTTTTACCTTTTTTTTTTGGGGGGGGGAGGGTTCCCATACTAAAATCGACTACAGAAAAAAGGGCACCCTTATTCTAACCTCTCTACTGGAGGACCTAGTTATTGTACTTTGCTTCCCAGGCTTCGGTACAATACACAGCCCCTTCCATTGTTCCACGCGGGCTGAACTGTGCTTCCCAAAAGGGTGCAGCCTTCCTTTTCACAAACCGCCCTTTTCAACTGCCATGTGTTTGCGGCCCGTCACTTGTTGCCATCCTGACGGCCCGGTTCCTCTTTGTTCGTTTTTTCCGTGTCACCGAACTGGTTCCCCCCAAACCGCGGCTTCGCGGCGTCCCGCGCCGAAGCCCGACACCCGAAGCTCCTCGGGAGTCGGGCCCAGGAACGGGGTGTACCTGGGCCCAGTGTCTCTGGAGTTCGAAGGCACCCTCCGGTGGATCGAGGAACGCCGGCGCATGGAGTTCGACTTCGAGGAGCGAGGCTCCGAAGTTTTCTGTTGGGTGGCTCCTTCCACGGCGCGAGGGGTGGGGGTTTCTATTTTTCCCCCTGAAAAAAGAAGTAGGCCCAACAAAAAGACGGCAGCCGTGTGGGTGCGTCTCAAAATCGGAAGTTGGCATTGGTTAGTTGTGTTCTAGTGTCCTTTGAAGTCACTTCAAGGGCAGTATACTCAAAAACAACACGCCCACAGTGCCCACAGCCCAAACATGGGGTGGGCGGGCGGGCGTGGGTGGGGCGTGGGTGGCGCGTGGGTGGGTTGGGTGTTATTTGAGAAATCAACCGCAGGAACGCGGCCCAAATGAATGGGCTGGCACTTTCCACGAGCAAAAGGCTCACAATGGGGTGGGGCCTTCTTTGGCCTACTAAGATGGGTGGGAAGCTCCTGTCGCGTTGCCATTTGGGCAATTCAAATAGTACCCGCAGAACAAGACGCGCCACAATGGGATACCCAGGCTACGAACTTTCCGCACAGGGCTCCTTTCATGGGCGAACCCTTCTTCCGGATGGCGTGCAAAGGGGAACCAAAGGAATAACAACCATTTGTGCAGAGTCCCTGCGCTTCACACCCATTTGAGTTATTTTTTGAGGTCAAAGGCAAGGTTAATCACTATGGGCATGCGAAGTTGCGGTGAACAGATTCAGTGGTGTAGTAGTTGCCATGTTCAAAGCTTCCGGTCGGATGCCCGAGAAATCGCCAGGGGAACAGTTTCCATCTCAGGGGTCGCTGGATTTCCCCACATCAAAAAGCGGATCAACGTACTACTGGTTTCCATTGACACGAAATCGCCACTTTTGGCTCCAAAAAGGGATCCCCCCCTTAAGAATGGAACCGGTGGAGGGATTTCGATTCCTGGAGTCTGGAGATCACCCCCCTGCTTTGCATGGTAGGTGGATAAAAGGGAAGCGGCTCGGGAAACTATGTCGAGCAAAAGGAAATGGCTCGAATCCCTGCCCAAACCCGTGGTTTCCCTTGAATTCCCTTTAAAAGCAACCGGCTTTTGGGTTGGGTTTCCTCCAAAAAAAAAGGGGACGCCCCCGGTCCTCTAAGGGTATACTTTTTTTTCTTCAGGAAACCATCAAACACCCAGGGGAAGCAGCTGGATTTTGAAAAGAACGATGGTTGAACAGAATGGAATGGGAATCAACCCGTAGAAGTCCAACCCCTGGCTTTGGGTTTCCTCCAAAAATGCAGACTGGTTTCCCTTGAATTCCCTTTAGCAGCAACGGGTGTCCTCCAAAAAAAAATCGGTGTCCACCCCCAGTCCAACCCCTGAACACACTCCTGGCTCGGACACCAAGACGTGCCGTTGAGGAGCTGAAGATTTGCGGCTTCAGCCCCTCGCTGCCGGACTGGCTGCGCAGCATGGCGGGCATGCGCAGCTCCGCCGCTCAGCGAAGTTTCCATGAGACCTGAAAAAGACGAAGTCCAGTGGGTGTGTAAAAGGGAAAAAACCCAGAACGTCGATTTGCTGAAATACATATGTGTTTTTGATGTCGCCTGTTGGTTGCATCGATCTCAATACCTACTGGACATATTTTCTCATTTGTTCCAGGGGACTTGCTTGAGGAGGTTGGTCAAAGAGGGCAAACTACAAGTTCAACCAGTCTTTTTTGGGAAAGCAAAAGGAGAAGATGGGTCTGTCGTTTTTTGAGGGCACTGTCTTTTTTAGGCGGTTTAAAGAGCAAGCCACTATTTGTGGGTCACCCTACTTTGAGACATGCCTATACTATTGAAGCTATGTCAGACCAAGAGAAAGGAAATAGAACCCAAGTCCAATGGATTCGCACGGAAGCTGCTGAGTCTCCCTACAAGAAGCAGCCCGCCTTTGACTTCGTGGCGGTGGATGAGCGCATCGCTGCCGCACGGGGCGCAGGGGGCGGCGTGGCCCTTTGGCTACGCACCTTGGACGGAACGGCAGAGCTGTGTCTTTGCTAGGGGACACCCCCAAACTGGTGGTGTTCCTCTTGGTTGTACCTTAAAAACCACGCAAAAAAGGGGGTACCCTCAAAACTGACAGACCCAATTCCACGCCTTGCCTCTGCTGACCTATGCCCAAGTCGCTCCTGCAAGTTGAACAGCCACCCCGGCATGTGCCCCAGATGCGCCTTTGCCAATAGGGGTTTCATTGTTTGCTAGGGCGGTTGTTGCATTTGCGTTTGCTTTGCTAGTTTCGATGTGCCCTGTCAGTTTTACCACTGGCATCATTGACCATGCGACCTCAAGTGCATTTGACCCCCCAATCACATTTGCTTGGCTTTCTGTCAGTACTTCCTGATTTGTTTGCTTTACAAGCCGTTTGACAAGCCGGCACCAAATCCAGGGCAAGGTTCCTCGATGTTCCCCTCTGGCTTGGTCTGTTTCATGTGCTCTCAAACGCAACAGCATTAGACATTCAGCGCTCCAAACGTAGTCCTTCCGCGCATTCATCCAGTATGGCTTTTGGGGATGACGCTCCCACTAGGACACGCGGAGCATGGTTATCACAGCCACGGTTTCCCCTTTCAGCTTGAAGCCCGTGTTTTTGTTGGCTACCCGCCCCTGCCAACCCAGATTGTCTGAAAGGTCCTCCTCTCAGTTGTTCAGTGGCACCCTTTTTCTTTTTTTGTTTTTTTTTGTGGGTGGCTGCCCCACTAAAAGTGGTCTTCCCCAAAAAGGGTTCCCTTTTTTTCCCAGGGACACTGAACAACTGAGTCCTAGTCTTAACCGATCAGGAGGTAAGGCCAGCCTTGACCTCTGATTTTTGTTCCCTCATCACACGCGGCAAAGTTTGTTCTGGGCCGGAGAGCCTCTATGTTGTCGCGAGGTGTTCAATGCGAAGCTACTCCCAGCAACCGCACGTTCGACTGGTTGTTGCTTCCCGTAACTTCCATTTGGTTAAGTTTTAAAAAATAAAATAACATGTTTGTTTTCCCCTGTTGGTTTTTAAAGCGAGTCTATCACTACTATAAATATGTTTAGTTTTTCCCTCCAGAAAACTCCTCCGCAACTGGAGGGTAACGAGTGCGGGGGGCCGATCTCCAAGCCCTGCTTCACGCCCAAGGCAACGAGCTCGCAGACTGAAGGGCTCCGAGCCCCGATCGCTTTAGGGTAATAGGGCGGGGCGATTTGGAGGCCGCATGCAATCCGATAGCGTACGGAGAGGTTGAGAGAAACATAGGGGCCGGTGCCTCTTTTTTCTTTGTCTTTCTTTTGTTTCCTTTTTTGTTTTTCTCGGGGATGCCCCCCCAAAATGGTGGTTTTCCCTTTGGTTGCCTTTGAACCACACCCAACAATGTGTCCGGTTCAAAAAATATAAATGTGTGTGTGTGCATTGCCCCGCCCCGGTGTTTACTGCAAGGCTGGCAGTGTTTGGCAGTCCTTTGCCGGCAAACCCGATGCACTGCAGCAGACCATGAGAGTGAGCACGTGATTGATACGGCTAAGGTCAGTTGCTCGCAGTTGCCAAATTACTCCCCTGGAATTTGGATTTGCACAAGGCTGCTTATGGGGTGTGAGGATTTCTGCCACTGAGTTTGATTGCCGGGTTTCGTTGCATACCTCGCAATGCCACACACAGACATGCTTGATACTCGCAGCCCATGCAATCATTCGTTGCTGCATATTGGGCCTGGAGAGGAACGAATCTCTGACTGTGGCAATTGCAACATTCCTTGTCGAATGTCCTGCAGCAGTGCCACGGATTTTTGTTTGCGGCTCTCAGCAGGGAATGAACTAATGACCCCAAGAAACCATTCCCTATGGTTTCCTAGAAGGAAACCCCTAGCTTCATTCCCAACACTGTGGGTCATTCCCTACTGAACACCAGCAAGTTTTGCCGGTGCTTTTTAAAACTTCTGCCCCTCTCATGGTTTGGGCTGCCATTCGATGTTTGGTTTGGCGGGAACATGCCTGGGCCGTTTGGAGCACACAGTTGCTGCCATTTGCGGCATGTTCCATGCTCATTGTGCAGAAGCATTTTTCGCAGCTCTCCCGAGATTTTCCGCTGAGCGCGCCAAGGAAAAAGACAGCATTGCCATTTGTGGGGCCGCAAAAAGTTGAGGTTGGATTGAGGCTCATGGATGTTCAACCTTTGCGATCCATTCCTATTCAACATGCAAAAGCAGCCTGATAGGTAACGGGGTATTAGCAGCAGCAATGTTAGGACAGAACAGCGTGCAATCGAATTGAAGTCTCAAAAGGCAGGCACTTGTGGCGTTTGCCAAGGT
Source organism: Effrenium voratum (assembly GCA_963377175.1). Classification (NCBI taxonomy): domain Eukaryota; class Dinophyceae; order Suessiales; family Symbiodiniaceae; genus Effrenium; species Effrenium voratum. The sequence continues at coordinate 1,245,581 of CAUJNA010000213.1, read as the reverse complement.
ACAGTACACGTTCCTTTGCACGTGTGATTTTTGTGTTGGCTCTTTGAGGACCATTCGTGTTTTGGGATGGTGCTGCCATCCACATGCAATTGCAAGGCCGCGTGAGATCAAGAGATCTCTTAATCATTGAAGGTTAGAGGATAGCCTACGCCGTCAGACTAACATCGAGGTGTTCTGACAGGACAGATTGTGTTGATCGTGGCGTGGTTCTTCAGTTCTCCGTGGGCACTCGCCGTTCGGGGTCGGTGGTGCTATGTGCTCGACGAAGATTCCCCTTAAGACCCCTTGTCTAAGGGTAACTGGCTCCCTCGGGGGAACGAGGCTTTGGTACAGCCAGCTCCAGATCTCCGCCCCCCTTTGGGGAGGAAGTTTGAAAGCTTCTTCGTGCTCAGGCGAAGGCTGATCCTAAGCTCGCAGATGCCTCGCTCAGCGAGGAGGCTGGCAGAAGGGGGGGGGGGCCTTTCGGACGACTGCCGGCTGGAGGGTTTGGAAGCATTGGACACTGCTGGGCCTCGGACCCCACTGCGATTGGAAAATAAGGGGGGTAGCGGGATTCCGGCAGTCGGCTGGCAGGTGTCCATGTGGTGTTCAGGGTGAATGAGCAGCTAAGTGCCGGCACAGTGCCAAGTGCACAAAGGATATGTTCTTTTCGGTGGAGCCAGCAATGCAACGCATGCTGGAGAACAGGATTTACGGGGGTTGGGGACGGGGTGTTCATGAGGATTGCAACGAAGTGTCGACCTGCTCCTGCAAGCGTCTATGTCTCAAAACATGAATTGCGTTGCCAAAGAAAGAAAGCAAGCAAGTAAGTAAGAACGTTTGAAAGAAAAACAGTGAGAGAGAAAGAGAGAGAGAGAGAGAGAGACAAAGAAAGCAAGATAAAAGCAAGAAAGAAAGAAAGAAGGAAAGAAGGAAAGAAGGAAAGAAGCAAAGAAGGAAAGAAGGAAGAAGGAAATAAAGAAAAAACACATGAAAAACATGAAGAATGACGAGGGTTTCCTCGCATCAACATTTGGTTGGCGCTACTGCATGCATATCCAGGCAGTTTCCAAGGGTTCTTTCCTTGTGACACCCCTGCTGTGAGGGGCTCGTTTGAAGAAGGTCATGGCTATGGCTGTACTGCTATACCCCACTGGCGGATTCTTGACAGTGCGCAATATAGGAATTGCTTAAATTCAGAAAACCCATCCGGGTGGTCGCTTTCCTCGACATGTTCCTTTGCTACCAAAGCGGGGTGTGAGGGGGCGCCGCCCCGGCCCGCACAGTACATTGTGTCTCTCACGCTGACGTCACTGCTGCCGGCAACTGCGGTATGGCCCTGAGTGAGGTCGAGAAATGGTCAGGAAACAAGCCAGCTCATTGCATTGCAGGAGCAAACGTATGAGTACACGGCAACTGTTTGGGATTTGTGTTTTCTAATTTGAAGCTTTGTGCAGCAAATCAATACGTTGATCGGCGTTATCATGCCTATTGTTTTGCATGTCCGCATCTAAGTCTGTCATTGGCGGTGCCACGACGCCTAGCATGACCTGTAGGGGGAGGATTCATCCCGGCTGTGGGAAGCGCACAGGTACCTCCCCTCGAGCCACGTTTTCATGATGGCCAAGTGATGGGTTTGCATGTCCGGATCTAGCATGACCTGTAGGTACAGGGGAGAAGGATTCTTCCCAGTTGTGGGAAGCAGTGCCAAACCATATGTGATTTCCCCTCAAGCCACAGGCCATGTTTGTCCTGCGAGAGTTGGGCATCACATCGTAACGGGATTTGTGGGGTCCGCATTGCTTAAAGTTTGTCTGCTTGGAAGTGTGGGTTTGGTCGCTTTTTGCCTGAACCTCCCTCAGTTGAACAGGAAAAGAACCCCCTGCCCCGAAAGTGTAGCAAGTCTTTCAAGCTTAAGTTTTCAGCGTATGTTTTGGGCATCCTTAAATGTTAACTCAGGCGCATAGCAAAATGGTCAGAAGACAGCGCCTGCCTGAGATTACCATCATCAACGTTGTGCTGATGCTGGCATCAAGGTGGGCGGAATGGGGGAGAACCAGTGGGACGTGCAGTTGGCGTTATGTTTGCTCCACTTGTCTCAATTGCTGAGGGCAGGGACGAGTTCTCAGCATCTCGAAGAACATGCTTGTGTATACTGTGTGCGTCTTCGTGTTGCCAATCCTTCCGGCTGTTCATCTTTGTCTCCTGGCAAATGTCTTTGTCCCGTTGACCTGTTGTGTTTGGCTTGGTCGACCTTCTGGGGAAGACATTGAGCAACTTCCTTTTCCCAGTGGGAAAAAACACTTTGGCTTGCCTCAGCTCACAGGGGGCGCGCCGCAGTTGAAGCCTCGGACGACATGCGCACGGCACTGGCCAATCCTGAGCCCACCATAACCTGGAGCTGAGAAGAATTTTCCGTTGATAACCCTTAACACGGCCCAATTTGGGCTCCCTTTTCCTGCCCTCCCCCCAACTCCCTCTGCGAACTCTCGACGTTTCTGTGTGGAGACAGCCCCATTTTCTGGGCGCTCTGGGAACGCAGCCCCCGCTTTGCGCTTTTCGGCAGGTGGTTTGGGGAGCGTGAGGTTCACCTAACCAAGCCACCCGCTCAGCTGAAACGCCAGACGAACGTTGGCGTTAGTCGGGTGTCACTTGTATTACCTTTGTTGGAACCTCGAACAGTTTTTTGGGGAAACTACCAGCTGAAGTTTGACCCCTGTTCTGTCCAATGCCAACGAATCAACGAAACTGTTTGGTTCTGTATGACTCCCGAAGTGAATTCAACTTGTGGCTTCCTCTCACAGATCTCCCAGATGCATTCCCACCCTTGAGATTCACTTCTGAGAGCCAGACAGGAAAAGTGCCCAGCACGCCGAGTGGCCAAGCAATGGGGAGACTCGCTTCTTGAGGATTCATCCGGGTTGATTACTCCGGGGTCAACATTACCCAGTGCTGCCAGCTACCACTATAGGAAGTAGCCCGGTATTGTTTGCATCTAGGCTTCACATGATTGCTTTTCTCTGATTAATGTTGACCCCATGTTAATCAACCCCAGTTTATTCATAGGGAGGTGACGCTGGGTTTAGTGGAGAATCAGACTGTTGGTGGGGCCACCCCCTATTAATAAATTGGGATGGATTAATATGCCAACATCGCATACTAATGGCTTGCATGGAAGCGCTGGGTTATGCAAGATACTGGCATGAGTGCAGCCTCGGTCTCCGACTTTCCGCCCGCGCCTTCTTGGGATGCAAACGCCACTGATCCCTCCCCAAAAATTTCTTCACTAGAGGAGTCCCTCTGTTCCGGAAATTGCAACAGGAGACCCAAGATGTTTGACAAGCAGACCAGAACGGTCGGGGCATTTCCAGGTAAGAATTTCGGAGGTGTAGATGCTTTCCACCAATATGTCTTCCCCAGAATTAGTTCCCCCTTTTAGGAGTTTGTTGGGGTCCCAATTCCAGCATATATATTTATATATTTGCTGGGGTCCCAATTCCAGCCTAGATTTGTGAGCTTGTAAGGCGGTACCGTGCCCCTATGAGCGGTATACGGCCATGACTCATAACGCATCCATGTTGGAGCGGATGAACACCCATGTACCACCTATTTTGATGTTCACCAGGGGTACAGGGTGTTGACCCACAGACATATAAGCTCCATAGCTCCAAAACCCCTCTCCCCTCACTTCCTCAGTTTATGAACTTTAAACTTCTTGGAAAGACAATTTCAGTGGCAAATATAAAGTTTAAGGACCTTTTTTGGGGCCATCCACTCAGCCAGCGAGTCCCTGAAATGGTCCTAAAGGCAACGACTCAGGACTGGTGAAGCTGCAGCCATTACCTTCTACATGACAGCCCTGGGCCCACAGCCGGAAGTTCCGCCAAGGAAGCGCCACTGGAGGTGTGGTCAGGGGTGGCTCTCCACTGAGGGTCATTGAAAAGCACTAAGGAATGTCTTGAAGCAAGCGTGAGAAGTTCATAATGATTGCCATTCAGGGAGCCATGACCATAGGCCAAAGAAGAACTTCTGACCATGGCTCGTGTGAGTATTGAAAGTCAAGCAGCCACAAAAGCGAGACTTTGCGCGGGGTACAGATAACCCTGGCAAGCCACCGGGCAGATTGGGGCAGTGGGGCGCGAACAAACGCCCTTGCGCGCGCACTTGGAAATTGGTGCTGGGTCCTTGATGGATTTCGTCCATTCTCCTTTTTTTGGACCTCGAAAAAGTGGGAGTTTCAGTGGAGCCAACCAGGAACAGTGGCAACTTTTGAGGGGGAGCCCCTGCGACCCCTGTCCTTGGGCAAGAGAGCTGACGGTTTGTGCTGCCTTGGCTGTGGTTGGGTGCGGCATTGCTTGGCTGAGGTGGCAATGGTCTTGAACGCGGCAGTGGTGCTGTGGAAGCTCGGCCACGTTGAACCTGTCGAGTCGTTCGATCACTTTCGGTCCCCGGTCATTTTACCAACGCGGTCGGACATGATTCTTGCATGCGCGGGCTGAAGTCGCGGAGGGGCTGCGGAATGCCTAGCTGCTGCGCCAAAGTTTCCCGTGTCGAAGAATTAGCACGAGGCCCAACATCGGCAAACGCCGCGGAGGCAACAGCAATCGCAACACACGCCCGCGGAAGCTCGGGGAAGCGGAAGCAAGAGGTTCATGCCGAGGCTGTGAGGTTGGAACTTGAAGGCTTCGATCATCAAATGAGCTATGATTTCTTGATCTGAGTTGCCCAAAGCGAATCGACCGTTTGACCTTTTGGTTTTCCCGTTTTGGTCCATTTTGAGTCATGTCCTCAAAAGGTTAACCTTTTGTTTCCAGGTCCTTGGGCAACTAGATATGTGTTGATTCTGTCATGGTTGTTGTTGGGAAACATGTTTTCCCATGTTTGCTTATTGTGGCTTAGTGGGAAATCCAACCACTCAACTGCAAAAACATGTTTTTGGCTCCCCTTCCAATGTCAACCCAGCTGTAATGTTCATCCGGCAACTTTCAACCTTGGGTTGTTTTGCCAGGGAGGCATGAATCGCTTACATGCCGACTGGCTAACAAGGATGCGAGGGTCGGCCAATGGGATCCAATGGGAAAAGGAACTCGCCCAAATGGACGGCTCATTTTATTCGCACAGCTTCTGAGCTTTCGTTCCCGTTGTTTTCACACTGTCTTCACCTGGTAAATCGCTTCGTCGCTCCAGGCATGCGACATTTCCAGCAAGGCAACATTGCCTGAAAGCGTTCGCGAATGCCCGCAGAACGGGACTTGCAATCCTGCAAGTACAGCTGCTTTTGAAAAGACGTGCAGCAGTGAGAATGGCTTGAGTGTGTATATTTATATTGTACTGGGATAGGTGTGAGAGTTGACACTGACATTGTGTCGTGACTCTGCCCAACGAAAACCAGTCATTGACCAATAAGTAACTTTGCCTCGCAAGGCATTGCCAGGACGCCAAGTAGTTCTTATGTAGTGTTGCTGTGCATGTTTGTTGGAAAAGGGGACAGCTCGGACCCTCCGTGGTTGAACATAGGCGTCCTTTTTGGGTGATTTTGGCTGGAAATAGATGGCGCTGGTTTAGGTTGGTTTATTCCATAGGGCCATCTATTTTCCCAAAAAGGACACCTATGGGAAAAAGAGGGTAGGTGGTGCTCTACCCTGGGTAGAGGTCTTGCTAGGACGGGCCTCGAGCGGGCCCAGGAACATCTCGCCGCGGCCGGAGGATTGGTTCACGTGCCCGGGATGCACCGCGAGTTGGCTCAGCTAGAGTTCAAACCTTCTCTCACTCTCCGAGTTCCGAGTTCCGGAAGTCGGACTTTAGTCACTTCCAGGGTTTGGTGGCCAGTTTAGTGGTGACCAACCAGTTTGGCCGCTTTTTGGCCAATCCACTCCTGGGCACGTGAGTGAGTTGAGGGTTCATTTCGGCCTGCGCAACTCAGGGCCTCTGGCTTGGTGAACGACATGTACTTCATGCTGGCCGGGCTCCAAGGGAAATCGGCGCTTTTTGCGCACGGCTTGTGTCATCTGCCCGCCGCCGCGGCGGCTTTGCGGGTTGGTCAGTTTTTTTTTTTTTTGGGGGGGGGTAGAGATGGAAGCACAGGGATGGCAGGGTGCCAGGCTGAGTGTTGCTAGGCTGGGTTGTTCAAATGTAATCCTTACTCCTTACCTTGGGTTTGCAAGGGGTCCTCGTTGTAGTGGCTTCCCTATTGAGATATGGATTAGGATTGGCCTACCCCCCATTTTGAGCAGCCCAGCCATACCTGTTTTGGGACTAGCCGATTCTTCGCCAGGCAGTCAACTTCATCTTCCCGCCTCTCATGTTCCTCATGGACCGACTATTTTTGCCGGTCGCTCGCTTGGCACGGGCTCAGGAGAAAGACATGGGGATGTGTTTGCTTTCTATCTCTAATTCTAGCACTGAATAGGCAGCTGGGCGTTTCGAGGCTGTCTGCATGCTTTCGCTTTGACATGTGCACTTTTCATACTCCCTGGCGCAAGCGAACTCGGATAGTCACGAACACTCAGTTATCAGGCATTCGAAAGCTCTGCAGAGGAGGCCATAGCCCATCAAGGCGGATCGCAGTACATCGAGACAACTGGACCCATGTGGCTCAGGTTTATCCCAAAGAACTCTGCGTCCGTATTCCCCCTCCCCCCCTCCCCCCCTCCCCCCCGTCCCCCCCTCCCCCCTCCCCCCCTCCCCCTCCCCCCTCCCCCCCTGCCCCCTCCCCCCCGCTGGAACTGGGCAGAGCTGGGTCGGCCGTGCCTTGCAGGACTATGAGTTTGTCATGAACCTTTTCTGCCGCCGGAGGCTCACAGAGGACAAGCTCCAGGAGCCTTTTCTGGATGTCTGAAGGGTCGCTTGATTTGTTTAAATGCAAAAGGGCGTGATATCTATACGTGTGTAGAGTACATATATATATATACATATACATATATACGTGTATATATATATATATATACATATATATATATATATGGATGCGTTCAACGTTATTGACACTGGCATGTATCGAAACGCGCCTTTGTTTAGATACTCCTTCGGGGCCTCGCAGCATGTTCTTCTTTTTGCCAGTCACCCTGTTCACTCATCCATTGTACCCGGCGCATGTGTCAACACGGTTTCGCCCCCATGCAACGATGGCTGTTTTGTGTATGTTCCTTCTCGGGATGTTTCGCAACCACTCTCGGAAGATATTCTGATTTCATGAAATGCTGCTTGGCAGCACGTGGCAAGGAGTTAAACTCGGACCTCGCCAAGTACCGGGACAAAGAGGAGCCTTGGGCGGGGGAAGGCTATAGGGTGGTGTTCACGGCTTGCTCAGGATGGTGCTTTTTGAGGGCCGCAAGTTGCAGCTGAACCTACCACAAGTGCTAGTTATTGGAGCCTACTGTGTGCTCTGAACTTGCCGACAGGGCCTGCACACGCAAACTAGAGGCGAACCAAGCAGCAAGAAGTAACAATTCGACTAAGCAGAGGGTCCGTGTCCAAAGGTCTGGACAGCGACAAGCGGAGACAGGCCATTTCAAAGCTGCGCATTTGTTTAGGCAGGTGTTTGTGAGGTTACTCTCTCATCCACTCAAATGGAACCCACCATAGGGTCCATTTCAAAGGACAGTTGTCCAAGCCAGGACCCAAACGACGAACGCTTCCATGGCAACGTGGACAGGAGGGTAAATTGGCCTCACTTCCCGAGGCGGATTTGAGAGGGTGGCCGAGGGTCGAGTCCCAGCGCCTCATGGAACACGAGGACCCGGCAGATAGAGACATGTTCCGCTATGTGGAGGAGGAGGCGCAACCGGCCGGCAAACGCAACCTGGGGATGGAGGTGGGTCTTTTCCGATTTTTCTCTAAAGGCTTTTCGTTGGAGCACCAGGCTAGTGATTTTTTGCGAAGCCAATGGAAACAAATGATTTTTAGGTTGGCTGCCGCAAAAAGTGATCGAGCCTTTCATGTGGCAAATGGCAGTGACTGTGATGCATTCATGGGGTGCAAGGTAAATATTGACAAGTTCATCGGTTTTTGTCTGGGCCGCGGGCCCAACTGGTTGACAGACGGGTTTCTTTGTGGCAAAGGAGGTAAGGCTCTTCATCCTCTAAACGGTGACGGTTGGTGTTCTGTAGCAACCTTGGAGGTCTAAACATTGTGGATCTTGGAGAGGCACACCCAGTGCTTCCAGCTTCCACTGCGAACCAGGTATGGCAATCCCTGGTGACCTACTGTACTGTCGTGGTTACTGGAAGCACTGGGACCTGGGACACAAACAAAATGCCGCGAACCAGCAGGTTGCGCGTAGATCGTTCGTGTGGATCCTTCTCAGATGGAAGAAAGGCGTGGGAACCAAACCGATCAAAGGACACATCCCCTTTTCAGGTCGCTTTTGAAGTTCTTTACGGAATCCAGAAGCTCCAAGAGCATTGGGGCGAGATGTTGGTGAAAACCTTTCCTTTTCTTTGGCCCTTCAAAGCAAGCCAGACAAAAGGGGCCCCCTCCCCCCAGTGAGCTGAGATCGTTCGCACCGGATGAGTTGCCTGCCAGGTGCGGTCCTGGGAGGCGGCTTCACCGGGTTTGGTTTCGGATCGAAGCGAGTCGGGGCTTGGGCCGAAGCGGGTTGTTTTTTGTGTTTGTTTTCCTTCTCCAGTCGGACCCCATTTTTAAGCAAGAGGTTGTCTTAGGGCCACCCATTCTGATTTGCAAGGGTCAACCCCGGGTTCGCCTGGCTTTCTGAAAACAGAAAGGTCAATCAAAGAGACGCGGCCTAGACATTTGGAAAATGCGCTTCACCGTCCCGGTTTTGGGCCTGGGAGAAGCATCGCCCGCTTGGATCCTGTGAATCGTGTCACTCGGCCCGATGGTTTGGGAGAAACGAACTGAGGCACTCTGAGTATCATGTGCTGGTTGCTCCCACCGGAAATCGAAAACGCGTCTGGCAAAAGGGACCGTGGCACATGTTGGCGGGTCTCTTTAGAACCCCTTTTGTGGGTTCCATTTTGCTCGGAAGCTATATGGTTGGATTTGTAGACTTCAACTTTCCCGGAAATGATGATTCCCAACAGCCAGAGGTCAAGCTTGTTGGTGGGGACAACATTAAAGCTGCTCACATGCCAAGGGTTGGAATGAAGCAAACTGAATCGATCGGATCTGAGCTTTTGGATTTCCCACGGTCCAGTTTTAGAGCGCAGTGCTTGTGATCGCCGTTTCGTCATGGGCCATCGGTATGAATCGCTACCTGGGTCCCGAACCCCCCTGGTGACCTATCAACCGCCTCCGACAGGCTTCCTTCGAGCCCACTCACATGGACCTGCCCCGGCACTATGCCAACGCGGAGAAGACGTCCCTTCCGCTGGCCGGAGAGGAAAAACACACAAATCGAGCGGGATCGATCCCAAAAACGAGCAGACCTTTGAGGTCTTGGGTCAGCCTTAAACTTGGGTCTGCCTCTTTGGGGCGGAAATGGGTTATGAGTAGTTATGAGCATAGGCGTCCTTTTGAGGTGATTTGGCTTGAAATAGATGAGTTCCACTGGTTTAGGTTGGTTTGATTCCATTGACCTGGGCCATCTATTTGCCCAAAAAGGATGCCTATTTTTTAAGTTGGTATCCCTTTGGGTAATGATCTCACGGGAAGCCAAAACCTCCATTTACAGGCTGAAGGAGGCCAAAGCCTCTTGTGAGGCCGCCTGGGGTGTCCAAGACTGACATTTTTTTGAGACACTTGGAGGCATGACATTGCCCTGTGTATAGCAATTCGTGTGTATGGTTTTTAGGCGAGTCCCCAAAGAATGTGGTTTTCCTCTTGGTTTCCCTTTGGACACAAAATCACAAAAAGAGGGTACCCTCAACAGAAGACACACCCACGTGGTTATGCGTTTTGTCAAGGATAAAAAGTGGTTGGTGGACACAAATCCCCACCGAAATTTGATGCCCAAGAAAGTTCATGCCCTAGGGGACCCAAGCAAAGTGTGAGTTTTCCGGTTTGGCTTCCTTGACATGAGCCCAAAAAGGGTAACGGCAGCAAAAGACACACACACACATGGCTGTGGCTCAAAAAGCCGGTACCCAAAATGGAACCCTGGTAAGTGCAAACATAGACCAAAGCCTGCGTAACCCCTCCTGTTTAATTTTGAGGCACACCCACATGTGTGTGTGTGCTTTTGAAGGAACTCCCTTGCTTGTTTGCGCTCTTGGTTAGTCCTGCGGCTCCTGGCCGTGCCCTTTCTTGATGTTGGGGTCCCTGGTTGGCATGAACTGCTCCTACTGTGGATGGACGAAATCCTGCACCACCTAGCAAACCCTGAAAGGATGATTCCCCTGTAAATACCAACGAACAATCGTTTCCCATGGATTCCAAGTGGTGCAGGATTTCGTCCCTCCACAGATTTTGTTTTCTGACAAAGACCACAAAGTACCTTGGCGGTTCCCAGCCGTCCGGTTCCTTGGCTTTTTAGTTGCTTTTAGTTGGCTTAGTGGGGTTTTCCTCCCCATTTAGCCGATTAACAGCTAAACTTTTAGCAGAGGATCTGAGGACAGTTCCCTTTCTTTCGGTTGGCAAGAAACTGACAACGCGTTGCCGGTCCCAGGTACTTTTGCTGCGTCGAAGCCTCAGACGGGCACAGTGAAGACTTGCCCTGGCACTGAAGCCCATTCTACAAGCTTTGGCACAAAGTTTGTCGCTTCAACACGTTACATGGTAACCTGCTCTTTTCTTGGCACTCCGGTTTTGCATCAAGTCTGAGTTGTATTAATTCATAGTTCTTGGGTACTGTTTAGCACCCTTCCAGCTCGAAAGGTTCACAACATCCAAAGCAAAATGGGGCGGGTGCGGTGGACGCCCTATTTGTTGCAAGTAAACTTACCACATCCAAGCAACATGCACTCGACTCGCGGCAACTTAGAGGGTTTCTTCTCTCCAACGTTACTCTGGCAATGGAAATTCGTGTTTGCTCCTTTGGGCAGCTCGTCAGAAGCCCTGCCACGTGCGCTGAGTTGATCTACATGCCATTGATGCCGCTGGCGCCGTTGCTGGGCTTTGCGAGTCTGCTTTTCCAGCCTGGGCCCCTGGCGCGACAGAGATGCAAGAAAGTCCCTGACTTTGTTGCCCAGTGGTGCCCTTTCTTCCTTTTTTCGGGAAGGGTTGCCCTTTGCACTCAAGCAACAAAAAAAGGGTGCCCTTGTCCCCATGGCCACTGGGCACCTGAGCTGAACTTTGGCCAAAAGTGAGAGTTTTTCCAGGTCATGCGGATATCTTCCTTTTCACCCGAGTGAAGGTGCCATGCCAAGTACGATTGTACGTGCCATGCCCTCATGGAAAACCGGCGCGTGCCTTTGGTATTTGGTGGAAGGGTCGGTTCAATGCCGGAGCCGGTGACTTGAATCGAAGCCGCGCCGTGTGCGAGCGAGAGAGTGCCGCGAAGCCTCAGTTCACGCCTAGGTATCTGAACGACAAGTGGATGCTGCTGAGATACTGCCGCAGACCCTCAGTGGCACAATCCTCAGTCGCATCGAAGGGGTATATGACTTGTTCAGCAAGTCGAAAGGGACGTCTTTTGCAAACTTAACCCCGAACTGGCGGTTCAGCTTGGGGGATTTGAACCAGTGGTTCCTCAAGATCAGGATTGTTCGCGTGGGTTTCAGGGGATTCGGTGAAATCTGGCATGTGAAGTTGATGAGAGCCAACTGGCGAAACTGGTTCCTTTGAGCTCCGGAGAAATTTGGTTGGGGGACCAAGAGGGGAGTTTCTGCACTTTTCGGGGGGTCCCTTGGTTTCACTTTGATTTTTCCACCGTCAAGGGCATCCCCGTTCAATGTGGGTTTTGACTTTGACGACCCCTGGAAAAGGTGGGTTAAAGGGAAGCCACCCCAGTTTCCGACTTCGACAACCTCTAAAAACCCATCCAAAATAACTGGTCGAAGGGGTGCCTCCCCCAGTTTCTGACTTCAACCCCTATGGAAAGAGGAGCTGGGTTAAAAGGAAGCCGCCCTATTTGCCTTTCTGGAAAAAGCCGCCACCCCAGTTTCAGCCGGAGACTCGCCATGAGGCGAGCCCCAGGCCCGCCCGCAGCCCCCCGGCTGCGGCCTCTCGGCCAAGGCGCAGAACTCGGAGGCCGCGGTGCAAGCGCTGCTGCGCTCGCACAGCCCTCGGGCGAGGCAGGCGAGGCAGGCGAGGCAGGCGAGGCATGCGGAGAGAAAGCGGCAGTGACCTTGGCAAACCAATTCAGGGGAAGAAGCCGACACGAAACGATACCAGGGAAGAAGGTCTGGGTTAATATTATAGCGACCTCACACCAAATGGTGGTTTATGTGGGGAATAGAAATAGCCCCCCAACCACCTTATTTCAGGTAGGTTGGCTTTACCTGGTGGTTTAATCATCTACCAGGGCCATCTATTTTCCTAAAAGGACACATGAATGGAGGGGGAAAAGCTGACGCGAACCGACACCAGGGTATAAGGTTACAAGGGTTGTCCACGGAGTTGTTTTTTGGTCGGGCCACGCAGCAGTGAGCACGAGGATTCTTTGTTTGCACGCATGTTTGCTGCTGGGAACCGGCAAGTGGTTTGCAAAATGAACATGTCATGGACAACTCAGGCTGAAATTGGTGACTGGCTTGCATTTGCACTCCAGGCGCTGAGACGAAAACGAGTCATTTCTGGTTCATATATATGTTGTTCCTTCCCAATGTAGTTGCTCATGAAACGTAGTATCAGCCCTACCGCATTTTGCTTTCATTGCCATTGGCATCCGGATCGCTTCTGTGCGAGCGATTGAGGCGCTTTGTTCTCCCGTGGCTGTTGCCCATTGTGATGGTGCCCTGGCAGAGTTGTGCGCGGGCGGCAAAGCTCCATGATCGTCGCCTTTTCCATTTGAGTCTGTCCTTTGTTGAGTGGGTACCCTTTTTTGGTGAGTTTAACGGGAAGACAAAAGGCAATCCACCATTTTGGGGGATCCCCCAAGCTGACACACCCATTTGACTTCGCACATCTCCAGACGACGGTTGAACACGTTCTTCTTCTGGCCACTGGTTGCAGTCTTAAAGGTTCCGGCAATTCCATTGCATTCTTTGCAGGGAGGATATCAGTTTGCCGTTCTGACGCCTTGAGCCATTGCCAAGAGATGACGTGAAGTCAGACTATGACGGGGTTTGTTTGTGTTTCCCACGTACTTTGCAGCTTCAACTTTTAAAGCTATGATGGGTTGGGCATTCTGAATCAGAGGTCCAGAACAGAAACTAAAAGGAGTTTTGTGGTTGCCTATTCGTTGATAGAGCTCCCGCACCAGTTGCATCCAACTGAGGACGCTCTCCATGCCATGAATCACGGCGAGCTCACTTGTGGGAAACACCAGCTCACCCAGGGAACAGGAAAGGCCCTTTGCTGAAAGACATTCGGTCGAGTCGGCGTGCATCCTGTCGAAGCATATGTGTTCATGGGGGATGCTCGACCTCCCGCGAAGTAGCCACTGGCTTTCAGCGGTGGGGTCGCTTCATTGTGTTTGGCATGCGCGTGTTGTTGTGCGTTTTTGTTTGTGATTTGTGTTCATCTTGAAGGGCCGGGGGGGCCGCAAAGTCTGCTGTTGGCATCCACGCGCAAACACGCGCATCCCATAAGGCAGCTGTAGATGTGACGTCTCGGCCCTGTCCGGAATTTTGCTGGAGCACGTGTCCGGGAAAACGTGGCTCAATGCCAATGGCATTCGACAAGAGTGGCACGTAAGCACGGGGCAGTGAACAACCAAGCATTTGCTCTCGCTTTCCCGCAGCCACTGTTTCTTGGAGACGCCTCAGGTCTACTTTCTGAGGCCTTGCTTCCAACACACTGCCGCGCTGAGTATCGCTGCTGGCCCAGGAATGGATAAGGAGGGTTTGCTGGGTGCGAAGCAAAAGACTGGGGACATGCAGGAGGGTAGCGCTGAACAGTATCAGCGTCAGTCCGAACAACTTGATAGGACCCTTGGCACTTTCCTTGAGGTTCGTGCCCATTGGGATGATTGGGATGGACAAGAAGTTTTTCCTTCCCAGCCCCCGTGCCATTTTAAACCAGATCGATCATTTATAATTGGTGGTTTGGATTGGTGGTTTGGGGAGTTGAAGCCCTTGAGCCCTTGATTCCTGTGGAGGGTGCATGGGAAACCCCTGCTTATCCACCAAACCACCCACCAAGTTCATGGAAGCTGAATTGTTTGGGGTTTTTGGAGGTGATGTTCGGGTACTCGATTTGCCTGCCTCTTTTCGGATTTTGCTTGGAAGCCAGGAACCAAAGGAGACCCTTCCGAACGGAAATCCCCACTGGCAAGTTGAGAACTCCACTTCTCACTTTCGTCGGAACTTGATACTAGTTGAGTTGCACTTTTTTGGGGACCTCCACTCTGGAAGTGAGATTTGGGCGTGGCTCTTTTGGAAGTTGGTGCCCTTTGGCGGGTTTTGAAGAGACACCGCAAGGAGAACACCTGTAGGAGCCAAGCAATCCACCCTTTAAACAACTGTTGGGATTTGGGGTCCGGGAAGGAGGCACCCATCTGCCCTAAGGCTCCTGATAAATATTGGGGCTCCAAAGTTTAACTAGTTTTGAGACCCTGAAAGCAAGTGGGGTTGTGGTGTGGGGACCCCCAGGTTCTGCGTATTAAGCCTCAGAAGCTTTAGGGTGGCCTCCTTTCTTGTGACGCACGATGTTTTCCACCGATCGCCGATCGCTGAGGCCACCTTCTTGTCGCTGATACCTGCTGTGGTGGTGCTGCTCGTCGGAATCTGAGACGATGTCGGGATTTGGGAAGGCGACATGTCCAGAAGCCCAGGTGCCTTTGTGGGACCCGTCCCCTCCGTTTCCCTTTTTCGGAGCCTTCAAAAGTGGCGGTCAATTGATCAACTTTCGATTTGACATCCCGGTGACCCCTGATTTGTGGATCGAAGGCAATCCCTTACAGGCGGCCCTCGCTAAATGTTCCTCTTCATTTTTTCTATCCTGCGGTTCCCGTGATCTAAACGTAAGGTACATGGATACCTAGAGTCTCCCTGACCCTCAAAAAATGGGTCCACGACCCCTTAATTTTGGGTCATGACCCCATTTTGCAGGGTGAGTCATGTAGACTCTAGTCACTTCTGGCGCATCATCGGAGCATTTTCTCGCCCCCGGTCGGTTTCGGGTTTCGACGGACGGGATGGGCCGGCAGGTGCCCATCAAGAGCTTGGCCAAGCTCTTCCGCTTTGCGGCGGCCTGAGCTGCGGGCGGGGCTTCAGCTTCGGAGGGCTGCTGGCGGAGGGAAATGTCGGGTCCGAAGAGATGGCCAGGGACGGGTCGGTCCCAAAAAGGCCGGGCACTGCCCGAGCTCCGGTTTTCGGGTTTTCGGACTTGAGTCTTCTTTAGAAATAGTTTTTTGGGTTTGAAAGACCATTTTAGTGGTGAGCAAGTGTGGTTAGTTTTGGGGCCGATCCACTCAACAGCCGCGAGGCTGACTTGTTATGTCCGGAAGGCTTCCGTTTGCGCGGCTTTTGCGGCCTCACTTTGTGCCATGCGGTTGCTGACCAAGAGCTGATGTCAGAGGGTGTGATACAATGTGTGTTCCTTTTCTCTCAACAAGGGGCAAGACCCACAAGGTGTTTCATGGCTGGCCTTGTTTGTAGTAATTTTGTGCTGTCCGGTGAGCCCCTTTGGTCGCAACATCGGTACAGCTGGCAACGCATCGCCGTGAGCATTGTTGCTCAGGTGACGAGCATGTGGCTTGTGATCAGGGCTTTCGATTTGGTACTGCGGTGGATGCACGAAATATTTGCTGGCGAGCCAATCACGAAACCAGGGAACACGGTAATTAAATCTAAACCAGGTAATAAAACCAGGTAAGTAATTCACACTCATTCACACAAAACCAGGTAACACTGAACCAGGTGTTTTTTTGTTTTGTTGCCTGGCTTGTAACAAGGCGTCTCTGGCCCATCCTTTTCAGGGGCTCCCGGCTGAGCGCTGAGCGCTGAGGCCATGCCGAGGTGGCTTGAGTCCGAATCGGACAGGCAGGGTTCGGCAGGGCGCTCAATGAGCGCCGATTCGGTGGGCTCGCATCGGAGGTGGTTTTTGTTTGGGCCCCCCGAAATGGCTGTCTTTGGGGTTTGTTTCTGTTGGTTTCCCTAAGCCACCAAAAAAGGGGGTAGCCTCAAAAACAGAGCGACATAGACCGACCCAACTAAGTTCTGAAGTCGGATTCTATGAGCAAGCTCTCCACGCGCTGAACTTGTCATACCAACAGAAACAGGCGCTCTGAATCTTGCGCCCTCTCGTTGGGAAGCGTGCCACCATGTACAAAAATACCAGCTCCCTTCAACCACAGTACTTCGGATTTTGAACGCGGGACAAAGCAAATGGGGAGTGCTAGTAGTTGTCCTTCTCAGATTAGTTTGGTTGAAAGATGGGTTCCACAGGTTGCAGCTTGTTTCCAACAGGTGCCATCCATTGCCTCACTCAGGGATTCATGGACTTTAGTCACTTTTTGACTTTGGGCCATTTTAGCGGTAAATCAACAAACCGACTCTTCCTGGACTTCTTCCTTTTTTTGGGGGGGCGGGGTTAACACAACAAACAGGTTCCCTCGTTTGTAGGTTTTTGGGGGGCCAGTCCACTCTTTTGGAGGCCTCTTCATGGTGTTTCGGCTCGCTTCAGATCTCGATCGCCAGGCGGGGGTCTGAGCAGGACGACACCACGCAGGACTACTACCAGGCACCGGTCCTTCGCTGGGAGGGGTTCAAAAAACCCACTCAGGCACCTAAACGGTGGAGGGGGGGGGGGAGGGAGGGGGAGGGGGGAGGGCGGGGGGTTCAAACCCCACCTTTTTTTTTTTCTCCGGTGAAAACACATGCTTCTTCGCTGAAAACACATGGCTTGGCTTTTCTTTTTGCTACCTGGTGCGATAGGTAGCTTTCAATTTGCTGAAACATCTATCGCTACTGGACATATCTTCTCATGTCTTAATGGGGACACAAGCAAAAATGCAGGGTAGGGAATGAGAAATGGGATGACCGGCAAGAAAACCATCCAACTGATTTGGCTTCCTGTCAGGGAATCCCCAGGTTCATTCCCAACACCTGCTGGTCCAAAAAGGCTCACCCCTGAAAAATTAAACTCCTTCCGAATTCTGAACGAACATCTCACATCCCAAGCAATGCTACAGGGTGATTCCGCTCGCTTTGTCAACAAGTGCTCAGTGCACGTCCTTGATGCCATGCTCAGTTAAGAGCTGCACTGGTTGAAACAATGTGTGCATCAAAGAGCGGGAGAAAAACATGAGCATGATTTGAACCCAAGGATCCTCATGTTAGGGCCCCAGTTGGGCCCCCACGACCTTGAAAGCTTTTGTTGCAAGCAAGTTTCAGGCACGGCTCGGAGCGGAAAGGACCTCAAAACTTCATCATGATTCGCGGGCACGCCTGATTCAGCTTTTAGCTCAGGTGCGCCAACTTTATGGGGATTGGTTTGGGGTTTTGGGCCTCGCTTTGACATGCTTTTTGTGGGACGTTCAGGCGAAAACCTGCTTGCCCGCATTTCTTTTGCACCTTTGGGCCGCGCCTTGATGTGGCCGCATTGACATGCCGCCTTTTGGTTCACATCACACAGCTACTTTGACTTACCATCTTGGAAGGAAAGGGCCATCCACATGTCTTGTTTTGCAGAAACACACTTTTTTGAGCGCGGAGATGCTGGCAAAAGTTTATGTTGAAGGATCCTCGTTTGCTATATGTTCAATTCAATGATGAGATGTGATCAATCTCTGCGATGTTCTGCAAGCCGTTCCATCAACTATTTTTCCGGTACTGCCAGGGGTCTGAGCAGTATGGTCGTTGCCCTACTTGGTGAATTGTTGTTGCATCCAATTTCCGGGGTGTTTTCCCCAAGGGCAGGAGACTTGGAGATCTTGCTGCAGCTGCCAGTGCTCAAACTAGTGCTGACTCGGGTCAGCGCCGCTGCCCCTGCACCTTACACCGCCGTCCGCAGTCCTTGTCGGCCTTTAAGATCCCTCCTTCCAAAACCCTTGCCGCCCGCCCTCCTGTCCATGCAAGCGTACAAACCCACAAAAACACACATAAACAAACACAAGCGCGCGCCCACAAACACACACAACATATACACACACACACAACATATACACACAAACAACAACAAGAAACGCGTGTGCGCACGCTGAAATGCCATGTCCAAGCCCGCGGAGGACCTGCTTCATCACTTTAAGGCGCGACAGTAGGTTGGGCACTGCGCTTTCGAAGCCCCATTTTGTTGCAGGTGAGTTGCCTTTTCCCTCTTTTCGCAACGGCACGTGCGGCAATTCCAGCTTGATTTTCTAGTTGCGGCTGGCTTTATCGACGCCAGGATGGCTGCCTGCGTTATAGGGCGGGGGAGCGGGCTTCGCGGGAAGGAGGTGCGCCTTGGAGGGCCACCACCACCACCATTTTGGCGTTGGGTTGGTTTCAGATTCACGGTGGGGGATTCTTTGGCTCGAGTTACACCCCAGGATGCGTCGACTGCGAAAATATGCACTTGTTTTTGCATGACCCGAAAGCGGTGACAAGGTTGCACATCTAAACGGGAAAAACAAACAAGTGTTTCCCTGCGCCCTTTGGGTCAAAATTTGGGTTTGTAGCTGGGGAATCTCCCAAAATGAGTGGACCATGACCATGACCCAAACAAGTTCTGGTGTTCACTGTAGCTTGCCTTAAAACCAAACCCAAAGATGGGTACCCTCAAACAAACCCGCTCCATCCGCCCCAGGCCCTGCTGGAGTCGGCAAACCCGGCGCACGACGCGCAAAACCTCGACAGCTTCAGGGGCCTTGCGCGCGGACGCCGCCAGGGGCTCTTTGAGATCAGCGCCCTGGAGGGATTTGTTGGTGACTTTCAGGTCCCTTAAGAAGGTTAACCCCGGATTCATAAACCCCCTGTTTATTCTTGGTCCCAGCCACCCGGTTCCTCTGCCTTTTAGCTTTTGTGGGGCTTAGTGGTAGTAATCCACTAAAAGTTAAACTTTTAGCAGTGGATCTGAGGGTCCTGGTTTGAGTGGGGACTTTTCATTGTTGGAGGGGAACAAGGGGTTGTGGCATCAAGGGTCCAGGGTTGTGGGGGCACTCGGGGTTTATCCAACCACTTCCATGGTACAAGGGAATCTCCTCCATTAAAAAAAGGGGGCTAGTCTTTTGGAAAGCCCGATTTGTTGTATTATCACAGAAGTCGTCCTTTCCCACAGCCCTGGTCGGGTCCCGAAAAAAATGGCGATTCAATTTTTGTGTGCTGTGGGTGGCCCTTTTAGTGGTTTTAAAGGCGAACCAAAAGGAGAACCAGCATATGCATGTTTTTTGGGGGGAGGCCTTTCAAGAAACGCAGCGAGATGGTCCAACAAGAGGAAACAAACAAAACAAGGTTTCTTCCATTAAGCCTATTCTGGTTCGGGGGGCTTGGGGCAACCCTGTGAACAGACACACACAGGGCAATTTGGAGGATCCCTGCCACATCGCCAGTGACGGCACTGGTGTTTTTTTTGAATGAATTTGTGTGGTTTTGACAGGAAACCAAGGTCAGATTACCCTTAATTCGTGGTTTGGATTGGTGGTTTGGAGTTGGATTTGAACCCTCGGCTCGGATTCTTGTAACTTCCTTCAACACCCAACCGGGCTCGATTCAAACCACGTAGAGGATAACCTGAAAGGGGAAAGCAAAGGGAAGTGGGGTGATTTTGTTGAAAACAAGGGAAAACAAAGGGGAAACAAAGAAAACAAAGGGGAACACAAAGGGAAAACAAAGGGAAACCATGTTGACTGAGTGGATTTTTGTTGCCTGGACTCCAAAAGGGTGGTACAGTGGTGGTGCCGAGCGGGACGACTCCGGTTCCAGAAAGCTTTTCAGAGGTGGTTTGCCCGGTTTAGTGGTCGGGCTTCCGAGCTTAACTCACAAGTCAAACTGTCCCAGTGGGTGTCATTAAAAGTCAAATGCAGAAGCGCTTGGGCGGAAGCGTCTCGTAGCTGCCACGATGACACTGCAGTGCGAGCATTCGGCAGGGTGCAAACAAGCAGCGCATCGCAAACTAACTGCAGGGCTTGCACTTTGCAGTCCCAAGGTTGCTTCCAGTTGCCTCTATAGGTATTGTTACCTCTAGGTTTTACCTGATGGGCCCGGGTTCTTATTGAGGGCAAATAGGAAACCACCACCCCTATCTCAAAAACACCAATCCAAATCACCAGAGCACTTGGACGGATGGCTTCTGCTGAAGCTGCTGATGTGATCCTCAATCGATTGGCAGTCCTCGCTCTGGGGCCGGTTGCCTCCTTTGACACAAGCAACCAAGCGTAAACGAACGAAGCATCGGAAAACAATACAAGCAGAATGTTTAGGGATGGCAATTATATATATATATATATTCAAGTGCGTGTGAAGTATGGCATATATAACTTTATGTATGCATGCATATCTGTCCGTTTGTCACGCCACGTCTCGTCATGTGTCAAAGTTCAAGAATCGATTTGTAGTTCGTGTCCCTTTTCGCTCAGGGACCTTCAGTCACAATGGCAAGATGGTCAGAGGGCTCGCGGCTACAGGCAACTTCAAAGCTGGAGAGTCTTGCCATACTCGGAGTCATGCGGGGGAGCAGCTTCATAGTGACGAGGCCAAGCACAAGAGCCACGACCTATGGTTCCCCTTGTTCTTGGTCTCAAATGTTGGACCTTGCTTTGAGGATTTGTTTCGGGGGGGCCTTAAATGGCTTCGCACTTGTTCCTGCAAGCTTTGCCGAGGCCCTTCTCCATGTACGCTTCCTGTGGACGAAGGAATGGATGTTATGCATCAATGGAGGGTTTGAATGTTCTGAAAATAGGGCGCCAACACAACTTGGTTTTGTTGTTTCTCTAGCCTAGGACACCCCAGCAAGGTTCTCTCAAACAGATGCCGGCTTGCATCATGAAGGCTTGTTTGTTCGAACCCATGTAGGGTGAGGTCACCCAATCGTAAAGAAAACACTGACCCTTTGGCCATTTCTCAGTTGCCCGAACCGACCTTTTGACCTGTTGGTGTGTCCGGCCATGCTTTTCCGCCATGACCCCAACAGCTTCACCTTGTATTTCTGGATCCTTTGTTCACTCCCTGGGTTGCCGGACTTTAGTGATTTTTTTGGGGGCATGGACCCTTTTATTCCTGGTCAAGGGGCAGGGGCAACTGAGATAAAGCCGAGCCTTTGGACCCTTTCGGTTTGGAAGTTTCGGAAGTTCTCGGGCCATTTGGCCGAGAGCTCTCGGCACATTGCCGGCTATGGGCGGTACCCTTTGGGGCGTGGAGGTTGTTCTTTAGGAGGGGCTTATCCTTGTTCAGGTCTTCCCTAGTTGGTGGTTTGGATTGCTGGTGCGGGGTTTGAACCCCAGCTCCTTTTGAAGACAAATGGGGAAGGTCCCCCGGAATCCTCCGTTCTGTGAATGGCTCAGCTACCTTTTTTGGGAGCTGAAGTAGAGGGAAAGCACACCCAGCGCTTCCTTCCGGGTCAGGGGAACTCCAATACCAGGATACCTACAGTGACAAGCACCGAGCTTGCGAAGTCCAGGTTGGAAAGCAGGATGCATTCCATAAGCAGAGGCGCCCGCACCGGTGATTCCTTGAATGAGGGGTTGCTATTGTCTTGCATTTAACCATGCAAAAGCGACTGCAGCCAGTACCAAACTCAACCAACCTGTTTGCCCTATGCACTTTGAGGAGTCCTTCGTTCCCTTTTTAACCAACAACAAACATGAAACCCAGAGGGCCGCTTTAAGAGGGAAGCGCCCCCCCCCGTCAGGTTCAATGTTAGTGGGCAGAAGGGTATTGGGTATTTGCTCTTGTTCGTGGAACTCTCACAAAACCAGGGACAAGCTCTGCTTATCCCATGTTGGGGAAGCAACTCAGATTTGTGGTTTGCCCTGAAACCAACCTTAGGGGTACCCTCAAAAATTATCGCAACCGTTTGGATTTGATTGGATGTGCTTTGTTTTTCACGGGAAGCCAGGAACATCAGGTATCCCACCGGTAATTGGTGTTTCGGATTCCCTGCTTCTCGTAGAGGGTCAGGGAACCACCCCTAAGCACCAAACCAAACCACCAAACCAACAAACCCCCAATCCAAACCACCAAGCCCAGCCCTTTTGAGGCTCGAAATGGCAAACTGGTACCCCCGGAATCAACGTCCAAACCACCAGGCTTTACCTTAGGAACCAAGGGTTCAACCCCCCCCCCCCAAGTCTCTGTTGCTCGAAGTAAGGAGCCCATCATGCTGATCCCCAAGCCCTTGCTGCTGGAGAGCGCCGTCGCTGGAGCTGCTCCCCGCTTCGCCGGCGCCAAGACGCCCGAAAGCGAACCGGTCTTGGTGGGCAAACTTTGGAAGCGTTTTTTGTAGGAGATCTATGAGTCGAAGAAAGGCTGATGTTACACGATGCCGCATATATTTGGAAGGAGGGACGCTTTTTCGCCTAGGCTTCCGGTCAGGTTCCATGTCTGGTAAACGCCTTCCGATTGCGACACGCTTACCTTTTCAATGCAACTGAAGGGTTTGCAGCGCTCCTTTTCGTATCCAGTGCTTCCGGCATTTCCACTAGAGTAGGTAATCCTAAAGAATCCTTAAATCTAGCTTTCACATGGGGAAACCCTGGGTACCTATAGTGCCTATAGTGGCTTGCCGGAAGGAAGCACTGGGATTAGCCAAGCTTTGAGGCTCCTCAATTGAACGCTTCGGCCTGTTCCTTGGCATTTTGGCCCACGACGAGTAGCTTTTGTGGGGATGAGGATGTTGGGCTACCACCAGAATTGCTCGGATTTCCCTGATTTTAGATAGTTCCTGTGTCCAATTCAACACTTACCTGCTATTTCATCCCGGAGTGCGGTGCCCAATATTGACACTCTCCCTTGATAGTTTGCTTCTCTAAACGGCGAACTGTTATTTATCTATTCACACGAGACGTTGCCCGTGTATCGCTTTTCTGGCCCTCATCAGTTCCCAGTGGTAACTTCCGCTTTGCAGTCCTTCTTTCCAGAAAGCCACCCGAACCCAAATCGCCTTTTCCATTAAGTCTACAAAAGGTCCAACAGAGGCGACCCAGTTATGTTAGATGGTTTGAAATGTGATGGGCCAAAATAGGGCTTTGGACCTTGAAAGCTATGGTTTTTCTGGTTTCCTCTGGGTCTAAAGCTGCTTGGGTTGACCGAGGAAGGCGGCGGGCAAGCTGGCGCTGCTGCTGGCAGAGCGACGGGCTGAACTCCTGACGCTCGAGGAATTGAGCTGCCGGTTTCTAGCGCACACGTCCATTTCCATTCCATGGTCGTTGCTGGGAAACATTTTACATCAGGGTTGTGGGATCACTCGGGGTTTTCCAACCACTTCTGTGATACTTTTGGGAATCTCCCCCTGCATATGGGGTGTTAGTATTTGGGAAACCCTTTATGCTGTATCACAGAAGTGGTCATTTCCCACAACCCAGTTTTACATTTTTGCTTATTATGGCTTAGTGGTTGAAATCCAACCACTCAACTGCTTTTGTTGGTTTTGCTCCCCTTCCAACGTCAACCAAGAATTCTTTCCAGGGATCCGAATCTTTCCAGAAAACCATCAGAACCCCAGGGGAAACAGCGATCGGTTTTTGAAAAGAAGGATGGTTGAAAAGAATTGGAATTCAACCCCTAGACTGTTGGATTCTTTCACCCAGTGCGTCCTTCCGGCGTTTCGCCACTTCAATCAATCAGGGGAAACCCATCATATAAAAGTCGCACTCCTGAAGGGTTACTGAAGCACTGTGTGAGATTTGGGTGGGTCTTATAGAGGGCACACCCAACATAGTGCTTTTCTTCTTGGTTTCGCAAAACCTTTTTGCCAATTTGATTCTTTGACCCTTCCAGGCGTTAACCAGGAGTTTCCCCTTTTCCACGGTAAAACCTGGAGGTTGCAATGCCGAAGGCTTACCTACTACAGAAGCAGCTGGAAGCACTGAGCGATATTTGTTTGTGTCTTACATCGGGGTACCCCCCAAAATCGCGGTTTTCTCTTAGATTTCCAGAAATCAGCCACCCAGAAATTGGGCATACAAAGACACCACCTTATGATGGCGAGCTCACCCGGCAAAGGGAGCTCACTTGGGAATTAGCACGGCATGACGCAAAGCGACCCTTAGTTCAATAGCCGCCAGCGGCACTGGTCGGTGACTTACGGATCCTCAATACCAGGTTACCAGTGCAAGGCATTCCCATTTGCAGGACGGCTTGGATGATCACGTCATGCCGCGCGATGGCTTTTGTTTACTCAAAAACCCTTCTCCCGAAAGAAACCTTTCTTCACTGTTCTTGCCATGTTGATTGGTTTTTTTATTTTTTTGGTTCTGTTCATCTTTACTGGGGGTCTGCAAAAAACAAAGTTTTTCGCTACCATACCAAGAGTAGAGATGCTTTGCTGCCTGTCGAGCAACTTCACCCAAGATGTTCAATTTACCCGAGGAACACGGGAATGGACAATCCCTCCTGTTTGCCACCCAGTCTGTTGCATGCTTTTGCATGTTGCTCGTTGAATCCGACATTTGAGACGCCATGTGCCACCCGAGGTCGGGACAAAGCGTGATGCCTTCGGAGCAGCAGAAATTCTGGCAAGAGTACTTTGCCACCCTGCCCAGCTTGCAGGACATTTGTTTTCCTTTGAAAGCCTTGGGTTGCGAGCTGCGGGTTGGGTGCATCCTGTTTCGTTTGTTTGTCTGAGTCTGAGTCCGAGTCCGAGTCCGAGTCCGAGTCCGAGTCTGAGTCTGAGTCTGAGTCTGAGTCTGTGTGTGTGTGAGTCTGTCTCTGTCTCTATCTCTGTCTCTGTCTCTTTCTCTGTCTGTGTTTGTCCTTGACCTTCCGCAACCTGCTTTTGGCGGGTCTCTCCGAATCTTTCGGAATGCAGCCTGCTTTTCGGCGGCCTAGGCCCCATTTGCAGCGCTTGCCTAAATGGGTGCAAAAACAAAGGTGAGTGTGTTGCCTAAAAAAATGAACTCTAGGATAAATCTTATGGCGAACTGTGCTTTCACTTCCCAATTACTTGTAAATTGACTTGTCGGGACGCTTCCGCGGTGAATCTGTTTGAGCCTGTACTTTGTTCCAGCGCAATTGGCAACAACACGAGCTGCAGCAAAGCCCTTAGGCACCATCATTTGGGAATGGATTGGCATCTGAATTTGCAGTAATCATGGTGCCTGTTGATTAGACGCTAGTCTGTGTGAGTCTTGTGTGCATCAGTGGCCCCAGAGTTGAAACATTGTGCGGGACGAATCGATGGACAAATGTGGGCGCAGCGTGAGCATAGGTATATAGAGTAGGTTTTGCGTGAGTTGTTCGTGAGTTTTGCGTGATGGCGGCCCCGATTTTGCGCGAAAGGCCCTCTTTTGGCGCAAAAGGCCGTGAAAAAACGTAAGAAAATCGTGAGGCCAGCGTGAATGTGGGGACCACTGCATTGTCATTTTGCACAAGCATTGCCCTTACAAGTGCTGCCTGGCTTTCACTGTTCTGCACACCGCTTCATTATGATGTTCGTCGGCAAAGGTGTTTCCAGCAGAAAAGTGGCGTGCTTTCGAGTGGTCTTTCATGTGGAGCTAAACTGCAAGGGGTCGCTCTTGTCGCGTTGCTCTACGCTTTCACGGTCTTTCGCACTAAAAGATGGCCTTTCCCTAAAAAAACGAGGCCAATGTCACGCAAAATTCAAGCAGAAGTTTCGCAAATCGCTCGATCTACAAACGCACATTCCTTGAAATGCTGTGAAAGCCACACTCGGGATAAGGATTCAAAACAGTAATACCCAAGCCAGCAAACTAATGCTGTGTAACTACACGACCAGTGCTGCTGTAAAACAGGCCTCTCCCCGTAACATTTTGGGTCGGCCTGCGTTTTGCGGGTCCTATATCGTAAGACCTGCTAAAAGCGGACTTTTGGAATCTCAAGGTGTGTGTGTGTGTGGGCGTGTGTTTGAATGTGGTGTGGCGCAGATGGAAGCGCACGGCCAAGTTTTGCCACGGCGTTTAAAGATGGCTAGCACATTCCTGTAGCTTCTTTCTCGTCCGATCCAGAGTGAGACTCGAAGGTTTGGCAGGCCCTAGCTGTTCAGTTTTGCCTTGGATTTCCAACCAAAAAGGAGCGGTGCCATGGTTTTACCACGGTCTCTGACAGTGTTTGGGCATGTGGGAGGCCTTTTCCGCGGCTCGAGCCAGGAATATCGACGCGGCAGCCTCATTGCCGCTCCCGAAGAGGACCTGCGGTCGCTGCAGGACGGATGCGAGACGTTCATCCCACCTATAGCTTCATGGCTGTTCGGTTGCGAGACATTCATCCTCTAGCTGTATGGCTGATTTTGGCTTTTCGGTGGGACCTTTCCACTTTTTGTGGTTGAAACCGTGGGCTTTCCCCATTGGACCCCATTTGCAGAGGGGGTCGCGGCATCTCGGCTAGAAAGCTGCGTGCTGGCGTTTCGGGGCCCCAGCCCGGGAACCAGGCTCCGCTTGGGTTTTTTGGGGGCACTAGCGCCCACTTTTTGTTTGGGCTCGGAGCATTTTTGTGGCAAGAGTTTGGAGTTTTGTTGGTTCAGCCGCTCAGAAAGTGAGTGTTCCTTGACAGGTTGAGCAAGTTGAGCTCAAGTCTGTTTTTAAGGCTATGCCTTTTTGGTGGTTGTAAAGGGAACCCTCTTGGAAAAGCCAAAAACACATACCCATGTAGAACTCGTTGTAGAGGTCTTCATCGGTCACAACGCCTTGTCGTGTTCTCAGCTCATCTCCAAGTTTCGGAACCCTCACAGCAGCCGAACGGGGCAAACAGTTCTGTCACACCGTGTGATCGATCCGAGTCAGAGAGAGGCAGTGCGGGACATGGAGTTGTTTGTTTTGTTTTTAATCTATAACGGGAACCCCGGATTAAGAAGCCCTGGTTGAAACAAATAGGGGGTGTCCCTGGTTTAGTGGGGATTCAGATCACTTTGTAAGGGGGACACGCCCTTATTGGGACGGTTTTGTACATCTGGGGTCAACATTAATTACTCATGTAACATGCATGCAGCCGATTCACAGGAAAGCTTAAAAAAACATGGAGGAGTCTGTTGGTGAATCGCCCTTACGGGTGCCATGGAATTTGCAAAAGATTCCATTCCAAACCCGAACCACTCCCGTTTCCGTCCATGGCTTCAAAACGGGTTTGCTATTTGCAGGGTCATTATGTCATTGGGAAACTTGTCCTGCTGAGGGCGGGGGGCCGTAGTTACGTTCAATTGGAGCTGCCCTAGTTGCACAATGAACCTGATAGACAAACGAGTTTAATCGGGTCGGTTGAACAAGTGCCTTTACCAGATGAGGATCCCATTGTAAAGCAGGCAGCTTTTGCCTTAAGAAGTTGAAGGAATGTACGCCCCAGATTGACATGAGCGCCTCTGTTTTGGATTCCGTGTCAATTTGGGGAGTATCCTGCATGCCCTCTTTACGGATTTGTTTTGCCCGGCTGCTAGAGGGGAAGTGAGAAACTGCCCCTGGCCCAACAACCAATCAAGTCTGAATGTATACCCTCACAAATGGATTCTCATGGGTTCATATATGGCCCAAAAAACACTCAGCCTTTGAACCAATCCAAATGAGGTAAGCCTTAGCTGGTTGGGGATTTTTGTTGCCCTGCTTCTAAAGGGTACAAAAGGGTACATGGGGAACACATCACAACCACCAATCCACACCACGGGGATTTTGTTGTTCCCCCTGCTTCGTGTAGAGGCGAACTGAACCGCCCGTGCCCTCACAGCCAATCCAAACAACGGGACCCGCGGCGATCATAGGTGTCCTGTTTGGTTGTTTTGGTCGAAAAATAGATGGGTTTCGATTCCTGGTTTACCTGGTGTTTTTTTTCTCATCTGCCAGGGAAACCCCTCTATTTCCAACCTAAAAGGGACGCCTATGGCGATCTTTTTGGGACCACGGCCAGGGGCTACCGCGGCTGGGCCGCGTGGCGGAGCGTCTGCTGGGGCCCCGCCAGCGCCTCAAAGAGGCGCTGGATTTGTACAACGAGCGCCGGGAAAACCGCCCGAAGCTGTCCTGGGAGGACGGACGCGGGGGACGGCGGTTACGGCTCCCACGTTTGGAACCTGACGTTCGGGACCCGGGCCCAAGAGGAAAATGATCTTCCAGGTACCTTCCCACAGGTGCGATCTGGTAGTGGAAGGGAAGGTTTATGCAGCTCTGAACCACAGCTCAGCAGGTGTCCTGAGCTCAACTTGTTGGGTGTGGCTCAAAATGAAAGAGCTAGGGTTACGCAGGTTTGAGTCTTTGGTTCCACTGACCAAGGTATATCAAGGTGCGATTTTGGCACATGTTTTCAAGCCAAAGCCATGTTAGTTGAAGGCAATTGGACCTCCGGTGTGTGGCGCGCTCAGCCATAAGGACGCAAACCCTGTAAAGTGCCAGGATGCGCTTTGGGGCTTTGCCGTGTCAACCACCCGGGGGGCGAATGGCATCATCGTGCCCATCTTGGACTTTATCAACACGGCCGAGGCGGGGCAGCTTGGACAAACCGCCGGGTTGATATCAAAACGCCGGGTTTTCCTGTTTGGTTCCCCTTGAAGACCACCCCAAAACGGGCACCGGGGTTCCCCCCCAAAAAAAAACCAACCCGTGCAGGACGGAACACCTATATTTGCTTGACAGGACGGGTGCAGGCAGAGCCTGGCTTTTGCCACCCTTCGTTGCCCAACCTCCCGTGAGCTCGTCAGGACCCGGCGGCCAACAACGTGCACTTTGTGGAGATGGCGAACGGCCCGGGGAAGGCCGTGTTTGTGGTTGCTGGCAACAATCTCCAGGCCTGGGCCGCCTGGGACCCTGACACACGTAAATGCGAAGGCCTTGCTGCCTTCTCCGTCGGATGTGAGTCGGAGAGAGGCTCAGGAAGCACCGGGGCTTGCAACTCCCGCGAACGGCAGCTCCAAAAAGAACCCCTGGGTGCGTCCTGTTGTCTCTTTTAGGGAGCCCCCTTTGTTTAGTGCTTGTTTTTCTCCAGAAAACCGCCGTGTTTTTTTAAGCCCTCGTTTTTCAGGTTCATTTTTCCAGGGACTAAGGTTGACACCGGCGCCTGAAACACGGGGCTTGGGGGCGACCCCTTCTTCCGAGCGGCCCGCCCGACGCTTCGCCGCTTCGCTTCGCTGCCAGGAGATCCAGACCGGCGAGGAGCTGCTGGCGGACTACGGCCACCACGGGCTGCGCCTGCTGACGCAGTACGGGGTCCAAAACAACGCCTCCGGGGCCTCCGAGGCGCGGGGCGCGAATGCCGGAGGAAGTTGCGAAGGGGTGGAAGGCAACGCGTTCTACAGACCTGTGGGGTTTGGGGCTTTTAAAGATTAGGGTTTGGGGGGCTCACTGCAAGTAATGGTCAAAAAAAAAGACAAACGTCGGTTGGTTAACAGGGCTAGTATTTCACTAGGGTGAAGGCAACTCTTACAGATCTCCAGGTTCCACAGGCCTTGGGGTTGAGTATGGGTTTGGGGCGTGGGGTGTAAAGGCTTGGACAGACATTCTCAGCCATTTCCCGTTGTAGAGGCTCCATTTCGTGGTGGGCGTTTCAATGGAACCCACCAGGAAATTGATTCCCACGTTTGACTTGATCCAGTGATCCCTGAAATCTGAAATGAAGGCAACTCTTTCTGAAGAGCTCTGGGGTTCAGGCTTTTTAGGGACGAAGCTTTGGGCGTTGTATCGGGTGTGGAGATGTGTGGAGTTTTGTTCATAGGTGTCCTTGTTGGTTGTTTTGGTAGAAAAGTAGATGGCCCTGGTTTACCTGATGGTTTTTTTCTCATCTACCAGGGAAACCCATCTATTTCCCCTAAAAGGACGCCTATGGTTTTGTTTGCTCGGAACAACATGGAACAGCCAATTGCCAGCCAGTTGCCAGCAACATGCGCTGGAAGAATCGGCCTCAATTGGTTCGGACTGGCGCAAAATGAGTACTCATAGCCACTGACATTCAAGGGGGGCAGACCTGGACGAGAAAGACGGACCAACCGATATATGGGGTAATATCTGGTGGCTCCAAGTTTGGCCCGGTTTGATACACATATCCCCGATGAAACCATTGTGGTCATATGCCCTCACCTTCCAACATGGAAGTGCACAGTCCCCTTTTGAAGCACTACCCCCACACAAGTTAACATACACACTCCAGGAGAAGTCTACTTTGCTTTGCGGAAGCGAGCCTCACTTCTTTGGAGCGTAAACAACATGCTAGCGTGGAGTGTTTTGTTGTCCTTTTTCGGAAATCAAGTTGCTTAACCATGACTTATCTTTGTGACCGAATTGACTCTTGGACCTTCGGCAACGCGTGGCTTTTCCATGAAACCTGCCTTTTTGCTCCCAGTACGACTGTTGTAGGTACTGTAACCAGATACGGCTACCTCTGGGTTTACATCCTGGCTAGTCTTACTCCCTGAGTTCATGGACTTCAACTTTTTTGGAAAACACACATGTTCAGTGGTAAACACAAAGTTCCAGGACTTTTCTTGGCCACACTGCTTCGGAAGTGAGTGGCTTGCCTGTTGGTGATCCTGAACGAACTAATCAAATTGAATTAATTACAAATACATCAATGATTGTTGCATGATTTGGGTTTGAATAAGGGAATTACTTTTTTAATTAACAAACATCAACAACTGGTTGCCCGTGCGCAGGACTTTAGCTCCGCGGATTGCGCGCAGCTGCGGAGGGCGAAGCTGGACAGCGTCGCCCTGGAGCCCCTGAAGAGTTTCGTGGCGGAGCGCTGTGGATGGTGCGATGCCTAGAACCGCTAGGGGCGGGTTTCCAAGAGGCCCCCATATTCTTCCCCAGAATTAGCTCCCCCTTTTTTTCCATTTTTTGAGGCTTGTTTTGGGTCTCGTTGTTTTCCACTACCCAGGCAAAAACATATTTTTTGCTGGGGTCCGAATTCCAGCCTAGTATTTGTAACATGTTGCGGCATACACTCACTCCAACAGGGTTCCGGATCTCGGATTTGAGCCACTTTGTGTGTTTGGACAATTTTAGTGGAAAACAAATATAGTTTGGACTTTTTCTGGTCAATCCACTCAAGAATTGAGTACATAGCCTTTACCATTCCATACAAACCAAGTAGAAAATGGCCGGTTTGCAGCAAATGGCTTGGGGATCTTTGGGAGGCAACGGGAAAAACAGATGGTGGATTGGTTTGCCAGGCGCTACACAGACACATGGCCAGCATGAGGTCAGCCCTTCTCAAGCCCTCGCTTCCTGGGTTCCTGGGACTTCGAGCTTTTTGGGTTTGGACCATTTTAGTGGCAAGCATCGTGTTTTGGGACGTTGGGAACATCAACTCAGGAAGTGGGAGCCGACCCTCATTCACTTTGCTCTCCAGCGTTTGCAAGCGAAAAGGTGGAGAATACGCCCTTTGTTGTGAGGTCGGTCTTGCTACCTGCTAGAGTGATGAGAATAATTACTTAACAATCGCTTGGGACATGGAGTTTGTAATCCGTCCTTGGCCTGCTGGAAATGATTTCCCTCCCCTTTGCATTGCACTTCTACGCTCCTGAGGTCAGATATTGACGTTGCCCAGGCGCATTTGCCGCTGCTATGGCTTCCACCGATGTGGAAGAAGAGAGCCAGCGGCTTCTTGTGAAAAAAAATGTGCTTGCGCCAGCCGGGCCTTTGTTTGGATGCCTTGCGCCAGGATGAAGGTACACCGGATGAAGGTATTCTGAGTGGTGCGTCTTTTTTGAGGGGCTTCTGGCCCCGGCATCGCGGAAGGCAACTTGACGTGTGAGGCGAGATAGGAAGTACCAAAGATCGGTAAGGGACAAGGCGTTTGGCTTCTATTCCTTAGAAAGCTGCATGCTTTCGAAAGCACGTTTGAAACCTGTAATTGCGAGTGCCAGACATGAACTGACACGCTTAGGTAGGCTAGACATGAGAGCCAACGACTCTGTTTCTTCAACGGCAGGGTCTGCTATGGCGGGCTGTGTGGGGTGTGTGTGTGTCTTTGTTTGTTAGCTCTCTCTCTCTCTCTCTCCTTCTTTTGCTCTCTCCTCTCTCTCCCTTTCCTCTCATCGGGCACCCCCTGCCAGAACCCTTTGGGCCACAGCTGCTCAGAAGCTTGTTCAAGCTTCCCGGGAGGAGCATCGTTCATTCTTAAGCCTGCGCTGGAGGTTGACTCGGAAAGGGACCAAGATTGGAAAGGAAAGTGACATTGGTTCCTCACTTCCTGAGTTCCGTTTTGGACAAGTTCGTAGGTTAATTTATTTGAGGTTTCTATTAACCGTTCTCTTTTGGCATGGCTTACCCCAAGCTTTGACTTTCGCGTGACGGGGATTCCGGAGCCAGGCGCAGCACCTTTGGCCAAAGGACAGGGGGCAGCACCATTTAGAGCGATCAGCTAGCAGGGGCGTGTTCTGTTCAGGCCCAAGTATATATATATGGTCACCCCCCCCCCCAGGGCCTACCTTTCTACTTTTTGCATGACAGAGATTTATTTGCAGATGTTCAGTGTCCACTTGGTTTGCAGATGCCTTGCAGACAGCACTGTAATTTACGGTGTTTTTGTGCAATTTTTGATATTGTCTCAGATGTGCTTTCTGTACTTGATGCAAAACAGGATTCGAGAAAGCAACAAACACGAAAACGGAAAGCGTTTTCAGAGGCAACTTTGTCAGTAGTGAAATCACTGTTATGTGCAGTGTTTTTTTAAGGAAACTGCAAAACAACACCTTTTTTTGACGTTTTTGATGGTTTCAGCGTCAAAACCTGCACAGGCTCAAAAAATGCAAAAAAAAAAAAAAAACAAACCTGGAAGCTCCAAAACCTGCACAGGCTCCAAAAAATGCAAAACATGCAAAACCCAGATGCAATGTTAGAGGTCAGGGCTTGATTGGTCTGGATTTTTGCATTTTTTGCATTTGTTTGAGCCTGTGCAGGTTTTGGAGCCTTGGGTGCTTAAAACCTGCACAGGCTCAAAAAAATGCAAAAAATCCAAACCTGGAAGCTCCAAAACCTGCACAGGCTCAAAAAAATACAAAAAATGCAAAACCCAGATGCAAGTCAGAGGTCAGAGCTTGATTGGTCTGGATTTTTGCATTGTTTGCATTTTTTGAGCCTGTGCAGGTTTTGAGGCTTCCTGGTTTGTTTTTTGTGCTTTTTTTTGAGCCTGTGCAGGTTTTGGAGCCTTGGGTGCTTAAAACCTGCAAAGGCTCAAAAAAATGCAAAAAATCCAAACCAGGAAGCCTCAAAACCTGCACAGGCTCAAAAAAATGCAAAAAGTGCAAAACCCAGATGCAAGTCAGAGGTCAGGGCTTGATTGGTCTGGATTTTTGTATTTTTTGCATTTGTTTGAGCCTGTGCAAGTTTTGAGGCTTCCTGGTTTGGATTTTTTGCATTTTTTTGAGCCTGTGCAGGTTTTGGAGCCTTGGGTGCTAAAAACCTGCTCAGGCTCAAAAAAATGCAAAAAATCCAAACCTGGAAGCTCCAAAACCTGCACAGGCTCAAAAAAATACAAAAAATGCAAAACCCAGATGCAGGTCAGAGGTCAGACCTTGATTGGTCTGGAGTTTTGCAGTTTTTGCATTTTTTTGAGCCTGTGCAGGTTTTGAGGCTTCCTGGTTTGGATTTTTTGCTTTTTTTTGAGCCTGTGCAGGTTTTGGAGCCTTGGGTGCTTAAAACCTGCACAGGCTCAAAAAAATGCAAAAAATCCAAACCAGGAAGCCTCAAAACCTGCACAGGCTCAAAAAAATACAAAAAATGCAAAACCCAGATGCAAGTCAGAGGTCAGGGCTTGATTGGTCTGGATTTTTGTATTTTTTGCATTTTTTGAGCCTGTGCAAGTTTTGAGGCTTCCTGGTTTGGATTTTTTGCATTTTTTTGAGCCTGTGCAGGTTTTGGAGCCTTGGGTGCTTAAAACCTGCACAGGCTCAAAAAAATGCAAAAAATCCAAACCTGGAAGCTCCAAAACCTGCACAGGCTCAAAAAAATACAAAAAATGCAAAACCCAGATGCAAGTCAGAGGTCAGGGCTTGATTGGTCTGGAGTTTTGCAGTTTTTGCATTTGTTTGAGCCTGTGGCCAGCTTTGATGCCATTGAGAAACCAAGCCATTGAGGTAATGAGTGCTCTACTGATAAATCAGATGCTTACAGGACAGCCTTTGATATAACAGTGCAGCAGTGATGACACACACACACAATCATCAACCTTTTAGGACCACATGCCCAAACCACATCAAACAAGGCCTCAAATGTGTGTCCTTTTCTTCCCAAACAATAGTTTCCACTTGCTACGCAATAAGCCTACAGAAGGTTTATAAACTTTCAGAAAAGTTTATAAACCTTATTGAGTGTTTGACGAGTTTCCCGCATCAAGGCAACAACACCCTACGAAGTGTTCATGGTATCGTTGAAGGAGGGGGGGGGGGTGGTTGGAAATTTTGGGAGGGGGGGGGGGGGTGGTTGGTTGGAAGTCTTAGCAGTGAGGTGTGACTCAGCCAACTTTGTAAAGACTTCTCAGTACCCCCCCCCTGCCCTTGTTGCAAGGAAACCGTCAAACCCTTGACATGGTTTATAAACTGTCTTGAAGGTTTATAAACTCTTTGCTGTTGTTACTCAACATGACTTGTCACCCACAAAAAAATATGCAGCAACAGCACACTTCTTGCGTATATATGCTCACACCCCCTGTCCTTAAAAATAAGAGGGTTTTGTACATTTTGAAGTGGAAAGGTAGGCCCTGGGGGGGGGGGGGTGAGCATATATATATATATATAGATGTTAATTTGCATATATGCATATGCATAAATATATTGCACACAGGCGTATCTACGGCAAATCATCTTGACATGTATTGAGCCAGTTCTCTCAAACGATGTGGCCGTTGGTTCTTGCGAGGCGAGGTTACATTTTGCAGTGTAAGGTCAAGCGAGATGCCCAGGACAGGACTAGGCAGTGTTTCCGTCCTGTCATAGTCTTGATTGACCCCTTGCGGCAAGCACTGAGTCTGACATATTTGGATGCACGACAAGAGCTGTTCGCACGAGGAGCGAAAGTATCACAAGGCGCACTTCCTCTATGCAGAGCTGCCAGAGGAGCGACGGACCTTGCAAACATTTGTAGGGTTGGCCCAGGAGAAGATGCCTTGACAAGACAGCCATAGAGGGATCATTCAGCCTCCATGTAGGTGTGTGTGTGTGGGTGTGTCTCCCAACAGGATGTGCCCCTTGTTATCATTTCCTTTAAGGAAAAGCCCCTTCCGCAAAACCCGGGAGGTCGTTCCCTAATGGCACCAGCAAGTGCCAGGACGTGAATCCTGAGAACCTGAGCCCGGATTCGGCCGACGTCCAGGCCAAATTTTTCGGGGGATCCGGATCCGAGAATTGATTTTTTTCGGGCTGGTGATGTGGGCAGATTTGATGTTTGACTCCAGCTATTGAAAATTCTAGCTGTACCTTCCCCCACTCTCTTCAGGGATGCTTCTCTTCAAAGAACACGCCAAATCCATGGGAAAATGGGCGGTTTCTAAAGAGAACGATGGGTGAAGAGAATGGGGAATCAACCCTTAGAAAGATGCCCCGTTGCTTCAGCCGTCCGTTTTGTGCCGATTCTTGTGAGCTGTCGGCTGTTGCACTTCCCAGCTGCATCAATGTGCATCAGCTGCGCTCCAGAATCGAACACATCATGAGTTTTGTTCCGATTCTTGTGAGCAAGTTCCCGGTTCCGGGCAAGCCAGAAATGTAGGGAGCCCTTTGCGCCCTTGCCTCTAGGTTCTACAGAGGGAAGCCCACTATGGTGAAAAAAAAGCCGATCGGCAGCACTGAAAAGGATACTTTGAAGAACAAGCCTATATATTGGGTGTGTGTTTTGAGGGAGCCTCTCTTTTTCTTTCTTTTATTTTTATTTTTCTCGGGAAACCCGAGGGACACCATGCGTTTTGGGCCCCCCCCAATTTGGAGATCATTCCACCGGAAGCCAATGACGGCAGGCGGGTCTCCTGCTGGGCGAGCTCCGGCACATCGGCGTGCGCCCGCGGCGCCGGCGGTCCGGAGGCTGGGGAAGCGAACTTCACGGTTCGAAGGGTTGCCGGGACTGGGGGGGCCGAGTTCTCCGCCATTGGTTGACGTTTTTTTTTTTTTTCCTTCTTTTTTTTTTTCTGTTGGCTGTTTGGGTGCTTGATTGCTTGGTCGCTTGGTTGTTTGGTTGCTTGGTTGCTTGGTTGCAAGCTTGGTTGCTTGGTTGCTTGCTTGGTTGCTTGCTTGGTTGGTTGCTTGGTGTGATTTGTGAGTTGGGTTGGTGGTTTGGTTCCATCTTGGTCACGCGTCCTCTCTAACCCACACAAAGGGAAACTTGCAAGACTGTTTCATCATGCTGGCTTTTCAACATCGATCTTCAATCCTTTTGCCAGAATGCGGTCTCCTTTATTCTAGTGGCACAGGTTACGGAATACGATCAAGGCTCCCCCAGTTCAGACAACCCAGGCCTTGGAATTGGGCAAATTTGTTTTGGTCAAAACCGGGTAGGTTGGCAATGCGGATGAATGGCCCAAACGGGACACCATGAACCCCCCAGTTGGCAACTTGACATGTCACATTTGGGGGGCAAATGTGCGGTGTTACCTTTGCTCCCCGCCTTCTTTTGGAAAATCGTTTTGGCGACACCAATGGTGCGCCCCCTCAGGAAACTCCAGCTTGATAGGGACCCTGATGTGAACCACACAGTCTTACAATCGCAGGCCTTTTGTTCCAGGCGCCCTTCGCCACCCCAGTTACCCCAAAGTAGGCAAGCAGGCAAGGGCTTCCCTTTTAATCGGTAGCGCTACGCTGCGCGAAATGGCCTTGCAGGCGATGAGGTCGTGCGTGCAGGAGCCTCAGGACGGTCAGAGGCAGCCGGGATTAGATGTTCACAAAGACGCGCAACAGCATCCACGAACACAAGCTTGCCCTAGTTTGGGGGGCGCAAGTTCTGCGATTTCCGCGTGTAAGGCTAGCACCAGTGGAGCGTCGGGTTTTAAAAGCCCCGCGATGCGG
The DNA here is from genome assembly GCA_963377175.1 of Effrenium voratum. Classification (NCBI taxonomy): domain Eukaryota; class Dinophyceae; order Suessiales; family Symbiodiniaceae; genus Effrenium; species Effrenium voratum. The sequence goes on along the minus strand of CAUJNA010000213.1, from coordinate 1,208,612 downwards.
CCGACATGGACGGGATCCGATTTTCTTGGCCCAGGGAATGCGTGGGAGGGGACGCGGGAGGGCCCGGAGCCTCAGAACCGGGGGGGGGTTGGCAAGTTTGGCCCGTCGCCAAAACATCTAACTTACCAACCTGAAACAAGACGGGATCCGCAAGACACTGAACCTTCATGGAATTTGTTTGGTCACCATCACCCCTTGCAGTATCTGCACAAAACAAAGCTGGAAAAGGGTAGTTTGTTTGTCGGCCGGGCCGTTCAGCTTCTTCTTCGAGGCGTTGGCTTGTTGATCGTGCTCGCGTGCCGCTTGAATATGCATCAAGTGTGCTCTTTTGGTGGCATGTGTTTGCCGGTCGTATTTGGTTGCCATCAAGATATCAGCGTGTTTCAAACAAGTGGCGCTAGTTTGCAAGGGACTTGGCCAAAGAGCAACACATGGTTGTCGTTAGGACACAGTTTTCCCCATTTTTGCTTATTGTGGTTGAGTGGTTGGAATCCAAATCCACTCAACGGCTAACATTTAAATTGTTGCTCCCCTTACGTCAACCAAGGAATTGGTTGACCCCTTTTTCATCCACCAACCAGTTTAGGGGTGGGCTTTTGGGTGTTGGCCTTGGTTCGCCCGGTAAATTGTCCATCCACCCAAGCAAAGAGCGACGAGCCAGGGCGCAGGCTCCGGCCGGTCGCGGGGCCGCGGCCCGGGCCCTGGCGTCTTTTGGATGCTCACTGGCCGGGGCCCGAAACATAAGAATCCAGGTATATAATAAGATTTGTTAACATCAGAGAGTACAAAGTGAATATATATATATAATATATGTATATATTTATTTATTTATTTGTATATATGACACAGTAAGTTTGCGCGGATGCACTTTGCTTCCCAGGCTCCATCGCGGATGCAGGGCCGCCCAGATGGCCTCACGAAGGGGCGGTCTCGTGTTCGGGTCCTTTGGATTGGCTCCGTGTGTGGCTTCTTTGGTGCTCTGCTTCTACTGAGGAGAAACTATTTTAATTGCTTAAGGATATGTTGATTTTCCCTTGCTGGTTTTAAAGGGAACCTATCACTCCTGGAAATATATATATACATATATATATGTACATCGCCAAATTATTTTCCCAGGGCTTATGCACATGGAAGAACTGAATCAGCTGCCCCTCTGGTGCTTTGTATTTGTGGCTTGGGGATGTGAAGCCCTCGTTCTTGTAGAGGGCAAGCGGGAATTAGGTCCTAACCACCAAGCCAAACTAGAAAATCGACATCGAAAGCTGACAAAACATGCGCAATGGTGTTTGGTATTTTTTTGTTGTGGCTGCTTGACGTGACTGGCATATTGCAACTATGATGGTTTCGCATTCTTGGGATTGGTCGGGCTTTTGCAAGGTGATACCTGGGAAAGTGGGAAGGAGGGAATCCAGACTTTGACCTCCCAAGCAAAAAACTATACTGACTCTGGATGAATGAGCCTGATTCGTGTTTGTGTGGTGCGTGGGTGTGTGTGTGTGTGTGTGTGTGTGTGCGTGTGTGTGTGTGGGTGCGTGGGTGCATGCGTGTGAGCCTGCGCGGGTGCGTGTGTGCGTGTTTGCGTGCGTGTGTTTTTGGTTTGTGTGTGTGTGTGCGTGTTTGTATGTGTTTGTATGTGTTTGTTGTGTGCGGCGCGGCGCGGCGCGGCGCGGTGCGGTGCGGTGCGGTGCGGTGCGGTGCGGTGCGGTGCGGTGCGGTGCGGTGCGGTGCGGTGCGGTGCGGTGCGGTGCGGTGCGGTGCGGTGCGGTGCGGTGCGGTGCGGTGCGGTGCGGTGCGGTGCGGTGCGGTGCGTGCGGTGCGGTGCGGTGCGGTGCGGTGTGCGGTGCGGTGCGGTGCGGTGCGGTGCGGCGTGTGTGTGTGGTGCGGTGCGTGTGTGTGTGTGTGTGTTGCGTTGGTGTTTGGCCCGGTGTTTGGGCTGGCTTGGTTTGGCTGTTGGTTTGATTCTTGGATTGTGGGTTTGGTTTGTGCTTGCTGCTTGGTGTTGTTGTTGGTTTTAACTTTGTCATTGTTTGCTTTGGTGTTTGTTACTCTTATCCATTTGCTTTGCTTTGCTTTGCTTTTCTACTCGTAGGACCCGTCCAATACGAGGCTTTGTCTTGGTGCTAGTTGATTTTAGTCGCACGATATCTAGCAGGCAGTCGAACATGCGAGTCAAGTTGTGTGCAGAGATCGTGCTTTCGCGAAACCCTGAATAGTCCAGCTAGCTGAGTGTTTGCTTTCTTAGAGTTCCTTCTGTCCCCCCTCCCCGCGTGTAGGCCGATTTTCACTTCTTTATGCTGGGGTGATGATTGCGTTTTGTGTTTTTCGGGGCTCCAGGGAGGGGGGAGGGCTCATTTTCCGAAAAGTTGAGTGGAAGGCCCCTGCTGCAAATCTTGCCCCTTCGGTGAAGGAATTGCACAGGTTCAGCGGCCCCAACATCAGCGGTCATGTCTGACCTGCCAGGGCCGAGTCATGCCAGAGATCGTGGGAGTGCTCGCGTCCGAAGCGGACAAGGTGGGATGCCCTTCAATCAAGGCATTTGAAGGTATCAAGTTATCGTTGGAGCTTCTGGCTTCATCCTAAAACATCAGAATCTGAAGAAGCCTGCGTGTATGAGAGAGTGGAGGGGTATTATCGGAGTATGGGTGTGTGTAGGTAGTGTGCATGTGTTCGCGAGTTGTGTTTGTTGTTTTGTGTTGGTGTGTTCTGGAGTGTTTTGTGTGCTTTTGTGTTTGGCTGGTTGCGTGTGATTATGCATTGCGTGGCTATGTTTGTGCTGGTGCGGAAGGAAACGACAGAGATGGCTACTAACCTGCATGTCTTGCTGGTTTCGGGCCTCTTTTTTTGGCGGTTGGATTCCCTCAAAATCTACGCGGCGAAGCTAAGACCCCCATATAATTTACCACCCCAGAGTCTCGGAAAAACTTGAGACTGTTTAAGTCCACCGTACAAACAAGAAATTTGCGAGACTCTCAACAGTAAAAAGGGTTTTCTTATCACAAGGGAATCTTTTTCCGGTTCATCTCAGTTGCCCAAAGCCGATCTTTTGACCTTTCGGTTTTCCCGTTTTGGTTCATTTTTAATGGAGGTGCCAAAAGGTTGACCTTTTATTTCTGGGTCCTTTGGGCAAGTGAGGCATTCCTACCTCCCTGGGTCATTCCCTGAGGTTTCTTTTCACCTGTTCGATCTGAGGCTGCCGTTCCCATTAACCTACGAATTTGACCGAAGTTCAAATCCTGTCGCCAGGGCCGAATAACCTGGACCTTCGAGGCTTGGTTTTCTTGCCAGAGCCGGGGGAGGGGGGGGGAAAGGCCGCAAGGGTTGGCTGTTTTTTTCTCGACCGGTGGTTTGTTCGGGGACTCCGGATCTGGACTCTTTTGTCCCAAGCTCACCTTTTGACTTCTTGTTTGTAGGCCTGGTCAGGTTTTTGTTCACAGGTGTCCTTTTTAGTTCAGTTTGCAAAAAAAAGTTCAATCTATGTCCGGGTCCTTTCCGGTCGAGTCAGGGCTGCCTTTGGAACGGAAGAGCTTTGAGTGGAACTTTCCCTGGCGCATTCGCCCGCCGGGCTGACGACAAGGCAACCAGCTTGATCGATGGTGGTGGACGCATGCGTCACGAAAGCCAAACGTGCACTGTTGAAGTTGATGTGGGACCACGCATGTGAACTGATGGTTGGTTTCCTTCGTTTTGGTGTCAGCCATTGTCAAACGCAGGACGGCAAACACACACGTATCATTAACTGCTTGGATTTGCGCGGGCACTCTTTGGGAGCCGCCTTCCTCAAATAGTTGTGCTTCCATCTGGAACCCTATGATTCACAGGTGCTTCTGCAAAATTCCCTAGGTGACCAAAAAGAACGCATCTGGTTTGTTCTTGTTACGTCGGTTAAAGCATGTTGAAAGAAGGCCGAGCGCGTTCGCGAAACCGTGAGATGGGCCAATAGTTAGCCATTCCCAGCCACTGTAGTACGTGACCAGAAGTCATTTGCTCCGAAAAGGGCTCCACGGATTTGTCTATCCCAGTGCTTTCTTCCGGCTTTCGCCGCCATAGGTAACCCTACGGTATGAATCCTCATACCTACGACTGGCCCCATTTTCTTTTTGACCATTGTCAAAGTCACTCCCTAAGTGATAGCTTGAGGGAAAACAACAAATTCCGGTTTCTGACTTTGATAACCGCTAGAAACAGTCTAAATACTGACCCCAGTTTGCGCATGCCCGTTTGTTGCAAGGCTTGACATCACGTCGGGTAGACGTCGGCTTGCCACGCGCCTCGACCCGGTCGTGGGTTCAAAAAACCGCAAGCCAGGCAGGTTCTGGCTTCAAGCCCTTTGAGGAGGAGTGCCAGGCACAGGCGTGCGGGGCTTTTGCGGCCTTTTTTTGTTTGGTGCGTCGCGGTGGGCGATTTTTTTGTTTCCCGCGGTCTTTCGGTTTGTTTCACCCCCCCAAATTCAGGTCACCCCCCAATTGGTTGTCTGGATTGGTGATTTGGAGTTGGAGTTGAACCCCTGGTTCTTGTAGAGGGGTGAATGGGAAAGCACCCCTCGCCACTAAAAACCACCGAAGCATGCCTACCCTCACCTGCGATGGTGTTGACCCCAGCAAGGCCCAGACAAGACGCATGCATCCCTTGCAGTGAGAGCAGAGCTTATGAATTCCCAGCCTTGCAGCTCCCGCATAAGTTCTACCTCCTACTCCAAGATACCAGCTTTTTGTTGGGGTATTTTTTGAAAAACCTAGGTTTCCATGGTAAATACCTCCTTTTCTGGTAGAGGGTCGACATCATACCCTAAAAAAAACGAGAATTTGGAGTAGGGGTAGATCTGAAAGGCTAGCTAGTTGAGCCGATGGCGGGCCAGAGGCATAGGGCGCTGACAGATGATTTTATGAATATGCAGAACCCCTTGTGTTCTTGTGTTTGATACTGTGGATGGACGAAATCCTGCACCACCTAAGCAACCCTGGCTGTGGGTCAAAATTAAACCAGGATATGGACCACAGGTTTTAGGCCATGTTTCCAGTGACTAAGGTTCCATTGTTGGGTACCTATTTTTGACCCACAGCCGCATCTGTGTTTAATGCTAGGTTCCCCAGTAGTGCTCTTTTGCCTTTTTTGGGGAGGATTCCCCTTCTAAAATTGACTACAGAAAAAAGAAATGGTACCCGTATTCTAAGCTCTCTACTGGAGGACTTAGAATGATAAATGGCGTGTGTGTGTGTGTGTGTGGGTCAAAACTAAGCCAGGAAATGGACCGCAGGTTTTAGGCCATGTTTCCATTGACTGAGGTTCCATTGTTGGGTACCTATTTGTTTGTGGGTCAAAACCAATGGTACCATGTTGGGTAGGTGCACCACCCATTTCAGAACCTATTTTAGTGAAATTTTAGTGGTTAAATTGGGATGTTCACCGGGGGCTAACCGATTTGGCTTTTGACCCGTGGCCATTGTTGACCCACCGCCACATCCCATTTTCCAACACAAGCCCAGCAACCTGTCGGATGCCCGGCTTCTCGCAGAAAATCGGCAGGTGGAGAGGCTCTTCCAGGACTACAAGCGCTCGGGCAGTCACCGGGTGCAGGCGGTTACACATGGAAAACGCCTACGCGCGGGAACCGGTCGGGTCGGTGAGTGGTTTTGGCACGGGTGATAGAAGGAACCTCGGATGAATACACCCCTGGTTGATTAACAGGGGGGTGTTCTTCTTCTAGTGGGGAATCATCATTTTTTCAGGGAACGTGGAGCGGGTTTAGTAATCCTGGGTCAACATTACCCCACAAAGAGGTCATTTGTTTTAAACCTGCATTCCTAGACTCCGACTCGACTTTTGAACAAAAGATGTTGGGCAAGTCTTTTGGGCTTTCCTGAGGCAGTGGTGTGCATTACGTAGTTTCGCACGAGTCATGCAGTTTTCTTGGTCCAAAAACCGCGGCCGCGGAAGCTGCTTGCCCAGTGGCTCACCAGCTCCCCATATTGGGATCGAAAGTGCCAAAGACCGAAGGGGTACATGCCGTGAATATTCATATATGGCATTGGTTGTCAAAAATAGTTGGTAACCCCATGGCTTGCCCTGGAAACATGGAAAACCGGTCCGATTCCTGGAGGTTCAATTGTGACCCATGTATCGAAGAGGTTCCTAGCGACTATCAAGCGCTATGCATTTTACGTGCTAAGTGTAAGCCAGTGCTAAGCATTTGATAAATCTGCAGTCTTTTCATGTCAGATCATGCCAAGTATTTGCATTCTATATTTCCTTGAAAACTCCTTGAGTAGGTGTCAGGGAGCAATATGTTGCACAACATGCAGCGCAACATGTTGGTGCCATCGCCCGATTGGACCACCATGTTGCACAGGGTAAGATCAAGTTCTAAGGGGAACGGATGTGTATTTTTGTCTGGTTGGAAAGGAACCAACAAATCCGGCCGATCCGGCCACGAAAACACCTCCAAGGCGGTTGGTGAACAAATTCGCCCCCACCGAATTATGCCGCCCACCATGAGAGGTCTGGGACCCATTCGAACTCATGTTCACGTGGCTTTGTCTAAGCGGAACCCCACAGACGGATTCCGGTTTTCATTTCGGTGCCCCGCCATGCTTCAGGGTATCAAATTGTAGTTGTCCAAGTTGAAAACCAGGGTAAACCCATAGCGTTGGTGCATTTTGCTCGGATGTTAGGACTTTAGCTTTTTGCCGACTAATGGGTTTTCCATTAAACTACTAAAAGTTAAACAAAAACTAAACACACTTTTAGCAGGGGAGCAGATTTCGCAACCGAGATAGGAATGCTGCGAGAGGTGGAAAGCTCGGGGAAGACCATCTCCCTGGATTTCAAGCTGATGACCTCCATGGCTGGGGGCCCCGAGATTGGAGACTTTGGTTTGCTGACTCGGGCGAGCGAATTTATGAATGGCTCTTGGGGTTTGGTTTGGGGGCGGGGGGCGGGGGGCGGGGGAGGGGGGCGAGAAGGATTGAAAAAAGCGGACTTGGGGGGGGGAGGTTAAAGCGATACTGCTTACAAGATAAAGCAATCTTGGAATATGGAGGTGTACATGTTGAGACAGGCCAGCCGGCAAGCTCTGTTGTCAAGCCAAGCAAAAGGAAAGGGCTAGCATCAACGTGGCTTCTGAATCCTTGCCTTGGAGCAAGCAAAAGCGAGCAGCAACCACTGACATCAGCCCAACGGAAGTCCCTCTACCGGTGGGAGCTCCCGCTTCACCCCCGGGGGCTGGGGAGAGCTTCCGCTTCACCTTGCCCAGACAGTTTGCGAGGCCTTTGTCTGCGACCCCAAGGTGAGCGGGAAGCATCCAGATTCGCCGACTCGGCGAGGTTTTCAAAATGGCTTGAAAATGGAACAAAACCTCATCAAACCAGCTCTGGGGAGGGGAGGTGTTTCCCCCCCCCCCCTCTCTGGGGAGGGGCAGACCCAAGCTAGGGCATTGATGCGTTCTTCATTCTCTTGGCGCAAATTTACGCCGGGGCCCTACCCTCCCACCAACTAACAGCCGGAGCCTGACGTTCGCGGGGGTCCTGGTTCGGACAATGTTCCCTTTAGTGCATTTTGCTTGGCTGTTAGGACTTTAACTGTTTGCCAACTAATGGGTTTTCCACTAAACCACTAAAAGTTAAACTTTTAGCAGGGGAGCAGAAAGCAACCAAGTTCCCTTTAAAGGGACCGGGTCCCGAACGTCAGGTTCCGTGTTAGTTGCTGGGAGGGTGCCTCGAAGACTCTCAGGTACTCGGCTCAAAGACGGTACGACAGATCCAGCGGGTCGAGTGAGCAAGTGGCGTCCGGAGTGAAACCGAGCCCTGTTTTCAAGGTGGGGACTTGTGGGGTCTCCTCAGAAAGTATTATATATTTTTTGGGGCACACTAAATATGAAGCAGAATCAGGTATGCTTTTTTGGAATACCCCCAGTTGTGGGCCAAGTTGCCACAACCTTTCGCGTCACGCCCTGCACCGCAAAGCCGGGCACATGGCCTCTTTCGAGAGATGGGTTTTCGCATCCGATTTCGGCTGCATGTTTGTACTTGTCATCTCGCGTGGCGTGGGCAGCGAAGGTTAGTTGACCAAATTGTTGGTCTGTATGGACTCGTGTATGTTTCTGTTATTAGATCCCCAATGGCAACGGTCAGGGCGTACTCTGACCCCTTTTGTGGCTGAAACATGAGAATGTTTGCTCAAGCCTTGCAGGTTGTTGACGTTTTGTTCGAAATCAACTTACCCGTTCATCCCACCAGAGGTTGTTTGGTTTTGGGTTGGGGGGGAGGAGACCCGTACCTCTCGACTCTCGGAAGCGCACGTAGCCTTCCCACTGGAAGCATTGATGCTTCCTTCCAGCAAGCCACTGAGTAGGAATCCAGGGAAAACCATCCATGGCAAATCCCAGAGGTAGCGATTCATGCCGAAGGCTTACTTGTGCGGGGCTTAGGAACTAGAGGATTTGTCGGTACCTGGATGTTTTTTCCCTTCAAAGCACACTCCGGGCAGGGAGGGATGTAAAGAGTACGCCCGCCTGACGCCTGTCTTTCGTAGTTCGAGGGCAAGAGCTTTCACTTTGTCGGCCATGCGCAGGTGCCGAGGAGCAGAGGAAAACATAAAACATATTTGGTATCCTTTTCGGAGGGGCAAACCACAGCGACACACCAACCCATTTTGAAGGCTCCCGCATTTTGAGACAACCCCCCTTTAGGTCTTGCACAAATGGAGGCGGGTGAGCTCTCGCGGGCTTTCAATCCAAAGATTCTGAGCCCATTTGTGGGGTACCCCCAGCTGCAAGCCGCATGGGGATGTCCTGCAAATTCGTGACTGTACAGCTCACGTGTGCCCTAAAAGCATTTAGTGATTGGCCGGATGGTCACAACCCCATGAAGGGAGTCCTGACCGAACGGCGCATGTCAAGTGTGCATGGAGGTTGCACAGAGGATGTTTGTTCAATGGGCTGCCCGTATATCCGCCTTTGGTACAATGCTTGGAATCGTTGGCTTGGTTTTGCATGTGGGGTAGGAGGTTTTTTGGCACACAACTTCAGAAACCAACGTCTGGTCGACAAACATCCACACCTCAAGAGAGGTGCGGTGAGCCAGCCTGCTGCTCGCTGGAAGCACGCATCTCGTTGCTCGGGCCAAGTATCTCACAGGCTTTAACTTTCCCCAAAGGAAATCACCAGGTTTGGTTCATTGAGGTATGAGGTGTTGGCTTCAAGCCCATTTCCTTTCGAGCGGAAACCATCAACCACAAGGTTGGGCTTTTTCATTGAGGTAGGTATTGGTTTTCCTTATAACAGGAAGACAGAAAAAAACACAAGGTGTTACTAAGGTGTTGGCTCTCATTACTCCTCAAGGACGCATTGAACAACCTTGGGACACCTGCGCAGGGGCTCAAGCTTGCCCGGGGCATGTACAACACTCACGGCAGTCATGGCGCCTTTATTGGAAGCTGGGCGCGTGCTCAACAGTTCCTCGCAGGAGTGTCAGTTTTTGTTCTTCTGTGTTTTTTTTTGAACTGGCAGTCAAATCCTTTCTTTTTTCTGGGTTTGCAACGAGTGGATGTAGTTGCCAACTTGCATTGAAGCAACGCGTTTCGCGTTTCGCTTTTTGTTTGAGCGTCATGGGCTCATCTGAGCGGCCAAAACGCGCGGACCTCAGAGCTTGAGCAAAGGTTCGGAGAAATCAATGAGGTTCCCTTTGGATGGGTGCGTGCCTCTTGTCTTTGACGGTGCCCTTTTGAGGAGTTGCTTTAAAGGCGAAGAGCGGGAAACCGCCCTTTCTAAGATGGGGACAGGGTCGCCCCCCCCCCCTCTTAGTAAAGCCAGACACTGCAATTAGACCCATGTAGTCAGGTAACCCTTAGTTGGTGTGGGGCCCGGTTAGGATTTGGAGTTGAAGCCCTGCTTCTTAAGGGAAAACGGGGCTTCCCAATTCCGGGAACGCCAAACCCACGGACTCGGCTGAAGCGCCAGCTAGGAAGCTGAATCGAATTTTGGAGGTTCATGGGTCCCGTTGAGGCAAGTCTGATGGATTCTTTGGGACCATCACCCCCTGCCAAAATGTGTATCAATGAAATCAAGAAGCCCTGAGAAAAAAAAATGGGGATCCATAAAGGGGTTCCAGTTTTGGGCCAGTTACACGATTAAAAAAGCAAAACAACAATAAACGTCGGGGCAACTTGCCTTGCGATTAGGCTCTTGCCAAAAGCTGGATTTAGCTCAGTCTCAAGTCGACATTCCGTATCTACACCCCTAAGTTGGAGCCCATTCCATTCGCTCGCGATCTTGAATCCCCCCCTTCCATGTGCGTTTTGCGCTTCTTTGGTCGCTTGGCCAGGAGTTCAAGCCGGCGGCCAAACCGTCTTGAACTTTTTGCCAACTAATGGGTTTCCAATAAACCACTAAAAGTTAAACTTTTAGCAGGGGAGCAGAAAGCAACCGAGTTTGGTTAGGGCAACCTCTTTGGGTGGTTTGACAGGGGCACCAAAAGGCAACCATGCATTTTGGGGGTACCCCCAGTTTGACACACACACACACACACACACACACACACACACACACACACACACACACACACACACACACACACACACACACACACACACACACACACACGCCCGTATGGTCAACGCAGCAAACCATGCAGCATTGAGCAGGCTTTCCGGCCTTCCCTTTTAAGCACAGGACGTAGAGGCATCTTGGGGCGGGTGAATTGGCAACGCCACACGCGTTGGAACCTCGATTTTTCACTCGGACGCCTCGCTATGCCCTATGCCCGAACATGCTGCGTTGGTGCAACCGATTCTCATGTAGCTGGTGCAGGTGCATCTTGAGATTGTGATTTTTTCCTCCATGTCCCGTTTTGGCACCTGCAAAAGTGGCGATCGTTTCAAGGGAAAACCCTCTCATACTGTGGGTGGGGGTGGACGAACTCCTGCACTTTGAAAGCATCGGAAACCACGGTTGGTTGGTGCTTACATGGGAATCAGCATTCCAGGGATTCGTAGCTGCGAACTGGAGTTCGTCCATCATCCGAGGAGCGTTGGGCCGGCCCCTTCCTTGGGCCAAAGCGCAGGCAGGAGGGGCGGGGGGGGGGGAAGGGGGGCCGGGGGCCTGGATTGATTTTGCGAGGAGTTCTGCCCATCGGTTCGAGAACATAGGATCGGCGGAACGTGCGGTGGCCATAGGTGCCCCTTTTTAGGTGACTCTGGCGATGGGATTCCACTTTAGGCTGGTTTTGTTCCATTGGCTCTTTGCCATCTCTTTGCCCAAAAAGGATCCGAACGTGTCCAGATGGCGAGCCGATGGGTCTTCTTGCGCAAAGAGTGGCTTGCGAGTTCCGGCATCAAAGGGTACGCTGCAGAGATGAGGCTCGGCAAGCTTGTGCCAGTCTAAGACTTGGGTGTTGCATGGGCCCCCAGACAAGTGCCCGCGCGCCGACGCATTGGCACTCCCAGCCGCATGCACGCCAAGCTGGGATATCTTTTGAGTTCGCTACATGTCTTCAGGTTTGTTCTCTACGAACCAGAAGCTGCAAACAGATCTTCTAGTTGCGTTTTAACGTCGAGCTCGGTAGAAATGACTTCATCACCCCTACTCTTACCCCTCCACCAACCCCATAACTTCCATTTGCTTAATCATATGTTGTATTTCCCCCTGTTGGTTTTGAAGGGAATCTGGCACTACTGGAAATACTTGGTTTTTTTTCTCCAGGGGGCTTAAGCAAATTGATGATAAGGCAACTTCCATCGCCAATTGCGGTACATGCAGCTGCCAAAGCCGCTATGGCCTGCGTGGTGGACGACGTCAACGACCCGCGTCTTGCAGGCAGCGAGGGGTGTTGGTGGCCCGTTGATGTTTTGCCCCTCATCTGTTCTGATCGGTCAAGGAAATGATGGAGCCCAGGCCAGGTGAAACCTTTGTGCCATCTTGGAGTAGGTCCTTCATTTTTCGAGGGGGGGAGAAACAGCTTGTATTAATTACTCCTAGGTTGATTAACCCGTGGTCGGTAGAGACGCGCTTTAAAGAGTCACTGGCCAATGCCGTTAAGGCTTCACTGGCACAGGTCAATGCGCTTGTCGCTAGAGGCGACTGGGTCAACTTTGGTGTAGCCTCCCATGATATTGCATCAGTACGCATTGGGAATTACCTGGACCTTGCCAGAATTTCCAATTCAGCTGGTGTTTCCACCAGACAACTTCCAGTATCACCACATTGGAGTTCTTTTTCTCATGGACATGATTGAGAGGGGCTGGCCAACTAACATGACTTTTATTGGGACGACATTTCAGGCACCCTCACTAGCAATCTTGACTATGACATTTTGGGGTATCCTTATTGCAGGCTGGCAAATTGCGGAAATCACCCAAAGATGTGGCTCTCCTTTGCCTGGCCTTTGCCTCAGCGAGTTCGTTCGCCCATGCCAAGCGTTTCGCGCAGGGAAAAACATCCAAATCATTGGGCGCTAGGCGCTAGGCAGCTGGAAAGGTTTGAATCAGCCAGGACGCCACAGCTGCTCTTCACATTGTTCTTGTAGGGCGCTTTGCCTATCTTCTGTTTAGTCACTTGTGGGCAAACTTCATTTGGGAGGAGCGAGCAATTCAGTGCTTTATGGCAAAAGAGGGCAAACCCGAGGCCCAAGGATAAGATGGCTTACCTTAGAGTGCTTGTGAAGGGCAAGGTGTCCTTCACCTTTGGATTGCCAACTGCCACGGCAGTGAGAACGTTGCGGGGCTCTCACTTCCTGAGTTCATGAACTTTAAACTTTTTGGGAAGACCATTTTGGTGGTAAATATAAAGTTTGGACTTTTTTGGGGCCATCCACTCAGCCAGTGGCTTGATAAGCCTTATTTCGGCGGCAAAGGACTAAGAGCTAAGGATAAGAGGCTAAGTAAGGCCCGCAAACTGGGCGCATTCACCAAACTTTTCAACGGCGAGCTGGATATTTGCACGCGTCTCCGCGGAAAAAGAAGAAGAAAAAACAGAAAAACAAAACACATCTAGGTCCCACAGTCCCCTTCTATCCCCCTTTTTTGGGGAGGGTTTCCCTAGTAAAATAGACAAACCCGAAAAAAAGTTGGCACCAACTTATTCTAATCTCTCTGCTGGAGGACCAAAAAACAAACATCGGGCAGGCTTCCGGGATGTGAAGCGCTGGCGGTCGCCTGCGATACTGGTGGAGGGTTTGGAGGCCGCAGTTCGGTTCGGTCGATGAACCGCAGACTCGCACATGGCGTTAAGTTCATCCAGAGAGAGGGATGGTTTACTGCCCAAAAGGCTGTTTGGAAAGACATGTTTTGTTGTAAATACAAAGTTCAGGCTTGTTTTGGCCAGTCCACTCACGAAGTGAGTACTACAGTATTCAAAGATATTCAGAGCCCTCGTTTAGCACCCACTTTGGCAGGGGGGCAAAGTCAGGGAAGTTGCTGGTTGTTGGACCATTGTCTCGGTGTGGGCAGGTGCTGTCGCATGCTTTGCATCCTAAAATGTGCGGTAGCGTGTTTTGCCCAGGATGCTTGAAACTATACTTCAGCATCCCAGTCTTGGAGCTCAATCATCATTCCCATTCCTCCTAGGATGAGTGGTCATGAATCTTAACTTGGGACCCGTTGAGCAGACAACACCATCTCTAAGCCTAGCTGTCTGTTGAACCAACTCCATCGCCGGAGTTGGTTAAGGGGAGAAGGTCCGCAAAAAACTCAGTTGTTTAGTGGCACCCTTTTTCCTTTTTGTTTGTTTTTTGGGTGGCTGCCCCACTAAAAATGGTCCAAGCCCCAGTCAAGGGTTCCCTTTTCCAGGGCCACTGAACAGGTCCGCTTTGCCTTGAGCTGGAGGCCGTGCGGATGCTGCTGAAAAGCCCCTATTGCTGCCCCCTGGCCGCAGCCAAGTGTACGGCTGTGGTGGTCAACACCGTTTTGGGATCCCATGGGGTAGGTGAATTCACCGCCCATTTTAGTCGATTTTTTAGGTCTATTTTAATGGGGGTTGGGATGTCCACTGAAAATACGATTTGGATTTTGACCCACAGCCATACCTGTTGCTCGCCTTTAATGTTGACAACAAAATGAATCAGCCAACCCGTTTATGAAATTTGGGGGGTGCCACCCCGCAGTTGCCACGCACTTTTGCTTGCCTGAAATGTGGGGTTCGCCTTTCCCCCAGTAGTGCCCTTTCACTCTTTTTTTTGGGGAGGGTTCCCCTACTAAAACCGACTGCAGAAAAAAAGGTACCCTTCTTCTAACCTCTCTACTGGAGGACCTAGTTGAGCAGTTTGAAAACGCCCTTGCCACAATTCTCCGGACCTTTCTCCACCAGGCTTAGGGAGACGTAGCGCTGGAGGGAAGGTCATTGGTTCGAGGCACCGAGCTTCTCGTCCAGAGCCACATGCTCGCAGATCTGGAGGGCTTCTTGGGGGAGCAAGTTCTCGTATGCAGCTTGGCCGTCATGGAGGACGGAGCTTTGGTCGCGGGCCGCACTCTCCGGCAGTTGGTTTGGCAGCGGGTCAAAGATAGGTACCCAAAGAGGAAGCCTGGTAAGTGGAACCATGGACTAAAACTTGCGGTCCGATTCCTGGTGGTTTAATGTTGACCCATACCCATTTGGGGATGGGCTTGACCCCATGGGCCATCCCTTGAAGGAGTCTTCACATTTGCCATGCCGGGACCACGAGAGACGGTCATAGTTCATTGCCACGCACCCGGCGACTGAGAAAGCTGGACGATGCGCTGTGCCCTCTTCCAAGCGGAGCATCACTCACTAAAAACTTGACTGCTATTGGGTTGGATCTTTAGATTTCAACTGTTTTGTTGAAATAAAGTGAAATAAAGGTGTTTTCCAATAAACCCCCACAAAGTTAAACTTTTTGCAGGGGGGTCAACAGCAACCAAGAAAAAGTGCGGTTCTTTGCTTACAGCTTTGCCGGTGAAAAGAGTCGCTGAAGGGAGGCACGGGACTCCGGGACAGAAGATAAACACCATTAGTTGCTGCACAAGCAGTTACATTCTATCCATCTCCCTCCTTCCTTTCGACCATGGATAACGTAATGCGTGAGCAAGGGCCCAAAAGGTTAGCAATTGAGAACATGAGCGCATGCCAAAGGTTCATAAAGAATATAATATAACGGAATACTGTAAGTTTTGCACAATGCTCTTGTAGCCATCGTAACATCAGAGGATAGTACTTAGTTACTCGCCGCGTGATCAGCAGCTTCATGGAAAGAAGCAAGCAAAGGTTACTCGTACCTGTCGTGCAGTTCGTTTGCTTCGCAATGCCTTTTTTGAGATACCAGTTGTCTTAAAGGGAACCCACCAGAGAAAACGTAGTTGCGGGATTCCACATTGGGAGAACCCACAGCTTTTGGTTTCAGGAGGCTACTGGCGTGTCGGTGCCATCGAAAGCTGCCAGCCTGTGCTTTGCGCGGGCGGCGCGCTTGCCGCCGAGTCTTCCCTCGGGCGATTTGCGCCGCGTGGTGGTGCTGGACGGACTGACGGATGCCACCAATGTGGGGAGCATCGCGCCGCTCGCTCGCGGCTCGTGGGAAAGCAGTTGGCGAGCGGGGAGATGAATTCACCCCACATAACTGGAATTGGGGGGAACGGAATTTCGAGCCCTGGAGCTGCATTTGTGGTTCATATCATATCTTCCCTGACTAAAATGTCCTACAAAAAAAAGGGTACCCTTCTTCTAACCTCTCTACTGGAGGACCTAGTCTTTTGTGGGGAAGACTAGGCGGGGAGATGCGGGCGTTCAAGTCCCATGCCAGGGTTTCCCCGCGTTTGGGAGCCGTTTCGGCAGTGAGGACCCTGGAAAGAGCGAAGGAGTCCGGGGCATCTGCTTTGTCGTCTCAAGTTCAATGGACAAATAACTTGGCCATCCCCTTGGCTTTTTAGCTGTTTAGAGTTTAGTGGGGGGTTTCCATGTTAATGTTAACCCCGGATTAGTAAACCCCTGGTTGATTAATAGGGTGTCCCCTTTTAGTGGAGATTCACTTTTGGAGGGAACACCCCCAAAATTAATGGGACGGGTTTAATCCTGGGTCAACACTACCCACAAATCAAACGTTTTGCTGGGGACCTGAGGACGGCCCAGGG
>CAUJNA010000213.1:1077927-1190427 GCA_963377175.1 Effrenium voratum | reverse complement strand
CGCAGGGCCAGATCTTTCACTTGCCTTTCTTCCAGGGTGACCTCGCGGCTCGCGCGGCAGGGCTGTTGGCTCCCTTGAAAACAATCCATGGACACCCTCCTTCAGAGGAGAACAGGGCCTGAAACACATAGCCGCTTCGGCTCTCGCTTTGGTCAGGCGTTCCCGTGAGAAGCGGAGCCCAGGGGCTAGAAAGCCAAGGTCCTTTGCACAGTTGGGGGGCCTGGGGAGTGAGCCACATTTGCGTCAATCCAGACTTCCTATTCTAGGTCCCACAGCTATGTCCTTTCACCAACTTTTTGGGGAGGGTTCCCCTACTAAAATAGACCACAGATAAAAAGGGTACCCTTATTCCAACCTCTCTACTGGAGGACCTAGCATTTGTCTGAGGAACTTTCGACAATGACGGCAGCCCGGCGGCTGTCAACTGAGGTGCCCTTGTTGAAGGAGCTGCGGGAAGAAGGCGTTTTGACTCTGGCGGCTGTGGTGCAGGAAGGGGCAAAGTACTTGGACGAGGTGGGATGGGAAACCACCAGTCCAGTCCAAACCACCGATTGTCCAAGATGAACATGGAGCCCCCAACAAGACACCCATTTGTAGAGGCATCTCTTTTTGCGGTATATCTTTCTGGGGCTGGGAAGAGCATCCCAATGGCAATCCAATCCACAGGTTCGTAGCTGAGTTATATCTCACTTCCTGAGTTCCTGGACTTTAACCTTTTTGGGAAGACCATGTTTGCAGATTAAGCCAAATAAGCTCGGGCGATATCCCCAACAGCACCACACCCTCCCAGAATCCTCACAGAACACACCGGGACCATCCTTACCGCCGGTGTTGCTGAGGATGCCGCCTTGTAACTTTCTAAAGCAAAGCTACGAGTGACAGCGCAAGCTCGCCCTGACCGGGGCCCGACGGCGCAATCGGGGCCCGATCGGGGCCCGACGGTGCAATCGGGGCCGGGCCCCGATCGGGGCGCGATGGGGCCGATCGGGCCCAAACGGTGCAATCGGCTTTCGTGGAGCTCAGCGTCTCGTGGAAGTCTTGGAACCCAAAGCCCACCAAGCAGCATTTACTCTGCTGCACCGTGAGCCCCGCAGCGACGTGATCTGATTTGCCACAAAGCCAACATGTGCCTGAGCAAGTCACAAAACAGTGAAAGTGTGCTAAAAACCATTGATTTCGGTTTTGCTTAGTGTTCCGCCCATGAGCAAAGCGATCTTGATCCGATGCCTTTTCAGACGACGGGCGCACGACACACTGCTTCCCTCCAGGACAAACCACGGAACTTGCAGAACATTTCTGGAACCCTTGGTGGAACATTGTGGAGCCTTGTGGAACCCGTGTGGAATCCTTGCAGAACTTTGTGGAGCCCTGTAAACACTTTGAAACTCAGGGCCCCCAGCCCTCGCAGAATCTCGTGGAACCCTGAAACCCTCATAGAACCTTACCTCAAACCACCCCAGACCACCCCGCAGCCCTCGCAGAACCTCGTGGAACCCTGCTAGAACCGTGCAACCTTCGAACCTCACCTTGCAAAACCTGGTGGAATTCTGGTTGAACCCTCATGGAACCAAACCTCAAACCAGCCCAGACCGCTGGTGGAAATCTGGTGGAACCCTGGTAGAACCGTTGCGGGAACCTTCCTCAAACCACCCCGCAGCTGGAAGCCTGCGAAGGGCTGGTGGAACCCTGGTGGAAACCTGGTGGAAACCTGGTGGGAATGTTGTGGAACCGAACCTCAAACCACCCGGACCACCCAGCCCTCGTGGAACTTTGGTGGGGCCCTGGTGGAACCCTGGAACCCTGGTGGAAACCAGCCCGGACCCGCAGCCCTTGAAGAAATTGCTGGAATGTGGAACCTTACCTCAAACCCTCGTGGAACCTTAAACCACCCCGGACCACCCCGCAGCCCTTGCAGAACCTGGTGGATGGTGGAACCCTGGTGGAACGCTGGTGGAACCCTGGTGGAACCCTGGTGGAACCCTGGTGGAACCTTAGCTCAGGGTCGCCCCGAACCACCCCGAAGCCTATCTGGGCTGAGACCCCAAAGCTTTCAGCTGTTGGGGAAAAAACAATCTGACTTGTTCTGACCAATCTCAGGAAGCGAGATATAACTCAAAAACAGGTGCTTGGGTGTTTCGTCAGGTCAAGGCGCTGCCGGAGCGTTGGGCACTGGTCCTGGGCTCGGAGCACTTCGGTGTGTCTTTGGAGGTGCGGGAAGTTTGCTGCGGAATGCTGAAGGCCGGGGGGCATGGGGTGCAGGGCTCGGGGGGCGGGGAGGGTGGGGCTGGGGCTTGGTGGGGTTTGGTGGGGGGGGAGATTTCGAAAACCAGACCCGTTTTTTGTTCTCCTTTTTTTTCTCCGGGTTTCTGGAGGTTTTCTAGAAAGATTCGGATCCCTGGAAAGAATGGGGTTTGGTTTGGGGGGTGGGGCGGGGGGGCGGGGGGGGCATGATGGAGAGTGAAGGGATCTACACCTTAGACTGTTCGAAGTTCAATCGGTTTGTACGGTTGATACTGGCAGCCGGGTTGACCCTTTCGCCTTGTTTTGGAGTAACCCCATTCGTTGTGGCTGAGAGCTATTACGCTTTTCGCGCTTTAGCGACGTGCAGCTTTCAAACTTCAAAGCGGGAGAATGACAACAACATGGATCAAAAGGCGTATGAAGGGTTTGCTTCTGATGTCTATGCCTGCTGTTGCTACCATAAATGCAGCTTTTGAAAGACTGGAGCCTTGCTCCATGGAAAAACAAACAGTCGCACCCTCAAAGGTTTAGTGTGCTTACTCGTTTGAAAAAGAAGCGTGCTTGCATCTGATTGGAGTTCCAGCTGCTGAAACTCCACGCTATCGATGTTTTCAGTTCATCCTTTCGCGAGTCTCCGCTCACTAACTGCGGCTCTTCACCAGGTCGCTTTCCTATCCTTCCATTTCGTGTGGCCCGGCAAAAGTTGCTTCACTTGCGAAACCCCAAGGGAACCACCTCAAAAGTGGTTTGTGGACATGGATCCCCGAAATGATGTCCACAGGGTCCCCAGTTAAAACTCGACCGCGCTAAAATTGGCGCTTCGAGCGATGCCGTGAGGTACGCATGGCCCCCGGGGTGGACTCCTTCAATGCGGCTGGGCTGAAGTGTCAGGCGCCACGCAGCTTTGAAACCCGGCAATGGCACGGGGAATCAGGAAGACGTGGTCCATGCTGCGAAGATATGTGCTGAACAACCGAACGCACGCCAGATGGTGATGATGACAATGATGATGATGATGATGATGATGATGATGATGATGATGATGATGATGATGATGATGATGATGATGATGATGATGATGATGATGATGATGATGATGATGATGATGATGATGATGATGCGGTTGAGGCTGTCGTTCTGGCCTTTGCAGGTTTTTTGCTGCTGCTGTTGTTGCTCCTGCTGCTGTTGCCGCTCCTGCTGCTGTACTACTGTATGCCTACATGCTTTGTACGTGTGTGAGTGCGTGTGTGAGTGTGAGTGTGTGTGTGGGAATGGTTTCTCCAAGCGTTGATTGAGTACAAGACGAATTGCAGATTGCGAGTGGCATCAGCTTTGCACATGGCAAGCCTTGGGCATGAGCCCTGAGAGTTGCAATACCTAGGTCCCCCAGAGTGCCCTTTTACCCTTTTTTGGGGGAGGGTTCCCCTACAGACTATCGAAAGGGTACCTCTCTACTGGAGGACCTAGAATACTGAAAGCTCCCGCCTTGCCACAAATGGGAAGCTGAGCAGGTGCTTGTAGCAAGCTTTGCCCAGGTGGTGACATCTGCCGGTGTTTTGATCCATGGCTGTGTGGAACGAGAAGGACGTAGCTCTGAGACGACCTGGTGACAAGCCCCGCGGCTGACGAGCGTGGCCAAAGAATATGGTCTGTCAAAAGGACGTTTTTGAAAGCTAGACTCAACTGTTCAACGCCAACCTGTTTAGCCTTTTGGTTTTTCCGTTTTGGTCTACTTTTAGCAAAGGTCCCAAAAGGGTCCCAAAAGATGACATTGTTTCTTGCTAGGCCCTTTGTGCAAGTGAGCACATCACCTCTACCAACATGTGGATCATCCCCTTGTGATTAGGTGATGTTGGATGTATCTTTCAGGGAACCCTGAGCTCGGGCCTTTGGCCACAAACTCAGTTGCCAAAAGCTGACCTCTTGATGCAGACTTGAAGCCTTAACTTCTGGTCGCTTGGGAGATTTTGCGTGCCCGAAAGTTGCAGCCAAATGCCGGCCAAGCACATGTCCTTCTTTTCTTTTTTTCGCACGCTTCTGCCGCCGAAAACGTCGACGAGCGACCGCCCAGCGCCTGAAAACGCCGGCCAAAGAAAAAGCCGGGCGCTGGCACGAGTGAGCGGCGCCAAAGCGGCTCAGTCGCTGTAGCGTGGGCGAAGGTGGCAAAGAGCTTGCGGCCACATGTATATGCGCGCTCTTTGTGTGTTTTGATACAATAATGTGGAACCTGGAGGTGTTTTGGAAGGCAATTTTCTTCCCTGGTCTTTTGTGGGGCGGAAGAAATTTGGGGGTGCCTGCACTAGACTGCACTTCTGAACAGTAACAAAGTCGCTGAGAAAGACCCGATAAAATTATATTCAAGTTGAACCAGCCATAACATGTTTGATTGTAGGAATGCAACACAGCTAGTGGGAGTGCCATGGATGGACAAGCGGCGAGTGCTCGCAACTGCCTGCGTGCTTACTAGAGCTTGTGTTGTAGTAAGTTTCTTTGGTGCATTTTGCCAAGGGATGTTAGGACTGAATAATTGTTTATCAACGAATTTGGGTTTTTCGTATTAAACCACTAAAAGTCGGTCACTTCCACCTCCAAGGTTTAAATTTCACCTCCCACCCCGAAGGTTGCCGCGTCCTGTGGCTGTTGGGGCCTGTCTCAACCAGCCGTTGGATTGGCACTTTGGATCCGTGTTGATTTAGGCATCCCAGCTGAATGCGACTAAAGCAAGGGATGTTGAACTTTTTTTTCTGGGTTTCAGGTTTGTCTTTCTTTGCGTCCCAAATGGAGTCCCTACAGAACCCCGCCCCCTCTCCTAAACTTGTCCTAGGACCCCCACAAACACACCACCCCGCCCAAACCAGACCTCCGAAAATGTTTGATTTTTGTTTGTCCCAAGGTGTGTTGGGGGGGCGGTTCTTTTTCTCGGGGGGTGCGAGGGGCGACCGAAGCGCCAGGATGACGATCGCCTGGCTGCAAAGTTGGCCGCGCGCTATGCTGCGGCCGGGGCCCCAAAGGCTTGAAGACCAGCGTCTCTGCCGTGCGCGTGGCGCGCGCGAGTCTGTCTAGTCTGGTCTGGTCTGTTTGTCTGTCTGCCTGCAGGTTGTCTGTCTATCTGTTTGTCTCTCTGTCCGTTTGTGCGTCTGTGTGTGTTCGTCCGTCCGTTTGTCCGTCTGGCTGCCTGCCTGTCTATCTGTCTGTCTGTCTGTGAGATGGACATTAACCCATGCCTCCTAACAAGAGCAACTCACAAGGCTTCAAACCCGTGAAAACCCTGGAAAACCCATGCCACATCCATGCGAAACCCAGAAGGCAGACCTGTGGCAGGCAACCCCCCCCCAAAAAAAAAACCAACACGAACGAACAAAAACAACGAAACCAATTGATAAAATGGGGGGGGGGGGCCTCAACTCCCCTAAATAAAGATAAACGTTTGTTTTCAATGTGACATTTTTTGGAGTTGGAGCCCATGAAGTTTAGCAAGAATTGCTTTGTACTACTGTCGAGTTCCAGGAAGTCTGGCAACTCTACCTTTGAATTCGTTTTGTATTGCGGTCAAAATCCAATGCGTTTGGCAAACTTGCAGTCTTCAAAATGGCCCAACTCTACTGTTGAGTTGTTTTTGGGTGTATTTTGAGAAATGAAATGACCCAGCTGAGCTTAAATTTGGGGCCCGTGCTTTTCAACGGCAATAGTGCGGCAATAATAAGGATCCATTTCCGGGAAGTCACTCAAAGCATTAGCCTTTGGTGCAAATGACGTTGTGGGGTGTAGCCTTGCCGGATGGTTTTGCCATGATTTTCGAGTATATATGTTGTCCAAACAGACAAGCAAACAAACAAAAAAACAAACAAAAAAACAAACAAACAAACAAACAAACAAACAAACAAACAAACAAGCACACAACATCATGAACATGGACACCCATAAATTGTGTTTTTGTTGGCTTCTGGACTGGGTCCAAACAATTGGGATTGGGCAGGGCATGGTCAAAAAGTGTTTAGGGGGGAAAGCTTAGCTTTGTTTAGGAGTATATTATTATTTGTTTTTGGGGGCGTGCTTGGCTTTTATTTAGGGGGTTTCTACTAATCATAGGTGGACATCAGGACACTTCATCCTTCTAGCTCCGACTCTGCAGCGACGATCAGGATTGAGGCACCTTCTCTGCTCTACCAATGCTCATCATGAATGGCAATTTGATGCTTGTTTGTTGAAGGCGGTGTTTTTGTGATGCGTAGGCGTGCTGCCTTACTCTTCCGCACTCCCGAAGCAAAGTTATTGTCATGACCTGCATTCTCAAGCACACAGCCACAGCCGCGATCCATGGCTGCTTCAGCGATGCGACTCGTGATCGCAAATGCTGAGCAGTTTCTGGGTCCATGTGAAATAGACAGTCCGTGGCTGCCGGACTTTCCTTTTTGATCTCCCTGGCCAATGCAGGCTACCATTCGGGGCGGTCCCCATTCGGGATGGTCCCCATTTTGTTCTCATTTCTCCTGAGAAGCCCCCCAAATATTCCAGGGGGGTGGCCATTTTTAGGAGAAACGTCCGGAAACCAAGCCTCCGTTCTGGGAAATTGGGAGCTGATTGGGGAGAGGCAGTGATGCCAGGAAGGTCCCGCGATTTACCCTGACGTCTAACATGGAACCCACAAGAGGGTCCCGTTCAAAGGAAGATAGCCTTCCAGGACCCCAAAACTTCAGGTTTCATGTGCATGTTGGACCCGCTTCACTGTGCTCCCGGAACAGTGCAACCAGTCAGCGGAATTCCAATTGGGTCCATTTGTGGGCAGGAGGTTATGTAAATCACGGCAGTCCCAGCCGCGAGTACCATTGCGATGTTCCAGGCAGCTTCCCTCGCCTACCGGAGCAACTGTACGGAGATGGAGGCGGGTCGGCGGGTCGGGGCCGCTGTGATGGTGCAGCGGGAGGTTTCCCTTTACCTGGGATGTTAGGACTTTAACTTTTTGCCAACTATTGAGTGGAGCGCGGCGCTGCTTTTTTTTTCTGAGGGCTAAGGGGCGGGTTGGATGTTTTTGCTTCTTTTTAGACTGCACGTCTGGATTTGCGTACTGGCATGCGAAGAACACAGCTTGCCTATGCTTGCCTGCTACTACTGAGAGTCAATCCCGTCCATGGAACACGAAGAGGTCGTTTTCTCCGTAGCGCGAGAGTGTTGCCTCACAGGGATTCTTTGTGGGCAACTGTTATCAACTTCCTGGGTGCAAATCTACATCTTGCTATTAAAGGGCTACTGTGCATCGTCCCTTAGTTTTAGTGCTTTTGGAATGTTTTGCCACTTTCGGTGAAGTTGAACAGGAGCCTAGTTAATATCAAGCTTCTAAGAGCCAATCCGAAGAACGGTCCGAAAGAACAGTCCAAGATTCCTAAGCTCAGCTTTCCAAGGCGAATCGACCTTTGAAGGCTTTGGGTTTTGACCTGTCAGATTCCGGGTCTCATTCACGACGAAATCCTCCAGGGATTCCCTCCATTCCTGAAGGGTTTCTTGGACCTGCCGCAGGAGATCGTGCTGGGCAAAGCCTCGCCAGGCTCGAATCGGATGACTGCGGGGGGGGGGGGGGGAATCATCTTTCTAGGGTTGGTGGGGGATGGGGTTTGGTGGGGGGTGGTGGGGTTTGGTGGGGGTGGGGTTTGGTGGGGGGGGGGGGGGTAGGATTTGCTCATTCTTTTCAAGCATCCTTCTTTTCGAAAACCGGATCCGTTTATCCTGGGATTTTGATGGTTTCCTGAAAGATTCCCCGATCCCTGGAATGGGGAAGGTAGCCCTAGAATCTCTGGCATCCCCCTGAAAGGGATTCGAGCCTCAAGAACAGCTGCGATCCAAGCAACCCATGCATTTCCGGCTGTTTGACGCTTCCATGGTTCGAATCATTCTGTTTTGGCGGTTCTCCTCGAGTTGCAGCGTGGTGTTTCTGGCGTTGGTTTAGTATAGCGTTGGCGCGCTCCATGTTGTAATGGCTGCTATAAGGAGCGTGACGGCCAGAGTGTGAAGTATTTCTATATTTGTCCTGCACAATGCTTGGTTTGTTCGTCCAAGGAATCACCAGCAGGATCCGTTTATATATATATATATACACATTTTTAGGGCTGGTTGTTTACTAGGGCTGGGTTTGTTGGTTGGTTGGTTAATTGGTTGGTTGGTTGGTTGGTTGGTCGGTTGGTTGGTTCGTTGATTAGTTGGTTGGCTTGCCGCATCCCCGACGGAGTTGTTTATTGGCTCTGATTGGAAGGCAGTTGGGAGTTGCTGGCAGCTCGTTTAAGTTAAGGGGGGTTTAGGCTTGCTTAGATCTTCATTAGGGTGGTGTGCTGCTGGAAAAAAATGGCCTTGTGGCTGCTTTTGGGAAGTGGCTACGTGAGTTTTGGTCTCGCGTAGGATTGGTTTTGGAGCGTTGCCCCAAACCACCAAAACTGGCCCACAACTCACGCAACAACATTGCAACCCTAAAGGCACCGTTTTTCCAGCAGCACACCCAACACAAATCAGCTCCAAGCCGGCCCCAAATCCACTAAACCCTGCCCATCAGGATGTCAGCCCTAAATGAACCCCAAACCACACCCTAATGAAGATCTAAGCCAGCCTAAACCCTCCTTAACTTGAACCAGCCCCCAGCAACTCCCAACTGCCTACCAATAGAGCCAATAGGCAACCCTCGGCCAAGTGGGGCTGGTGATGCTGGGATGTTGCCAGCCCGGAAAACCAGCCCTAAGAATAGAACACACGCAAACACCTCTACCAATCACCAGCGACTGACACTCCAAGTTCCAAGTCTCGAATGGCATGTCGTTGCAACTTTGTTTCTAAGACCCACGTCATGCACCGTAAAGGTCAAGAGCATTGACTGGACGGTTACTTCACGAGCTTCCAACTGGCTGACCAACTGCACTTCACAGGGTGGGAAGCAGCTCAGGTTGGCTTTGAAATCGGGGCCCTGGCAATTGCACGTTTTGGCCACGGAATCTAAGGAGGGGATGGTAGGTACCGTGTAGATGTTGTGCACTGTTGTGGTGTGTGTGGTCTCAGCTACTTGAAATGATATGATTGAACAGGCCGAGTTCACTCCTGTGACTTGTCACTGTTCACCGCATTTGGCCTATTCGCTTAAGGCACCCTGTTTCAACCCGCGGGCACCCTGCTGCATCCTGCATACTCGCGTCACCGTACGAGGCGCGGACCCAAAGTGGGGGCCCCAGAGCGCGAGGCCCGCGAGGGCAGTTGAGGGATGTCAGGGCTGTGGTGCTGGTGGGGATATCGCCTGAGGATATGCTGTTTTCTCGCGAGACGTGCGTTTTTGAATGGGATTTGTCAGAAGTTTGGGGCAGATGTCAAGCAATGCGCGGGCCCACCGAGACTGCCTGCTTCCATTGATTTGTTTGATCGCGCCACTTTGTGCCCGTCTGTGACCGTGTTTGTTTGTTTCTTCGGCTGGCTGATATGTCCAACAAGCGTCAACCCATGCACGGCAAGGTACGATAGGCGCGGAACCTTCATACCAAAAGACTGATCGAAGTGCGCCTTAATTTTCGAAAATGCCGTCGCGCTGTGTTTACCGCTCCTTGTCAGGTCCTGTGAACCAAGGTGAATCCGTTGGTTTGGAGTTTGGGCGTTTTTGGGTGGGGTTCAGCTTTCCTGATTCGGGTGAATCCCCACCGCACCAAAATCGAATCGCTCTTAGGAGTGCGCCGCGGAAGGTGACTCCGGCAAGGAGCCGCTGTTCACGTGAGCATGAACACGTGTCAGCTTCCCTTTGATGGTTTGGATTGGTGGTTTGGAGGTTAGGGGGGTAGGCTCTACAAGCACAGCTGGTTCAACTCCCCAAGCCACTAATCCTACCTCCAAACCACAAACACACCATTTTGCAGCCGGAAACTCACTAGTCTGGCAGGTCGCGAAAGCTGGCTTTCTAGCTGGAGCCTATCTAGCTAATGGCAAGTCATGGGCATGGGGCCAGTGAATCCAACAACTGTCATATATATGTTTCGCGCGCTCACTGCGGTCCAATACATTTTAGCTTAGGACAGTTTACGGGCACCTCCGCTGCGCCCCCCCACCCCAGCCCGCCCCGAGGCTCGACCTCCCTTCTCCCCAGTCTTCGCTCCGCTTTTTAATGTTGACGCAGGATTAATAAACCCGTCCCATTAATTTGGGGGGGACTCCCTCCAAAAGTGATGAATCCCCACTAAAAGGGAACGAGGGGTTTATTAATCCGGGGTTAAATTTACTTTGCTCTCAGCTCTTTGCGCTCTTCTCTTTAGCAATCTTTGTTCGCTCTTCCCATCTCTTCACTCCTTTCCTCTCTCCGCGCTTCTGCCCACTCATCCCTCCTCCCTTCACTCAGTTTTGCCTTCTTCTCCTAACTTATGTGCTGTGCTTGCACTTCGCCGCGTGCTTTGCGCTCTGTTGGTTGAAATCGCTTTTTGGCCGGAGGATGCAGGGCGGTTTGAGCGCTGTCGATTGCCTCCCCTGGTCTCAAGTAGATTCATCCATGCTCCACATCGCTCGACATCAGGACCATGGATTTGCTTCACCCTAGTGTTAACCAGGGGGAATTTGCAGGAGCCCAGCTGATGCGCGAATTCAATGTACTGTTCGTCGATTTGTCCATCTGACGGCCAACAAAAACACATTTTTTGTTTTTCCGGACTTGAAGCTTAGGTGTGACAAGAATGGATCAGGGGCACTGGGCTGGATATGAAGCTTGGTGGCGGCATCGGGTGCCTTGTTGGCAGTGGGCTGGGAAAGTGGACTTTCGTCTTATGACTCCGGAGCATGATTGTTCCCCCGCTCCAGCTGAGCTGTTTGTCGGGGGTTTATCGCGTCCAGGGACCATTTGTGGGTCAGGTGTTCCTTTCAAACAAGATGGGAGGCTGAGAATCGCTTCTTTGTTTCTTATGAACACCTCATGGTTGATGTTGGGAAGCATTTTTCATTTTTACTCATTGTGGTTTAGTGGGAAATCCCCACTTAACTGCTGAAATTTAATGTTTTGCCCCCTTCCAACGTCAACCAAGACTTCATGACTGCTAAATGTGGATTGGCTGTTCCCGCCATTTCGCGCGAGGATCAAGCCGGTGAGCCGTGACTTGCCGAAGGAGTCAGGCCTGTCGCCTTCGCAGTTTGCGTGTCAGCTGGGCGAAGAGAGTTTCAGCCTCGATTTGGTCAAGTGGTTTCATGATTGTTCCCGTGGCTTCATGTCCAAATATGGAACACACCCTCATCGGTGTTGTTTGCTTTATGGTGATTTGGTTGGATCTTTGGACTTTAACTTTGTGGGAAACAGTGAATTTGGACTCAAAATAAATAAATAAAAAAAGAAGAAAACAACACTTTTGCAGAGGGGTCAGCCGCAACCACGTGGGTCCTTCTTTGTTCCATCCTGAGGACTGTAAATCCTACATGTTTTGGTCAAGCGCAATCTGTTCGGAGAAATGGGAATGCGCATCGGCCGAAGGCGACAAGGATTAGTCATCAGATTTGAAATGGAACCCCGAAGACCCTTTGGTAGACCCACCAAAAGTGAGTTCCATGGAGAGGTGCTATGACTGTTTCGCGCGTCATTTCCAGCTCAAGGGCCTTTATTTGGCTCCTTGCCCTGGATCCCCGGTAGATGGTTCTTGCTGCTTGATTGGGTCACGATATCCGTTGCTCTGTTGAGTGCTTCATTGTCCCCAAAGCTAGAACGATGTTGGGCCAGTCACCTGTTTGTGCACTGCGTTCGGGACCGCTTTTGATTTGTATATAGATGTTCAATAATTTCGCCAGATATGGGCCAAAATGGCCATGGGTCAGGACCTATGGCTCCATTTTGGGGCGGATGAACACCCACTTACCACCTATGTTGACGTTCACCAGGGGTACAGGGTTTTGACCCACGGCCATATCAGCTCAACAAAGGTCAGCGAAACCTGGACCCGCCAGGTCAGCGGAACCTGACCCACAGCCAAATGGGAGCAGGTCATTTCAGTTGGCCATCGCGTTGTGGAGGGAACTGGTTCAGCCAGCCCGGTTGCAGGATCCTTCGTGCCGCCACGCACGGCAACACCCAGCACCTGGGCTGCAAGAGCCTTTCGGACGGAAGGGTCCCATTTCTGGTGCTTTTCTACTGGGGACTGTGGAGTAGGATTGGCCAGCACAGCTCAGTAAGATGATTTCCGCTACCCTGCCCCAACTACTAGCGGGTTGTGCAGGGTAGCGAAAAAGTGCGCGGGTGTCGATTTGTAGGGCAGTTGTTTGAAAGTCCTTCGCACAACAAATCCAGATGGCCAACGGAAGGCAAGCCATCACGGTCCCTATGTTGCCATTTGATGACCCAAAACTCAGCTCTTCGAGTCGCAGCTGCTTTATCATCCGTGTGCGGTCCAGAAGAGTCAATCAGGTAGGGGGCTCGAGTTTTGGTGGCCGCAGTTGTCGTCGAGTGCCCTGGGGGCCGGGAAAACCACCAATTGGAGGGAAGCTGAAAAACATAGGTGTCCTTTTTAGGTTATTTTGGTAAGACATAGATGGGTTCCACTGGTTGAGGTGGTTTTTTTTACTCCATTGACCAGGGCCATCTATTTTCAACCAGAAAGGGACACCTATGCTGAAAAATGGGCACGCCCATTTCGGCACGTCGCCTCTGCGTGCACCGAGGCCAAGCTGCCAAGGAGGTGTTCCTGGGCAAACAGATGGCGGCGCAACGTCTCAGCCACCCGCTGGCAGAAGAAGGAAAGTTTTGAACATTAATATTCTTGGTGGCTCCCTTTAAAAAGTCATCATATTTTAAAGCATTATTAAGTAAACACTTGCTGGCTGGGGATTGCAACCAACAAACAAATATTCTCTCTAGATGGGACTTGAACCCAGCCATTAGGTTGTTAGTTGTTTTGAGTTGGTTTGGTGGGGGGCGTTCCACAGAACCCACTAGAAGTTAAACGTTTAACAGCGGATCTGAGGACAGCCCAGCATTTGGGAAACAAATATGGGCCCAATTTACGGGAAGGTAATGGGCCATGGGTGATGCTTTAAGGGAACATGGGCGGGACCCTGTCCGGACGTATATCGTTTGACCCGGTTCAGATCAGAGATCAGCTTGAACATTTGTAGAGGAGTGTCCTGGGGAATGTCCCGCTTTGGGTTCCATGTTAAGCAGGGGGCAAACAATGCACTTCCCCTTTTGTACGAGGGAACATTGGGCGGGGATATAGTGATGTTTCTTGCCAGGGATGCCTGGGATGGTGGCTGGCATCTGACAAAATGATAGGTTAGTGCCCCATTGAGTTGTTTGTTGGGCACTGGGTTACAGGCTGTGTGTCGCTCAGGATCCTTGTTCTTTTGGCATCCTGCTCAAGCCTCCCCAGGTCCTAGTTGTGGTATACTGTTATTCCAGGTCACTCAAAATTTAGGTAAGAGACTGTTATTCATTTCATAATGCCCATTGCAGTCTGCACATACTACACGCGCACACCCACACACCCACCCACACACCCACACACCCACACACCCACACATATATACATATATACATATATACATATATACATATATACATATATACATACATACATATATACATATATACATATATACATATATATATATATACATATATATATATATATACATATATACATATATACATACATATACCCATATACATATGTACATATATACATATATACACATATACATATATACACATATACATATATACACATATACATATAGTACATAAACATATACACATATCAATACACATGTACGTGTAGTACATATTTTATAAACACATAAGTGCATAAGTTTAATGTTGATGTGTGTAGTTGTGCAAGCTGTATTAGTCACACACAGAGATATTTTATATATATACATGTATATAGCATTTTGTTTTAATTGATCCCTTGGTCGGCGCGCCTGGGTATTCCAGGTGAGCGAACGGAGGGCTCGAGCCGACCTCGTCTGCGGGGCTTGTGGGGGCACCTGGGGCTGAAGCCGAGTGCTAGCCAGGGTGAAGTCACCAACTTCTCAGCGGTCGAAAATGAGCCACATTTAAAGCCCGTAAGGGACAATCCCCTTGCCATAAATAGCTGCGGATATCCGCCTTCTTAATTCATGAAGCATGGTTCTGGGTAGACTATATTGTTGAAGCATGGTTCTGGGTAGACCATTCTAGTACCATAAATAGCTCCGGAGATCCGGCTTCTTAATTCTTGAAGCATGGTTCTGGGTTTAGGGTTTAGGGTTAGTAAGTAGTACCGGGTTTTGAGCAAGTGACTCAAATGGTGGGCTTCGGGTGGCCTTGGAGAACCACCAATGCCTTCCGAATCGACGAGACTGGAATCTGACTGACCCGTTTCTCGGTTCAAAGCGAATCGACCGGATCCGACCTTTTGGGGTTTCCCTTCTTGGTCCATATTTAGGGTTTGCCTTTTTGGGCAACTGAGCAATGACCTACGCACCAACCAGGTATCCTTTTATTTGTTGGTCCCCCTTTTTGGAGCTGTTTGCTTGGGACCGGCCCTTTTATGTCCATGTCACTCGGAGAAACGATGTACTGATTCAGAGCCATGCAACCTACTCACTTCCCCTGGCCTCCATTGTTATGCCTTTGAACCAACATTGGAAGCTGTTTTTTGAGGTTTGGTACCCTTTCTGGCTGATTTCGAGGCCACAAAATGCTTGTATGACTCGCTTTCATATCATTTCCAGAGGATAACCTCCAGAAGGGGCAACTGGTGTAAGAGGAGCACAGATTTGTCCCGATCCTTGATTTACAGGTGTGACATTGCCCACCTCTACCTCAAGTACTGATCCAATGCCCAGTCGGCTTTCGTGGCCATACCCCGGTTGCCCGCCTGCTTGATGCTACGCAAGTCTTTGTGCGAAGGACAGCCGTAACGTCTTTCATGGTGCTTGGTTGGGATTCCATATTTTTCAAAAGGTGGTGCGCATGGTCATGGATAGCAGCCTCGCGCCACCAGCTGTGAATCTGCCCTAAAATTTACCCGTCAGGTCAACCCTTGGAAGCTGCGTTGTTCTAATTCCTTTACATGTGTTTTTCTTTGTTTACCCTTTCACCTATAAGGGGTTTACACAAACCCCACGTTTTGAACACATCATTGAACGGATCCACCGGGTGTCGGGTTCGTGTTCACTGGACGTTCGTGCATCCGAGGTCTCGCTCGCCAAGGCTGGCCTGGCATCGGGACAAGTTGGGCGAGCGGGCGACCATGGGCCCATGCGCGGTGAACGGACCAGTCTCCAGCGGATCGAATCGGATTCAATCCCTGGTTAGAGAGGGAAATAAGACAGCCATGGTGTTGCAATTGATCCAGGTGCAGCTGGGCTAGGGGCGTGCATGGGAGAAATCCATTCGCTTTGGCAGGCACGCGCAAAGCACTAGCCGGCCGGCCACACCAACCTCACAGCAAAGTAACCTATTCAGTTGGTGGGTGGAAGGGAGCCGTTCCGGAGCTGGTGATACGAAGTTCTGTGAGAACGTGGCTTGCTTCAAATCGGAATATTGGTTTGACACTATCGGCAGGCGCGAGCCGCCTCCCCGCAGGCCATGGGCGGCTGGTTTCGGAATAGACCTGGCTGTTCGGCTTGCAACACGGGGATGCTGAAACTTCGCACGAGCATGAGTACATCTGAAGTCAGCGTGCCGGAATGACAAGCATGCATGCTCACGCATGTCCTTGCAACCGTCGAAAAGGGCCTACTGGGATGAGGATTCGTGCAAGTTTGCTTGTCTCAAATATCCTGGTTGCTGCACCGATTGGGGGAAGCCATGAAAATATGAGCAGAAACGGCCCATCTTCCCCTAATTTTCCTTGAGCTTCCTCAAGTCGCTGTCCATAATGTACGCGTGTGCATGGATGGGTAGGGGTGACCAAGAGATGATGCCCCATTCATACCTAGACGTCTCGATCTCCGCTGCGTGACTGTGCGAATGAATTCTGGACTTGAAGTCTGGCAGGGGGGTGTTCATTTCTGAGTCCTACAACTTCCATTTGCTGAAGGGATCTTTTTGAATTTTCCCTTGTTGGTTTGAAAGGGAATCAATTTCACTACTGCAAATATTGTTGCTCTTTCCAGGGGGCGAAAAAGCAAATGAAGTTATTTCTAGTTTTCCCCCGTTGTTTTGAAAAGAACATCTGTCACTACACAAACTAGTTGCTCCTTTTTTTCCAGGCAAAACAACCAAATGGAAGACAACTGTGACCAGGCAGCTTCGGTCCAAGTCGCCCTCAAGGGAGGCATGGCGAGTGGGAAAGGGCGGGTAACATGGAGAAGCTCCTGCACCAGTTGGGGCGGATGTGGTTCCCAGCCATCCGGTTCCTTAGGTTTATAGCTCCTTCGTGTGTAGTGGTTGGATTTCGATTTCACCCACCAAAAGTTACACTTTTAGCGCGCGGGGGATCTGAGAACAGCCCAGATACTGCTTTAAACTACCTACCAACAGGTGTTTGTTCATGCACAGCACTGAGCTAAGCCGAGCTTTTTGGCCAATCGCCAACTCGACAAACCAACCGACTGTCCTAAACGCTCTCGAAGCTTGAGGTTTGTACCTGCAGGGAGCAGTGCGGTAACCATATTTTGGGGGCCACAGCAGGATTCGTCCCCCTGTCCGGGCTGCATTGGTTTGCCACTTGCTGCCTCTACGCACTGTTTGGCGGCATGCGTCGCCACCTGTTTGAAATTACAATTTTGACTTCTGCTCCATTGCTTTGTTTTGAGGGGGGGCTCCTACAAGTTGGTGAAAAAGGCACGTTGACTTTCCTGGCAAACGTCGCCAGCTTTTTCGGTCTGCCATTCTTCAAGGCGCCTCTTGACCGGTATTGGCAAATTGCAAATCACTTTGAATTTCTTTGGCCACAGGGGCGGTAGGACGTGATGCCTGTTTTTTCCCTTCGATTCGATGCATCAAGAGCGAGGTGTGCTCATCCCTGCTGGGATGACAGACTCCTTTGGTGCATTTTGCTTGGCTGTTAGGACTTTAACTTTTTGCCAACGAATTTGGGTTTTCCGTACTAAACCACTAAAAGTTGGTCACTTTTAGCAGGGCTTCGCAGATTTCGCAACCGAGGAGTTCATTTCAGGGCCCAAAGCTAAGGCTCTTACTCCAGTCCTCCAACATGGAACTTAGCAGAGCCCTTTGAAAGGAGAATGGTCCATACCAGCCGCTGGTACCCTCCCACCAGTCCACCAGCTAACGTGGGTTTTCGCTCGACGTTCTTTTTGGGGGGTCCTGGTTTGGACCATTTTCCTTTTAAAGGGAC
Organism: Effrenium voratum; assembly: GCA_963377175.1. Lineage (NCBI taxonomy): Eukaryota > Dinophyceae > Suessiales > Symbiodiniaceae > Effrenium > Effrenium voratum. Next base: position 1,172,920 of record CAUJNA010000213.1, on the reverse strand, counting down.
CGGGTCCCGAACGTGAGGTTTCGGCTGCTAACTGGTGGGAGGGTAGGTTCCATGTTAGTGAACCATCGGGTGAGTGGCACCAGGAGAAGACATCTCCGAAGCAGGGGCCTCACCTTCGCCGTGAGTGGGTTCACGAATGGCATCACTCCGCCATGGTAGCTTTACGGTGTGATTTAGTCGTCCACAAAAAACTTGATCCATGGCGGTTGGTGTTCCATTTGCTGCAAAGAATATTCGCTTTTTTTTTATGGTTTCGAAGGGAATCTATCGCTACTGGAAGTATGTTTTGTTATACACCCCACCAAAAAAAAAAAAAAGTGGACTGAGGCAACTGGAGGTGGTGGTTTGGCCATCCACTTGCACCCACAAGAGATCTGTGCCATAGACTTTCACCCCTGGTGATGTTTGTGGCTGGACCTGGAACGATGAACTGCGGACGGGTTGAGAAGCAAGCAACGCGTCATCGAGACGCAATGTGTTGAAGCAGCTTCAAGCGCACACCCCAATGACTTAGCTTGCCTTTAGGCCAGCATCATGGGATGTGGGCTGTAGTTTGATGTTTTCCTTCAACATGCCTAAGTTGTTGATTTGACCCACCCGTCGACATTTACGACCTTCTTGTCTTCTAAATGGACCTACCAGCGCCTGCGAAGCCGAAGGGTGGACGTGTTGAATACTATACCCATTGTTTATATTTATTTTGTTTGTTTCCTCTTGTTGCTATGTGTCATGTTTATACGTTTCTTGTTGTGTCTGTATTTATTTACGTCGCTTTTGTTCTTTCGTTTGAGGTTATTGTTTTATGTCGTGCTTTATTTATCATGTTGTTTTTTGTTTAGCACAATCTTTATGTATGTTCCTTTAACTGGGGGTTGATCAAAAGGTCCTTGCAAGGAGTTATGTATTCGGTGACCATTCGTCTTGGCTTAAATCCCGCCGCGAAAGATCGGCGATGGAGTTCGCGAAAGAAACTTATTTTTTCGCGAAAGATTCCGCGTTGAATTCTTGGAGGCATGCCTGTGCACTTACATATGTGCAGACCCCGCTCCCTTGTAGAGAGGGAGATACGCAGCACCTACACTTGCATTATTGATTCCCTGCCTGTGTTGGGATTGGTGCAAATCAATAACGTTGGCTGGGCAATTTTGGAGAAAGTTTCGCGAAAGATCCGCGAAAGACCGGCGAAAGGCCAGGGAGCTTGTTGCAAGGTTCCGCACATCACCGGCAACCGCAAGTGGCAAGGGCGAATGACGGTGACTGCCTGCACTTGACACTACGTACTGCACGCAAGTGAACTGCGGCTACCGTGTTTGCAAGCACAACTGCAGCAGCCGCAATGGCTCCAGAGCGCACGCTGCAAACAAAAGGGCGTGGCGATGGAGTCGCGAAAGATTCGCGAAAGAAACTGTTTTTCTCGCGAAGATGGCGTTTTCCGGAAACAGGAATATTGATCAACTGCCAGTAACTATTGTTTGCTTTATTGTTTCCTTCCAGTTGTGTTTTTCTGTGTTCTTTCTGTATTTCTGTTTGTTTGTCTTTCTTTCTTTCTTTTTTCTTTCTTTATTTATTTCTTTCTTTCTTTCTTTTTTTCTTTACTTATTTCTATAATTCTATCTTTTTGGCAATCTAATCTAATCTAATCGAATCGAAACGAATCTATCTAATCTATCTAATCTAGCTATCTATCTATCGGATCTAATCTGATCTAATCTAATCCAATCTAATCTAATCCAATCTATCTGTCTCTCTATCTGTCTATCTATCTATCTATCCATCTATCTATCTAATCTATCTAAATCTAATCTAATCTAATCTAATCTATCTATCTATCTAATCTATCTAAATCTAATCTAATCTATCTATCTATCTAAATCTAATCTAATCTAATCTAATCTAATCTAATCTAATGCTAATCTATCTATCTATCTACCTATCTACCTACCTATCTATCTATCTATCTATCTATTTATCTATCTATCTATCTCTCTGTCTGTCTGTCTGTCTATCTATCTATCTATCTATCTATCTAGTCTATCTATCTATCTATCTATTTATCTATCTATCTATCTATCTAATGTGTCTATCAATCTTTATTATCTGACCATGCTGCCACGAAGTCTGTACTTTTTATTGACACCTGCTGATGTTGGAAGAATGTGGGGCTGTTTGACGCACCGCTTGGCTGTTCCCGACGTAGGCCGTCACACGGCTACGCCCCGGCTGCCCTGCCGCCAAAGACGGAAGGCGAAGGTGCCGGGGGGGAGTTTCTGAAGCGGTTTGGTTTGGAGGTTTCGAGTTCGCCCGAAATCCGAAGAATAAACCATCAATGACAACCAAAACTATCGAGTTCCAATTCACAAGGCTTGTCAAATAATGAATCGTCCTTGCATGCTCCCCTCCCTCCCCCCCAGCCCCCATGACACCAGGTTTTTCCCACTGTCCGCTGCGCGTGGCTTCCTTGCAAGGTGAAGGTGAGAAGTCCTCGGAGCCCGCGGCCTTGGCGGCTCTCTCGCGCTGGAATTTAGCGCGTTGACTTTGGCCCGCGATGCCTTCCGTTCGCTGAAATGAATATCTGGCCATGCTTCAAAATCAAATGGTTCCGTTTTGGGATAGGTGCACCACCCATTTTAGAACCTATTTTAGTGGGGGTTGGGATGTTGACTGGGGGTACGGGGTCTTGACCCATGACCATCTCACTCCCTGAGTTCATGGACTTGGTTTGAAAGGGAATCGGTTTCACTAGTTGAAATACGTGTTCATTTATCCAGGGGCGAAAAAGCAAATGGAAGTTGAGTTTTTTGTGGGACTCCTGGCTTGCAGAAAGGCTGAATTGCAAAACATTCGCCGCCGTGAGGTCGTCTTATGGCAGGGCGAGGCTGCCATTTTCAAACTGCCGCGGCAGTTTCGTCTCAAGTCCCAGCATGGGCCAGTAGCACGGTGCTTTCTCTAAGATGGCTGCTCGCCTGCATTAGACTTCGGCACTTTGTGAGTTCAAAAAACAACAGGCTCCGCACATTTGTGAATACCAAATTGAGACGCAATGTCCAAGAAACACATTCTTCAGCAGATTTGCCGAACACCGGCCCAAGCCAACCCAAAAAATAGTCAGGAACCAACCTTGCTGGTGCTCAGCGGGGATGAGAAATGGAATGACCCCGAGAAAAACCATCCAACTGGTGCTCGACTCGTCGAGCCCCGCTCGTCCAGTCAGCCCCCGCTGTTTGTGGCGCAAGTTGGTTTTTTGGTTTTGTTGGCTCTTCTGCCTGTTTCAGGGGGGGCAATGGTTTATCAGGTGCCAAAATTGTGTTCAGGGAACAGGTGTTTTTGTTTCTTCTAGGGCTGGGTTTCCGTAGGTCTTGTTCTCTGGCTGGTTGGTTGGTTGGTTGGTTGGATGGCATTTTTTTGAGTACGTTGCCCAGGTTGTGGTTCCAAAGCTTTGATTTAACGCTCGGAAGATTCGTTGTTGTTTTTATGTTTGTTTTGGTGGGGAAAACCAAGTCCAAATTTAGACGCACATGGCAAATTGGAGACCCTGAGCCCGGGGATTGGTTGCTTTTGGGCGTGTTCTTGGAACATTCAACGAGATCCCGTTGGATCCCCACATTTGGTGAGACACCTGCACTGGAGCATCCCATTTTCGTTTGTTGCCAGCGAAGAGCTGTGGTTCGGCGGGCAGCCCAGGCGCAGAAAAGCTGCATCCAGGACGGCCGCTACGTGCCTGGAGACCAGAGGAAGGCCAAATTGAAGGCAGGGCTGCTAGGCTGCTGGGCTGGTGGGCTGCTTGGCTAGCTTGTTGGCTGACTCGGAGGTTCCACAAGGTGTTGGACTTTGGCTTTGCGTACAAGAGGTTATCATTTTTTGTTGCACCTCGCTTGGCAGTAAGAAACACGGAGAGCTACCGCTGCGAAAGCCAAGCTCTGGCTGTTGATCTCTATGCTCAGTCCGTGAGTCCATTCGGCCAATTTCTGATGTCACGGACATGGTGTCAAATACCAATGAAAGGGCTCGCAGTGCGCCTGTTTGCCGCATGTTCTTTCCGACATGCAGTGGCCGCGGTGGTACGGAGCACTGGCGAGCAGCGAGAGCATCATCAACATTCTTCACCCCAGCCACACACCTTTGGGCACTCTCTTTGCTCACGCCCACTGTAACCGCAACTTTCTATGCGTTCCTTGGCCTGGAAGACAAGTTGGCAAGATCCACAAATTCGACGGCACAACATGTCTCCAACAGCAAGAATCATAGGCGTCCTTTTTGGTTGTTTTGGTAGAAAAATAGATCTGGTTTACCTGGTGGTTGAATCATCTACCAGAGAAACCCATCTATTTCCCCTAGAAGGATACCTGTGGCAAGAATCCTTTGAGTTGAGGGGTTCCTATAGCGCAGGGCCCCCAAAACTGCCCCCCTCGCAGGCAGCGGCACAGCTTTATGCGAGAAGACCTTCGGTCGAGCACAAAGCTGCCTGGCCGAGGGGCCAGGTGGCGCTAGCTTTGGCGGAGTTTTGCAATTGCCTTACACTTTGGTGCATTTTTGCTTGGCTGTTAGGACTTTAACTTTTGGCCAACTAGTGGGTTTTCCACTAAACCACTAAAAGTTGAACTTTTAACAGGGGAGCAGAATCAGAAAGCAACCGAGTCTTAGACCCGTGACCATACGCGTCCTTTTGAGGCGATTTTGGCTGTGCAAGAACAGCCTACATGACATAGGGCCGCCTAGCATCACTCATGCAAAGCTTGAAAGCTAGGACTACCACACTATGAAAAAAACACATGGGACGAATTGGAAAGGCCGCCCAGGTACCGAAAGCATTGATGCTTGTTGTAGTCGCTGCAGGTAATGCTGGTATGCAAACTCATGGCACTTTGGATAAGATGTCCTGGTATCGTTTGTGGTCTAGGAGGTGGATTCCATTTGAATAAGGGAGAGGTTCAAACACGTCTGGCACACGCCAGGGGAATTCATTGAAGCTCTGGACAAGCTCTGACATTCCTCTTTCAACCCTTGACATGCACGTTTGCATCGGGGATGCGTCTTGGAACGCCAAACTTCAAGCATTCGAACCGCAATCTGAAGCAGGCGCGGCAGGAGTTCACCCTGCAACTTCTTCTGGTTCTGGAGTCACTGGCCCGGCATGCGTTGTGTACCTGCCTCTCACCCTGCGGTCCAGTTTGGCCATGTGAACCCAGAATTTACCCCGGATAGCTCAGACACATTAAAAACCTCAAGCTCGGGTCACGCGCATAGGTGTCTTTTTGTGAAAATGGATGGCCTCCATGAAATCAAACCAACCCAGCCACCAGTGGAACCCATCTACTAACCCTTGCCTTTGAGTGTCATGGATCCTGGTGTTTCGTTGTTGAAATACCTGGCCAGATTTGGAACAAGTTGGGGTCAGCTGAAACCCTTTGGCTTAGGAATAGACCATCGTAAGCAAACAACTTCGTTGCTTGGTTGCTTTGGCTTTCTGTATTTTGCAGTGGGGGGCTGAACAAAAATGTTGTTTCTCCTGGCAACGTGTGGATCGTTTCCAACGCCCCGAGGTTAGAGGGCTACGCACCGCGGCGAAGTGGGAAACGGATGGGTGACCTTGCTGCACAAATTTGGCCCCCACACTCTGGCGGGCTATGCGGTAAGCAAACTGCAGTTCTTGACTTGGACTTGCAGATTGGGAGCAGCGCCAGATGTGCATGCTTCTGTCTTGCCCCTAGCTATGCTAGGCAGAGTGACCGGACGGCGATATAGAGAGAGAGAGAGACTGGCAGGGAACAACAGTAATATGGGTATGTCAGGGCTGAATACGTGGGCACGGTTTCCAGGCTGTCACTAGAAAGGTCACACCGATTTTCAGCAGGATGTTGCTCGGGATTGGGCCCGACCATCCTGTGCGACTAAAGCTGCCAGTAGAAGTCAAGCAAATATTTCCTTCGCAAAAAAGCACATGCTGCCGCAAATGGCAACCTTGGGCACCTGAAGTGAGCCAGCTGCCCAGTATGCCCCCACGCCAGTGGGACGGATTCCGATGACACGAGAGCGAGAGAGAGAGAGAGAGAGAGATTAACATAGATTAACTTTTTGTTTGGACATTCCCATATTAATAAACAGGGGTTTATTAATCCGAGGTCAAGATTAAAGGGAAACCAGAAGACGAACACCGAAGCCTTTTTTGGGGGGGTCTCCGATTCCCGGCATCGAGGCTCTTGGATTTCAACGACCGCATGGAGGAGGGCTTTGCCGCCCGCTACTCCAAAGAGCTGCTGGCGCCCGGGAACTGATGTAAGAGCAGGAGAAAGACACCGGTTTTGCCCCCCAAAAAGCGTTTTTTTGTTTTTCCTTTTTCTTCTTCTTTTTTTTTTTTTTCTGGGGTTCCCCAAAACGCCAGCGGAGAAAAGGGTCCTCAAAAGACACAGGTGAATATAGGTGTTGTTGTTCTGGAAGGTATCCTTCCCAGTGCTTCCGATTGGAGGTTGGTTGGTTTCCAACCATGGTGTAGAACCCGGCCATACCAAAGGCTTGCCTAGTGGCGACACGCCTGGAAGACCTGGGAGACGAAAATAGATCGAGGACGGGTGTTTTGGGAGATGGTGAGCTGGGTGTGGCGCCCGACATTTTTCAGAGCCAAGGGACCGCAGGAGTTTTGAGTCAACGCGTCCATTCCATTCACCAGGCTTTCATCCTTCAGTTGCATGCCTAAGGAGACCCCTTGACACGGTGATTTGTTGGCCTCCCGTTTCAACGGCCCTAAATGGAGCTTCAGCCCTGTTGGCTCGCTGAGTGGTCGCTGCTCTTTCGAGCCGCGGGCTCTTTGGGCCACGAGGTGTGAATCGGAAGACGTTCATGCCAACCAAACATGGGCCCCTCAAAAAGAAGACGAGCCCACATGACTTGGGTGCAAATTTTGCCAAGGGATGTTAGGACTGACTTTAACTTTTTGCCCACAAATTTTGGTGTTCCGTACTAAACCACTAAAAGTTAGTTAAACTTTTCGCAGGGCTTCGCAGATTTCGCCACCGAGAACTGAACCAAAAGCAACCTGAGCTATATCCTTCTCCTAGGAGCCGACCTCCAACCTCGTTTTTTTTTTGGGCGCGGAACCGACGTGAGGTGTTCGACATGGCAAAGGACCGGAGGCTCAACAAGTTCATGCGAAATCTGAAGGCGGGGAAGAAGTTGTCCCGGTTGCCCAATGCCTTGTTTCTTGGTGGCTCCCAGCCATCCGGTTCCTTAGTGGTGGTTTCCATTGCACCCACTAAAAATCAAACTTTTAGCAGGGAGCCCATTTTTGTGGGCTCTTGTTGGGCCACATATTTAGTCCAGGTCACGTAAGGTTAACTTCATATTGATATCCAGGCTGCTTTGGGCAAGTGGACGTAGGTGAACAACAGCAGCCGAGAATGTGCCTCTCTCAACTCCAAGCTGGGACACATGCGGCTGCAAGCGGCCATTTGGTGTCACAGCCTTAGAGCCAGCAGAATTCCAGCAGCACTTCACATCATTTGGGAGTTGGTCCCATGCGAGTCGTCTAAGGTGGCAGCTCACTATTGAAGCAAGCCAAAACCCACAGCATGGCGCAACACGGCACAAGGATGAGCGCAATGAGCGCAGGAGAGCTAGCTTCACAGGACCTGCTATGGCAAGACGGCGTTGCTTAAGGGACCACCATGGCAGCGTATGGCACATCCAATCATGGCTGTCCACGACTGGCTTGCTTGGCAAACCTGAGCTAGAAACTTGCGCAGGTTTCGAGAAAGCTGCAAACGGCCAACGTGTTGCCCTTCCTTTTTCTCGGGCCCGTCCTCTTCTTCTGTTGCATGTGGTTTCTTTTGGTATTCAACAAATAGTAGTGGAGACCCACATGCCGCGCACGGGGCACAAGGGCGAGCACAACATCTTTGAACCAATCGAGCATCGTAGCACCCAGCCTTTGGGACACGGCTTTCGTTCACAAAATCCATCCCGCGAATTCCTGACAGAGCATCAGTCCTGGCCATTGATGAATGTTTGCCTTGCAGCTGTACCGGCATTTCTGTGGCACAGTCTTGGTCATGCCGTAGATGCGAGAATCCTTGATTGCTATTGCAATTATTGGGTTGGATCTTTAGACTTTAACTTTTGGGGAAGTCAAGGGGTTTTCCATTAAACCCACAAAAAGTTAAACTTCTTGCAGAGGGGCCAACAGCAGCCAAGAACCATGCTTGCTGATTCGGCTCTTCCATTCGCCTGCCGGGTCGTGGCAGGCGGAGGTGTCGAGAATGGGAAGCGGCGAGCGCCAGAGAATCCTGCATGCCGGGATCTCAGTCATAAGGGTGCCATCCATTGGTTTAAGCATATTTAGACCACTGGTTATGAAGATTCTTCCCTTAAAGGTGGTGTGTCAACCATATTTTGTCCCACCCGGTTCATACGGCCTGAAGTTTCTGGCTTTCGGGGCTTTCTCCCGGGACCGCTTGGCCGTATTTACCATGTGGCCCGGCCGGTTTTTTTTGTTGCCGATGGACCGCGTGCATGTCTGGATGTGTTTCTGATGTCTTCTGGGTGTGTCTTAAGAGGACCCCCATACTGGCCGTGCACATGCTTGGTTCTTTTTCCTTTGGGTTTCCCTCCCAAAACTACCCTCCCTCCCACTAACATGGCAACTGACTGGGGCTCGCTTCAAAAGGAAATTAATCTTCCAGGTACCTCCCCACAGGTGCCATGCTAGTTGGAGGAAGGGTACTGCAGAAGGCGTAGCCTCAAAAACCGAAGGCATAGCCTGCTCGTGGCACGAGGGTTTGTCAAATGAGGTCAGCCGGGCTGTGGACAGAACCTTCGGCGGAAGCAGCAACGAGGTGCGGATTCTCATTGGCGAAAGGAACCTGTAGCTGGGTGGTCAAAACTACTGTGGATGGACAAAATCCATTTCGCACCACCTAAGAAACCCCGGAATGAATGACTCCCCAACGTAAATACCAACAAACAATGGCTTCAACCATGGTCTCTCAAAGCGGCGCGAACGGATTTCCATCCACAGCAAGACCCCGTTTTTTTTTTCCCCCTTCTCTTGGCGGTTCCATCAGACGTCCGGTTCCTTTGGTTTCTTTGGGCCCCCAGCAACTAACATGGGTGGAAGTGCACAGTTGGCCCCTTTCCAAGAGGAAAGTAGTCTTTCAGGGGTCTGTGCACCAGCCCATGTTAGTCGGTGGGAGGGTTTTAGGGTTTTTAGTTTGTGGTTTCCACATCTAGGCCACTAAAAGTTTAGCTTAGCAGTGGCTCTTAGGACAGCCCAGTTCTGGCTTGCCTTTAAACCAAGGCGAACTGGTAGTGGATTGATGTCCAAAGAGGTGTGTACACATATATATATATATATATGTGTATATATATATATGTATATTTACATTTATGTACACATATATATATATATCTCACGAATAGGGCTCCCTCGTTGTAGGCGCTCGCCTTTTCGGCCCCAAACTCTGCTCGAGCCAAACAATGCCTGGCAGGTCCCCAGGGACCTCGAGCGCAAAATCCGGGAACTGGACCTTGCAAAGGGGGACAACTTGTACATCGGCCACTTGCTGCTCGGCCTTGACTTGTTTTTTTTTGGGGGGCGGGGGTTTTGTTGGTTTTGCCATGCTAACATGAGAAAGGCCTTGGATGAATTCTATGGCCAACAATTGTTTGCCATTTTTCCCATGCTAACATTTGTTTTGCCATGCTAACATGTTTTTTTTGTTTGCCTTGAATGAGTTGTATGGCTATATTTGTGGGGTATGAGGGATATATTTGGGCCCACTTGTGCCAGCTTAGAGGCAGGATCGCCCTCCTTTAAGGAATCTGTGTTTGAGTGTTGCGTTGTTCGGTTCTGCTGTAATCGCTGTATTCGGGTGCTTCCGAAACTTAAGCAGAAACTCATGGGTGATTAATGTGAACCAACGATAGGGTCTTGAAGTTGGTGAGTGTTTCGCCACAGCCGAACATTCAGACTGGATGCAGTGATGTGGTTTGTCGCAATGGTGCCCCCTGTTAGGCCAATTACCACCCTTTCAGCTATGGCCCAGTGAGCAATGATCATGTGTTGGGTAAAGGGTACTCTTTGCAAAGGTCACCCTTTGCCAAGCGCACTTGTCGCTAAGCGAGTGTTTGTCCTTTGAATGGCTTGGAAGAAGTAGACCCGTGAGCCGGACCCGACAATCGCATGACACCCCGACGCATGCCCCTCAGAAAGATTGAAGCCCACCACTTGTGTCGCTACATGTCTCGTAAACCCATTTCAGCAGAACTTGGCCAAGTTCCCTCAACTAGCATCCGCTATGTTTTCCCAACAATTGCGCAACGAAACATCAGATGCAGTCGGCTGACTCAGGATGCAGAAAAGCGACGCCGCGGCCCCAGGGACCCACGCAGGGACTTGCGCCAGATGGGCATGGCGTGTCAAGGTAGGGCGCACCTCGCAATGGTGGCTTTCCTTTGGTTTTCGCAACCAAGCTGCCAAGGGTACTTTGAACAAACCACATATTTATATAGAAGCGGCTGCCCTTTGTTCGTGTAGTGTTGGGTGTCCTCTTTTCTTGCCGAGTTTTGGTTGTGACTCACATGAAACCGCAGAAAAGCCAACGAGAGCCCTTGACGGTTCCGTATTCCTGGGCACCCCCTGGTCATTCCGGGCCGCAAGTTTTGCTCCACGAAGTCGCGTAGCGCGCATTGGGCCGGTTGGCTCCTCCTTTTGCCCCGAGGAAGCGGGTGCGGGCTTGTGCCGGCATCGGACACTGCTCTTCAAGTACACCATGGACCGACTCAATGCGGAGGGGCTCGTGCCTTGGATCCAAAACAAGTGGGAGACTTTGTCCAATTGCTGCTAATGTTTACCCCGGATTAATAAACTCCTGGTTGATTAATAGGGGGGTGTCCCCTTTTAGTGGGGATTCATCACTTTTGAAGGGAACACCCCCCTAACGATGGGACGGGTTTATTAATCCTGGGTCAACATTAGCAGAGAGCTTCATGCGGCTCTGGCCACGAAGGGGGCTGGCCAGTGTGGCATCACATGGGCAGGGAGCAGAACCAAGGTGACCCCTCAAAGGGAAAAGTAGTGAGAATCAGTTAAAACAGAAAACAACAATGCCGATGCTTTGATCCACTTCGTGCAAGGAGCTAAGGAACATGAAAAAGCAACACACGAACTGGCGTTAAGGGGACATCCCCAAGATCGCCCTGTAACGTTTCGGTTTTCCCTCACTGGCTGAAGTAGTCGAGGTACCTGAAGGTTAACTTTGTGAGTTTGTTTCCTTTGACGGCTGAGACTTAGCCTTCTTAAAATCAAGCAGTCCACATGGTCAAAGTCTGCTTGACGCACGTGTGTTGTTCTTCTTGTTGCTAAAGAACTTGTGACCTGTCGGGCTGCGCAACGTGGGACGCATCCTGCCATGTCGCCGGCATGTGGAGCCCTTTAGCGTTGGACGAATCACGCCGCATGACAGGTGTTGCTTCTAATTCTAGGCGTTTTTGTCCCACGGAAATGTCCATAAATTCTCATGAATCATGCCTATTTGGCATTCATGTTAGGCCGTCTAGGGCCGGCAGGGGGTGTTTCAGCGCAGCTTCATCCACCTTACGCCCGTCCGACCCTGCTCCAGGTAGGCCAGTGTGCAGCTGTGGTTGGAGTAATGGTGTCCAAAGGAACAACAGATGCCGCTCTGCAGCATTTGGTGGGTGTGAGCAATGCACTAGGCGAATATTGGCAGCAAGTTGTTGTGGTTTGGATTTGGGTTTTGTTAGTTTGAACTTCTAGACAATCCAAACCACCAATCAGAGGGAAGCAGATTAATCAGGGAACCAACTAGCAGGGATACAGGGGGGAACCAGGGATACGAGGATTCCCCCTAAATGCACCTTTGCTGAGTTTGATAGGGCAAAGGAATCCCCCCATATCCCCGCTCCCTCCGTATCCCCGCTTGTTCGTTTGTCCAAATAAAAGGGAAGTCTGTTTGCTTGGCAGACTGGAGAGTGAGCCGAGCAGCCTATAGGGCCGAAACGCGGCTGCAATTGGGATGACAGTTGGACGTATTTGGTGGTAACGTGTTTGATCTTTTTTGAGGAATCCCTACCTATCGCACCAGGGGTTGTCCGATTCTGGCCTTGGTGGGGATTTACCACTTTTGGAGCCAACACCACCCCATATGAATAGACTGGGTTGAGCAATATTCTAGGGGTTGATTCCTTTACCATTCTGTTCAACCATTGTTCTTTTCAAAACCAGCCATTTCCCCTGGGTTTTTCATGGTTTCCTGAAAAGAAGGATCCCTGGAAAGAATGGGGAAGGTAGCCCTAGAAAATGTGGAGCCTTCAACAACCGACCATTTGCAAATGGTTTTCCAAAGAACTTGAGGGAAAATGGTGGTTTGGGAAACCACCGTTACTATTTGTGAATTGTTTCAGGGATATCATAACTTGCTCTTGCTCAGTAGGGAATCACCTTCCGGGTTTTGGGAATGAACCGGAAGGGGATTCCCTTAAAGGAAGTTGGATGGTTTTCCTCGTGGTCATTCCATGTCTCATCCCCTGCCTATCGAACCAGCAAGATGAAATGGAAAGCAAAATGCAGCCTGGCCCTATCCGGCCGAGGAACAACTCCGCCAAGTATCCTACGTCTAACAGTCCCCACAAAAACTCGCCCAGCCTCCTGGATTGCAAATAATCCTAGGCAAAACTGTCCCCACAAAAGCCTGGATTTTGCGAGAACCAGGGCGCAAAACCTTTGCACCTGTCGTTTCAGGTGGCCAGGTTCCGCAAGAACATGGGCTGGGCGGATCACGCCTGGCCGCTTGGCTGATCTGCGGTGTTGGGAACGACGGATTGAGAAACTGCATGGCTGATGAAGAGGGGGTGAAGCCTTAGTCTGTTGCTTTGAGGGGAAATCCGGATCACTTTTGCGGGTAGCACCGTGTTAGTAGGATGTGTTGAACAAATGCCGAGTCCAAACACGAGGGTGCTTATCACACCGGCCGAGGCCTTTCCGCTTTGCGTTGGCACGCTTGGGAATGCAGCTTCAAGATGAGGGATGGGCATGGGTCCGATTTCCGGCTTTAGAGGGGCTTCTACTCATGAGCCCAGGAACATCGTTCGCTGCGAAGGGAAGACGTACCTGCTGGACATCATGCATCTCGGACTGCGGTTCGCCGTCTCCCCTCATGGGCTTGCAATCGCTCGAGAGATTTGGTTTTGGGTTGCGCCCTTCCTTGTTAGGAACACGCCTGGTACACTGGTGGCCGGGAGCAATGGCGGTGCCGCGATGCAGGACCGGGACGGATGCGATCGAAATAGCATTCAGTCAGTCTCAATGTCGAAGCTGCGCTCGAAGTGCTTGGTTTCTTTTTTTGCCTTTGGCACGTGATGTTTGGGGATTTCATGGGATTTCCCATGGCGCCACTTGAAGTTGTCTCGCCTGAGGCGGTTTTGATGCTCTCAGTTTGGAGCGGCTCACGTTTTAAGAGGGATGCCAGCGCTGCAGTGGCAAGAACCTTTGCTCCTGCCTCATGGCGCAGCTTCCTGGTTCGCTAAAGCGAGTCCATGTTAGATTCCAAGCTGTGGAGCGGACGAGCGGAGAGACCGGCACGCCGGCAGGTCTACGGGCAAGACTACATGTACTACCGCTACAACGGAGCTTCCGGCCTTTCCTTGGCGCAGAAAGGCGTGCTGGGCCAATTGCAGGAGCCAGAATCAAGGACAGTTGGCTAGTTGTGGGATTTGCGCCGTACATAAAAATATCTTCTGGCTGGCATATAGCCGCGCAGGGGTGTGGGGTTTGCCTGGGGTAGGGGGTGCACCCCCCAACCTTCGCAAGCTTCAGGAAGTTTCCTTCACCCGGCAACTGCAGAGGCCTACGGCAGAGTTTTCTGGGTAGAGGGGATGCGATTTCACCAACTCGAGATGTGCCAAGTACCAAAGATCGCTTAGCTGCTCACCCAGTTACGGGAGCTCCTAATTCGAAGTTGCAAAAGAACGAATTGCCGTTAGGCGCAAAACCACCACAAGGGGCACGCGGGCAACTGGGCCACTAAGTACCGCAGGTCAACGACAACAGTCCTTAAAGCGACGCCTTCCAGTCACGCAGCAACTAGCTTAGAGGAGCAATCATACCAGACTTACCAATCGTCGAGCAAGAAGCTAGTTACTAGTTACATCAGCTCCCTAGAGATTTGTATGTCCAAGCAATCCCATATGGTATGCAAGCAAACTTATTGCCAAATTGGGAAGTAAGGCAACGTTGTTTTTCTACCAAACTATTAGTAGCTCGTCTTTTGGCGGTCTTGTTCGAAATGATCCCTTTGCAGACGGGACTTGAATATATGTTGCCTTCGCGACGAGGGTTGCCAGGTGTAGAGAGCGATGATTCTGAGTCCAGCGAGAGCGAGGACGATCCCAACTGCGACATATATGCTGCGTGTGCTGGAGGTCGCAAGAGTAAGGACACGGACATCAGAGAGCCTCGGGAGCAAGAAGTGTGGTGGATTCTTCGGCTGTTCAGCCAATGTCCTCTTGCTGTACCATTTTGGTTCAACCAGCAAGGTCAGCACCAAAAGCCCTCGCAAGGACTTTGACGAAAATCCATGGGTTAGGGATGGTGTTAGCTAGTCAAGGGATGGATGGCTCTTTTGAAAGCTTCCCATAAATTAGCAAATCTGTGGATCCAGGCAATGTTTTTCTTCGCAGCATAGGGGCTCAGTCCCTGGCATTCACGACATGGAACAATCCTTCTCTGGGCAACGAAACATGTGAGCCACAATCAAAACCCAGGTAGTAAGGGGCAGTCCCAGCCAGAAATAGTTGCGGCGCCTTAATTCTTGAAGCATGGTTCCTCGATTACGACCATTTTAATACCGGGTTTTGATTGTGACTCATTTGGGATACGAACCACACGCCTTCGCGTCCCTGGGGGGCACAGGTCTTCTGCCGAACCACTGGAAGAGACGAGCCGGTGTCGGAGATGATGATTTCTCAAGGCGGCTCAGGCGGGGTTTCTTGAGGGTGTGCCCTCGTTCGCTTTGGCTGGCTCCAAATAGTAGTGCGCATTTGTAGTTCCTCAGATTCACTTATTCACATATACAGATAGATATGTATACAACATGTGTGTTTACAGCTGGTATGACCTTTGCGGTGTACAGTGTTTGTCGGTGGGATCTGCCGTCATGTTAGTACAGGAAACAACCCAGTTGAGTCACGTTGTATGCCTTTCAACTCAGCATGTTCGACCCCCTAACGAAAATGAACACTGCCCCAGGTAGATGAATCACTTTTGAGATTAGTTGCCTCCTGCGTCTGGGAGCACCATTTGCTCCCTTACAATTGCTTTTCGGAATCAGTGCATGACGAGGTGTTTTGACAGAGCCTGTGCTGGGTGCGGGGAATGGCTAAAGGGTGCAAGCGAGCCAGTGGCAACAAAGGCATAAATCCGATTTTTGCCGATTTTTGCTGGATGGATGCGTCCGTTGTCCCGATGTCTCTCGGGCCAAACATGGACGTACGCGTTTGGCATGGATGAAGGGGCATTTACATACGTGACCAGCGCCATTTTGAGGCTGGCAACGGCACTTGCACAAGCATATCCTCACCTTTGAATTCCTCAAGTTGCCTCGTGTTCAGCTCTTTCCCTGAGCGATTCACAATAAAACCAGCAGGAGTATAGGTGCCCTTTGTCAGTTTGAATGAAAACAGTCGCAATGGTTTCACTTTGGTTCTAAGCGTAGCGCCATGAATTCCACAACACCTGCTCCTGGGCCAACTTGAGTTTAACCCTTTGATTCTGCAATTTGCTTATTTTTCCAACAGTGAATTTCATTGTGCGGGGTGCTTGGCCGCTTTGCTCCAACCAGTGAACCCGTGCGCGCAGGAGTCGAGGTGGAATTCAGCCTGCAAGTTGGCGGCGCCTGGCTGCAAGGGACACGCTTTCAGCCAATCAAACCTTTCTCTCTAAATCGCTTTGGTGCCAATATATGAAAAAGGTGCATGAACCAGCCTGCACATGGTAAACTATAGAAAGGCATGGAGAGTTTCATTTGCCAACGATTGATTGCCTCGACGCTGGTAGCCACACTGGCTCCGCAATCATTCAATCACTTATCACGCACGAAAGTGGCCACCCCCTTCACGCCTTTGGAGGCCAGATGCTTGTGTGCCGGTGGCGAGTCCAACAATGGACACAACCCTGAGTTGGCAGCACACTGGGATTCACATCGTGCTTCTTTTTGAGTTTCCATTGTTTGCCACGGGTGTCTAATCCTATAAGTCCAGTTTTGTGAGGGGGCATGCCAGCGGTCCTTTCGTCTTCGCATTCAAAGGCAAGTCTGTGTACTGACAAACGGCCGTATAAACCATGCAAAGTGAAAGCGCATGGATAGCGAATTGAATCGTTTCAGACAGGCTGGGTACTGAACTGCGCATGGTTATTGCTTCGAGCAAGCAAAAGGCGATGGGTAATTCGTAGGTTGAATATTTTTATTTTTTTTTCGCCTGTTGGTGTTAAAGGGAGTCTATTTCACTACTGGACATATTTGTTGTTATTTTTTCCCGGGGTCTTAACCAAATGGAAGTATTTGCTCAGCTCATGCAGATGAGGCAAAACCTGGCGCGCCCGGAAGCGGCTTGAGAGACAAGATCCCTAGAGCCACGCTTGGACTTGGACCGATCTTTGGCGTCCCAAGCGGCCGTGGTCAAAACCGTTGTGGGAAGCATTTTACATTTTTGCTTATTGTGGTTTAGTGGGAACTCCCCACTTAACTGCTAACATTTAAATGTTTGCCCCCGTTCCAACGTCAACCAAGTTTTGGTAGGTGAATTCACCACCCATTTTAGAACCTATTGTAGTGGTTGGATTGGTATGTTCACTGGGGGTACGATTTGGCTTTTGACCCATGGCCAAGTGAACATGGGACTTTCAATTTGATGGCACCCGGTTTGGATAGTGCTAAATGGACACCCAGAGGAAGCCAAGCTTTTTGGTGGTTCCCCTATTTTAAGACACCCACATGTCAAGGGGTTCTCAATAATTGGGTACTTGGACATTGGCAACCATAAGTGCAACTTGAGGATGTCACTTGAATCGGCCCGGATGAAAAGGTCGTTTGCAGGGGGAGGGCGTGCTTTTTTGTTCTCAGGATCTCAGGCGGACCCTCGCTTCCACAGGTGTCGTGTTTTAGGTCAGTTAGGTTTGTATTGGTTTTGTTCCATTTGCCAGGGCCATCTATTTTTTCGAACGGGACACCTGTGCTCGTTTCTGAACCAGGGCTTTCCATGAGTCAGCTCAAAGAATCGAGAGACTGGACCCTGAGTTGAAAAGGAACTTGGAGTGAGGATCATTTACTCAATCAGTCTGTGGCAACCTGACCCAGTCAATTTTGACAAGTAACGACAGAAGTGAAGCAAACAGTCAGCCATCGCTTTTGTTTAAATCCAGACTGTTGTCCCAGTGTTTGAGAACCCTCATTTTGCGGTTTGGTTTGGTTGTTTGGGAAATTGAAGCCTGGTTTTGGTAGAGGACAAATTGGGCACCACCCCATCATCTCCAAACCACAACCACCATTAATTGGAAGGAAGCTGAAAGCCGTTTTTGGTCTTCCAAGCTGAAACAAAATAGGAAGCAAAGGGGGGAAAACTCTCTTCCACCCGAGTTGGACGTGCGTGGCCACTTGGATCCAGGCGTTCGGCAGTGCATGATGTGTTTTCGATTTACGTGCTTTGCGTGCTGCATGTATGATCAAGGGGTGCTTGATTTGTTTTGATCTTGAGCACGGACAAGGCATGCAAAGGGTGCTTTGTGATTTAGTTATTTTTCTGTGGCAACGGGAGATATTCGGGTGCTGTGCCTTTCTTGCGAGCATATCGCAGTGCAAAACAGCTGAACTGACAAGCTTGCGGGGTTAGCCTTTTACTTCCAGATCCTTCGGCCAGGTGAGGCAACCAAAAAGGAAACCAGGCGATTTAGTAAACACCCATATACCGCATATACCTGGCTAGCTTATTTGGGATGGCTCCGAGTGGTTTGCGAAAAACAAGCCAGCACGCAAACAAGGCACGTCACTAATTCGATGCACTTGGCATGGTGCCCTGTGGGGTTTCCTGGCCCTGCCCATGCTACCAGTGCCTAAGGGTTCCCGAAGAGATGATGTCAGCTTTATGGCTATCTTGTTCGATCTTTGGACCGAATGAACAACTTTTTGGTTGAAACAGTGGATGTTCCATTGGACCCACAAAAACTGTGAAGCTTTTTGCACAGGGGTCAACAACAAGCAAGTCAGTGAGTCACCGAAGCGTTTTCTGATGCAAGTCTTATGCGGGGTCTGCATTTCGGTTGGAGGATTGCTTGCTCATGCCTGTTCCAAGAGGGATGGCTGAAGTTGCATGTATTTCTTTGTTGCATTTTGTTTGGCTGTTAGGACTTTAAGTTTTTGCCAACTAATGGGTTTTCCACGAAACCACTAAAAGTTAAACTTTTAGGAGGGGAGCAGACAGCAACCGAGATTTGCTTCGGGTGTGCCTTGACCGAATCATTGCACAGCCCCCTGCCCTAAGGGCAGTAAGAAGGGCCGCCTCAGCCCAGAGCGAGGCTCAGAATGCATAGAAATGAGTCTGAGCACAGGGGGGAGGTTCAAATGGCCGTGGGTCAACACCAATGGGATCCCATGTCCCATTTTGGTTGG
Source organism: Effrenium voratum (assembly GCA_963377175.1). Lineage (NCBI taxonomy): Eukaryota > Dinophyceae > Suessiales > Symbiodiniaceae > Effrenium > Effrenium voratum. The sequence goes on along the minus strand of CAUJNA010000213.1, from coordinate 1,154,252 downwards.
TAGGTGAATTCACCACCCATTTTAGAACCTATTTTAGTGGGGATTGGGAAATATTCACTGGGGGTACGATTTGGCTTTTGACCCACAGCCAAATGCCCCAGTGACTTGCTGGCATGGTGAAACAGGAGGTTCGTGGAACGGGCGCTGCCACATCTCAGAAGCATGAACTTGCTGGCACTTGATGGGGACCTCAGCAAAGGTTGGCGGGGGCCGCCTTCACAAGCCCCAAGAGACGGAGAAGAGCATGGCACAGCGCTGGAAAATATTTGGTGCCTTTTGCCAAGGGCTGTTAGGACTTTGACTAACTTTTTGCCCACGAAGTTGGGTTTTCCGTGCTAAGCCACTAAAAAAGTTGGCCAAACTTTTAGCAGGGCTTCGCAGATTTCGCCAGCGAGTAAACATGTTCGGTTTTCTAAGTAAGCCCTGGCTTCCCTGGTGCTTTCAGGTTGGGACCTCCTCGGAACTCAGCAGAAGTTTTCGCAGGCTTGGTTCTGAAAGAGGCTGTTGGGTACCGATGCTCCAAGTCCATTCAAACTCGGCTGGTTTGGACGTTTGGACGTGCGGATATGGCTTCTCTTAAGCATGAGAGACAGAAATGCGCATTCTGAAAGCCAGCTGTAAGGATATGGCTTAGCATGAGGACAAGTATAGGAATGCATGACATTCTGACTCAGCCAAAGTGAAACACAAGCTTTTGGGAAGTGCTGAGGTCACTTCCCAGATGGACGCGACCGGCTGAGAGAGAGCTGATTGGCCCTCCAGGGTGACCTCTTGGTCGGGCACTTTCTTGCATTGCACTTGCTGTTTCGGGCCTATTGTCGTTTGGGTCTGTGGTTTTTAGTGGACCACCCAAAATGATGGTGAAAACCTGTTGTTTTTCATTTAAAGCCACGAAAAAACAGATAATTTGTGGCCAAACGCCCCTATTGCAGCCAGCAAGCCCATGCCCTCCCTTCTAGACTCTTTTGGAGGACTTTGGGATGCCCGAATCTTCCATTTTTGCTTGACATCATATTTGTTATTTCCCCTGTTGATTTTAACGGGAATCTATCACTACAGTTTTTTTTCCCCTGGGGGACGACAAAAGCGAATGGAGGGAATGCTTGCCCGATGAGGCCGGATGACGACATGGTGCCGCCCACCACGCTGGCTGGGGCCTTTTGGCGCAGCCAAAAACAAGCCTCAGTCAGGTGACCGGTGCCCCTTTTTGGGTTGGGCTCAATTGATTCCAATACTAAGCTAGGTCCTCCAGCAGTGCCCTTTTACCATTTCTTGCGGGAGGGTTCCCCTACTCAAATAGACTACCGAAAAAATGGTCTTATTCTAACACCTCTACTGGAGGACCTAGAAGCGGAACGGAAGCGACTACGTTTGTGCTACTTATTCTAAAGGTTGAGCTTGTGGGTTAAACGGAAACCCACAACCCAACCACTAAACCAACTTAAAAGCTATACAAACCTGAGGTCATGACTTGATTTGGTATGAGGGTTGGTATGAGGGTTCCGCACCACCTCGTTCTACACGCGCGGAAAGGTGTGTACTGGAATGCTCTAGGTTTCCCTGTCCGCTCTAGCAAAAGCAAACGGGTTAAAATTGGAGCCTAGTGCGTTCCATGTTGGACGTCTTGATCTTGAGCGCATCTTGGGGAAGTCATATTTTGTTCTTCAGTGAGGCCGATCGGCTTTCACTCGCTGATCTCTCTGTCTTTGTCTCTCTATCTGTGTCTGTCTCTCTGTCTCTCGATCTGTGTCTGTCTCTCGCTCTCTCTCTCTCTCTCTCTCTCTTTCGCTCTCTCTCTCTCTCTCTCTTTCTCACTCCATTTGAAGGGAGGGGGGTTCCTGGGATGCTTTCTCTTGAGTCTACAATCACGAATACCCCGCTGGGCGCCTCCGGAAAAGTAGCTTGATGCGCCATTGTTTTGCGACAAGGCCTCGAACGAAGAACCTCTTGTCTCACTTCATTCCTGTCAGCCTGTGCTAGGTTTTGAGAAGGGTGCATTAGGGGCTCGTCGCATGTATGGAAGACAAGGACCAAGTGCACTCTTGCAGGAAGACTGAACTTATGGCTCTTTCACGAGATCCAAGTTGAGGGTTCCCGGGTTTCTGATTTACAGATGCCCCTGGGGCCAACACACTCGCTGCCTATAGCCGGGTCAGATAGAAGTACGTAAGTTGAATGGGGATTCCTGAAGGAAATGGGGGCTTGGGGTTGCTTTGATCTTGCTGATCAGCCAAAGGAGCAATTTTTGGACAACAGTTGGAGGCAATATGTTTGCCATAAATTGTGATTCTGAACTTCCAGGATTGGTGAGTCCTGGCATATACGCACATCGATTCTGAAGTGACCGTGAACTTCCATGGCATTCCGGAAGCCACGCGCCCTAGAAGCTGTCAGGAGACCAGCGCAGGCTGGGATGACACCGAAAGTCGCCGCTGGAGAGCAGAGTAGGGCAGGCATGTGCCAAATCTACCGCTGGTTTCAAAAGGAGCAGGGAAGCCATCGGTTTCAGGACCCCCTTGTTTGACAGAGCCACATCATGTAAGGGATTAACTGTTGACGGTGCGAATGATTACCAGGTACAGAAGTCACGGAATATAGAAAGCTGACGCTGCTTACTTCAGTGGCGTGCATGAGAGCTAGAAACAACACTTGCCGCCAAAACAATGTTGATTGCCATACCTGCGATGATACTGGGCATTCTGAAATTCTGCTCTGTTGTTCAAACTTTTAACCTTTTGGTTTTCCCATGTTGGTCCATGTTTTGTAAAGGTGCCAAAAGGTTAGCCTTTTGTTTCGGGGCCTTTTGAAAGGCAAGCGAGTCTGAATTCTTGCTCAGCCGGAGGGCGCTGGCCGTTTTCGGTCTGGTTGATCACTCTGCGGACCTTTGTTGCGCAGGCCGGCGCGCCAACAGTGCTGTGAGACACCCAGTGATTTCGGGCCGTGAGTGCATTTCCGTAGAGCAACGGCGACAACCTGACCGCCGCACTAGGTATTTGCATATACACATACGTATAATGTTATACGGTTTGCATATACATATGTTTGTGTATATCTATAAATCTACAGGCAAAGTCATTCATGGTTATTTGATTAGTGGTCACATTGCTTCCCGTCCAGCCAGTGCTTCCGATTCCGAACGTGGCCAGCCACTAAGCCGGATGCCTCCAGTTGGGGTGTGCTATGTTCCCCCCTGATTCAGGATATTCAAAACTCACTGAGCTAAGGTGAGGCCTCTTGGGGCGATGCTTAAGACCTTGGGCAAGTGGCCCAATGCTTCCAGGCAAGCCACTGTAGTAGGGAACCAGGGAAAGCCATCCATGGAGGTAGCGATTCATACCGAAGGATTGTCTACTATAGAGGTTTGCCCGGAAGACTGGGTGAGGCAACTTTGCTGCGGCATGGAACTCCCAGATGCAAAGCCAAGAGCCATACCAAAGGGTTACCTACTATAGACTATAGTGGATTAAAACAAGAAGCACCTGCCCACATTTCCCTGACAAGTTGGATTCGACACAGGCCCTTGTCCCTTTGCCAATGGCCTGCAATGGTCCTGTGATGGAAGTCCCCTCAAAAGGAGGTTGGACTAGGCCCTCACTATTCGGCCCTGGGATTGCGGGTCCCGAATTGCATCAGCCTCAAAGGCATTGCATGGCAATGCTAACTTTGCCTTTCTTGACATTTCCCTTTTTCTCTTTATGTCGATCCTCTCTTTCATAGAACAACCTGTGCAGCCCAACATGGCTATGAAACTCCCCCCACCCAAGCACGCCTCCAGTTTGCGTCCATGCTTATGTCCCGATCCAACCGCACATGCACAAACAAAAGCAAAGGGGGATCCCATGTTGGTCTGTTTTTGTTTCAGGATAATTTGTAACCGGTTTTTTGCTTTTAAGGGGAACCCCCCCGCCCCTCAGTTGTTTTTTTGTTGGGGGGGTGGTCCCTTAAAACGAGACAACCCATTCTAGGTCCCTAGTAGTGCCCTTTTACCCTCTCTTTTAATTTAAAATAGACGACCGAAAAAGAAATGGTACCAACTTATTCTATCTTTTTTTACTGGAGGCCGTAGCATGTTATTTTTCCCTTTTCGTCGGGGAAACCAAAAAAAAACGCAAACCGCCGTCGACGGGAAGTGCTTTTGCCGAGGTGGCAGCGGCCATCTCGGCGGCGGCCTCGGCGGTTTGGGCGGCAGCAGAGAAGGAGACGAGGGAAACAGCGGAGGCGGGGCGGTTGGTGCGCGGCGCAGGGGGGGGAGCCCCAACACCCGGAACAACATTCACTGAGCGAGAGCGAGCTTTGATCGGCTTTTCTATTGAGAGAAGTTGGAAGACAGGTATGGGGTTTTAGGTAGCCACCACTCACTCCCTGAGCTCATGGACTTTAAACGTTTTGGGTTTGGATCCTTTTTGTGCAAGCAAAACCCAGCTTTTTTGGCCAGTCCACTCATTGAGCATAGACCTGCAGTCAGTACACTTTGAGCTTCTTTGTGTGGTTCTTGCTTTCTTTTTCCTGTTACCTTGACCTAGCTTCGTTTTCATCTTCCATGAAAATCGCTTTTCATGCTTGACATTCTTTTTGCAGGTGGTGCAGAGTTTGGGGGGGGGAAATGTGACGGTACCTTGCGGAGGGTAGGAAAGCAAGCCGGACTTGGGGCTGTGATGAATCGTCGAAACTGCAAAGGCTTTTCTTGTTGGAGGCCCAGTTTTGAGTCAGCAGCCACGTGTGTTCTTGGAGAACGCCAATGAGCCTATCATTGAAATTGCTCCCCTACGGTTGTGGGTTTGGAACCCACAAAGCCAGGTCTCCTTTTGGGGGACGATTCTGGGTTCCATGTCGATGCAGCTGTTTGGCTTGCTTCCACTTGGAAAATGGAGCTCTGATGTGTGAGCCATATCGTAGCTTTGTTGATGTCTCTTGCACTCATAGCAGCTTGCCGGCACATTTTGTGCATGCTCTTCTGCATGGCCTGGTTGTCTTGCAATCAAAGATCAGGAAGCACTTCCACACCTTTATTGATTTTGTTACAACCCAAAAACATGTTCATAGTTCGTAATTACATGTTCTAAATTATTTTAGTTTCACCAAAACAACACTCCTGTCTGTTCTAGGCCCCACATTTTGTTTTGCACTCCCGCGGTTTTTTGGGCGTGCGCGTCATGGGCTGATGGCTTCCTCGGACGACGACTGCGAGTACGAGGACGAGGGCGAGGACTCCGTGCAGGCGATCCGCATCCCATTGGGCCATCCGCCGGTGCTCTTTGGGCTGCCCCTCGGCTTTAATCTTACCTCTTAAAAAAAAGTAAAAAAGAAGAAAACAAACATAACTTTTCTCAACGTTTTGGGGGTAACATGGGCTATATGGCTGTAAAAGATGAAAACTTCCCCAGGGCTTGGAGCTGGAAGGGGGAAGTAATGTGAGACACCCCTGGTTGATTTTGATCGGGGGGGTGCTCTTTGAGTGGGGATTCTGGGTCAACATTAGGAAGCGCGGAAGTCGTGGAGATGAACTCTGGGGTAGACTTTGGAGGCATTTTACATGTTAGTGACTCAAAGTGAAGCAAACAATAAAATATACATTCTACAACTGGGCCTAACTCATTTCACGAACGCGAACTCCATACGCCTATGATTGGACAGCACAAGAGTAAACATATATATATATACACACATCGAGTTACGATGTTGTGTCTGTGCGTGTGCGCGTGCATGTATGGAAATATGACGATGTGCGAGTAAACCAATGTCATGTGTTTTTTTTCTTTGGTGCATTTTGCTTGGCTGTTGGGACTTTAACTTTTTGCCAACTACACTAAACCACTAAAAGTTAAAAACTTTTAGCAGGGGAGCAGAAAGCAACCGAGAGATTGAACCAAACTCTTGCAGAAAGCTGCCTGGTCTGGGCGAAGCCCCAAAGACGAAGGAGTGAGATAGACTCAGACATGCCGCAGCGAGTGCCAACAGCCCAAGAAAAAAACCACTGCCCGGCTCGGCAATTGCAATGCGTGGGTCGGACCACTTTTCAGGACACATTTCCCAGAACTTGTGGGACCTGTTGGCAAGCTGCGACGCACCGATCTTGGCAATTGCAAGCTGGAAACTCCCCAGGAGCAAGTCAAACTCAATGTTTCAGGGGCTGTACTGGACTAGCGTCCAGGGTGTTTAGCCCTTCGATATGTTGCATCCTTGGTAGGTTTGGCGGGCGACCAAAATCTCACCATCCTGATAAGGGGAAGGCAGACAAACAATTGGAACTGGCCTTCAGAAATATGACATACATGCATGTGTCGCTCTTGAGTTGGTACCCCATTTTTGGTGGTTGAAAAGGGGAAACCAACAAGAAAACCATAATGTTTGTTGGCTCCCCTAAAAGACACGCCCACAGAAGTGTTTTATATCGTGTGAATCTTGGAATAGCCATATATCGATGTCGTATTGGTAAACGCTGTGCCTCATTGCTTCCTACTCCCCTTCAGACACTCGGAGAAAAACTTGAGTGCATTTTGCCAACTAATGGGTTTTCGGTACTAAACCGCTAAAAGCTGGTCACTTTTAGCAGGGCTTAGCAGATTTCGCAACCGAGTTTTGTACCTGTGCGTGGCTGTGACTTGCATTGGGCCTGAGGCCGGGCAGCGAGCAGTTCCTGAAGGGCGTGCTGTCACACTTGCGGTGGCGCTCCGGGGAGTGCTCTTTTCAGATACTGAATGTTGATTGGGGTGTTGGCTGATTTTATCCTTTTTCAACCAAGAGCAAAATCAAGAAGGACCCTGTTTTTGCGGGCCCTTGGAAGACCAAGGTGTTGTATCCTTTTGCTTAAGGCTTCCTACTTTTGACCATTTAGTGGTCCCTTGGCCCATTGTTGGTCATGTTCCCCTGTCAGGTTCAGCTTTGATTGGATCCGCGGGAAACTAAGGATATTTGACAATGGGGAGATCAGCCCCAAAGTCTTGCAGACTGTCGCCAATCACGACGTCTACGTAATCGTGGTTCGATGCGCGGCTTCATGTCCAGTGGGATGCCGTTTTGAAAAACTGGACGTGTGCGGGTTTGTGGGGACTGTCCGCATGGGGAGGCTCTGGATGTCGAGCAGTTCATGTTCGCCATAGCCGAATTCAATTGTTTAGAGCCCTTGTCACGCTTTTAAGCACGGGCCCCATCGGTGAAGTTTATCAGCTTGCCTCCAGTTGGTGGTTTGGAGCCCTGTGGTTTGGTGGTTGAGGAGGGGTACGTTTCCCATGCAAACCCTATTGATTATTGGCAGAACCAGGGGTTGAATTGCAAATCCAAACCACCAATCCAATCCAAAGCACCAAACCCACCAATTCAAATCCAACCCCTTGGCCCCTTGAAGAGTTGCTAACTAAGGGGTGCCCTGAACTTTTAGCAACTTTTGGATCGGGATCCGATCCCGAAAGAAAGGGAAGCCACAGCCTGGTTGCCGGAAGCAGCTGCGAGCGCATGCGGCAGGTCAGAGGTCAAGTTTCCCCCCCCCCCCACAACCCCCCGCACAAAAAGGAAGAAAAAGAGCTCGGGGGACTGCGCATCTTCTCAAGACATCCCGCAGCATCCCATGCCAACCTGTTATTGGAAATCTCCCGTTAACACGCTGGTAACTAAGAAATCAGGATCCGAAGGAGGCCTCGAGCCCATGCGCCGGGAGAAGTCGTTCGACCTCATTTTGGGCACTTGCCTTCCCAGATCTTCCCAGGGAGCTCACACCTCTTTGGCCCAAGGTGATTTTGTCTGGTGATGTTTTAAAGGGAAACAAAGGGAACCTTTGTGAACCGTTTCACACTGCCAGGGACAAGCCCCTGTGAATTTGTAAGGTTTGCTTGTCTCTTCACCTTCTCTGTGCACAAAGTCCGGACCAAGAGGGCGATTTGTCAGGAAATGACATGGAGGCGGAGATGAATTTCAACCTCATGCGGCTGCTGCTGTTGGTGAGTGCGCTGAAGGGGGAGTCCCCTCATCGCCTCACAGTGGTCATGCCATGCCTGGACTATGCCCGCCAGGACGTGATGGGAGGAACGAAGCGGGGTCCTGATGATCAGGGGAGCATCAACTAGGTCCCCCAGTAGTGCCCTTTCTCACCCCTTTTTTTGGGGAGGGTTCTCCTACTAAAATAGGCTACAGAAGAAAGGGCACCCTTATTCTAACCTCTCTACTGGAGGACCTAGTCAAAATCGGGAGGCCCTTTGCGGACACTTGGTGTCATTCATCCCCATGCAGGGCGGAGGGAAATTTCAAAGGTTCCTCCAGATTTGCGGATGGCCGGTTGAAAGATGACCAAGGGATCGTCAAAATCGGGAGGTTAGAGGGAATATTTGAAAGGCTCCTCCAAATTTACGAATGACCGGTTAATAATCGGTGTCCTCAGTGCATTCCAAGGGCTTGCTGAAAGTTTTGAGATGACCCTTAGATATGGTCGAGCTCTTTTGGATTTTGCAGGGTGTCTTTTTGCTGCCTAAAAGGTGATGTTAAACCAAGCCATTTGGATACAGCATCCCTTGGCGGTTAGGTCAAGCTGCCATATATCGTGAGGTTGCCTGCCCCACGGGTTGCCCCGGCCGCTATCTGCCTCCAGCATCCGGCAATGGTTGTTCATCGGACCCTACCTCAAATGTGCTGGGTGCACATGAATCCCCACGGAAATTTGATGTCAGCCCAAGGGTTCCCAGTTCAAGTTCAATCCCAAGTTGCTCTAATGCCAAACTGGAAATCCGGAACCTCCACAATAGAGCACACAGTCCCTGAGGTCCCGGACCCCCACAACACCCCACACAACACCTCCACCCCCCCACCTTTACGGGCTCCCTGAGTCGACCCCTCCCCCGCCCCCCCTTGCAGGCACCCAACCCCCCCCAACCCCACAACCAACCCCACAACCAACCCCACAACCAACCCCACAACCCAACCCCACAACCAACCCCACAACCAACCCCACAACCAACCCCACAAGAAACACAACCCCACAACCAACCCCACAACCAACCCCACAACCAACCCCACAAGAAACACAACCACAACCCCACAAGAAACACAACCACAACCCCACAAGAAACACAACCACAACCCCACAACCAACCCCACAACCAACCCCACAACCAACCCCACAACCAACCCCACAAGAAACACAACCACAACCCCACAACCAACCCCACAACCAACCCCACAACCAACCCCACAACCAACCCCACAACCAACCCCACAAGAAACACAACCACAACCCCACAACCAACCCCACAACCAACCCCACAACCAACCCCACAAGAAACACAACCACAACCCCACAAGAACCCCACAACCAACCCCACAACCAACCCCACAACCAAACACAACCAACCCCACCACCACAACCAACACAACCCCACAAGAAACCCCACAACCAACCCCACAAACAACCCCACAAGAACCCACAACCAACCCCACACAACCACAACCAACCCCACAACCAACCCACAAGAAACACAACCACAACCAACCAACCCCACAAGAAACACAACCACAACCAACCCCACAACCAACCCCACAAGAAACACAACCACAACCAACCCCACAACCAACCCCACAAGAAACACAACCACAACCAACCCCACAACCAACCCCACAAGAAACACAACCACAACCAACCCCACAAGAAACACAACCACAACCAACCCCACAACCAACCCCACAAGAAACACAACCACAACCAACCCCACAACCAACCCCACAACCAACCCCACAAGAAACACAACCACAACCAACCCCACAAGAAACACAACCACAACCAACCCCACAACCAACGCCCCACAGCCGCACCGTCACCCCACAACTCCCAGGACCGGAAGCTGGTGGCGGGGGAGGCCATCGCCCCGAAGCTGCTGCTCCGCTGCATGAAGACGGCTGGGGCCACCCGCTGCGTCACGGTGGACCTCCACAACCAAGCGGAGGCCGCCTTCAGCGACTCGGACGCCCAGGAGGTGCGTGGCATTTTTATTTTTCCGTGGCCCCTTTGGTACAAATTTGTTTGGATATTAGGGCTTTAACTTTTGCCAACTAAGGGGTGTGCCATGAAACCACCAAAAAAAAGTTGGTCACTTTGGGCAGGGGAGCAGAAAGCAACCGAGAAAGAAGGAACGTCCCCTTTGGTACATCTTCCTGGGATATTAGGGCTTTAACTTTTGCCAACTGACGGGTGTGCCATGAAACCACCAAAAAATAGTTGGTCACTTTTGGCAGGGGAGCAGAAAGCAACCGAGAGAAAAGGAACATCCCCCCCGGCAAAAAAAAGGAGGACACTCCTCCCCCAAGAAAAAGCAGAGCCGAACAAGAAGAAAGAGCAGAAAAAGAGCAGAGGGAGAAGAAGAAACAGAGTTTACCAACAAGACAGAGATTAGCCCCTCAAAAAAGCAGAGACAGTCTCATTTAAAGGATATCCCTGTGAAGATGGTGCTTGGATGTTTAAGGAAGGTTCAGAAATTAGCAACCGAACAACTGGAGCCGCTCGTGTTGCCACGGGGAAAGCGTGTGACGGATGCATCCCTGGATTGGCGGTGTGTGTCCCTGCTTTTTGTTTTCTAAGAAATAAATATTAAATTAAACATCTTGGTGTTTTCCGCATCGGTTGGTCGTGTGATTGTTGACGTCGTTGGTGTTGTTGCTTTGCAATTCGTCATCGAATTGCCCCCCGATGCGGTGGCTGTTTGCCCGCTTGCCTGCCTGCTTGCATGTATCCCCCCCACTGCTCTTGTTTTTTTGCCACTCACACTACAGTCTTGCAGAACGTTTTGTTTCAATGGCCTGTGACGTGCAAAAAGCGGTAGTCCCAGGTGTGTTTCTGCTGCAGACGTTGTGGTTACCCAACGGCCTGTGAGCAAGCAGAATCCAGGGTAGCCACCCGTCGCATCATATTGACTAGTGATGAAGCAGTGTCTGCCTCAGTTTTCCCATGCCACATCCTTGGGACAGCGCAGATGCAACATTCCTTGGATTTAGCAACGGGTAAGAACTACAGACATGCGGATATTCCAACACCAAGTGCGTTTGTCCTCTTGCTTGTTCTGAGTAACCATGGCTTGACCACTGTATATCTCCTTTCCACTGGCTTCTAGCAAGTTTGAACCGGTGTTTTCTGTCTGGGTGAACGGCCAACATGCGCGGTGGGTCAAACAAACAAAAACATACCTCTTAAAAACACAACTTTTCTCAACTTGTTGCGTAACATGGGCTATATGTCTGTAAAAGATGAACACTTTCCCAGGGCTTGGAGGTTTAAGGGGTAAGTTAAAACACGCTGGAGGCCCCCCAGGGATGGTCCTGGACGAGCTCAGCTCGGATCAGTATCTGGCAAACTTCATCCGCCAGAACGTGGCCTGCTTCGATGAGGATGGCCGGGTTTTTTTTGCCACGAGATATGTGTTTTGCCCAAAAGGGCGGGGCCTGGCAAGTTGGGTACACTTCCATTTGCTGAAATGTTTAAGCAAGTATCTTCCCCCTTTTACTGAAACTATCACTGGACGGATGTTTTGTTCTCTCAGGGGCTTAAGCAAATGGAAGTACACAACCACCCCAGCATTCCCCAGAAGCATGCATGCCCAGGCCCAGCACGAGAACTAGGCCACGGACACATTCTTGACTAGGTCCCCCAGTAGTGCCCGAATTGCGTTGTGTTGCGTTGCGTTACCCTTTTTAGGGGGGAGGGTTCCCCTACTAAAATAGACTACAGAAAAAAATAGTACCCTTATTCCTAGAGGACTTAGTTCATGAATGCAACGCTTCGCGCATCTTATTATGCCGCCACGCGAGGGATATGGCAAGGCTGAGGGCGCCTCTTCTTGAGATGTTTGGATCTGCAAAAATGGGCCGAAACTAAGAAACCTGCAGGACAAACCTGCTGCAAATGATCACAACACCTGCCAGATAGCGTGGTTTTGGCCAACTTTACTGTTAGATGTTAAGACGCAATTGCCTTTGTTGGATCTATGATAATTGCACTACCCCCAAACCACCACCTCCACGGTAAAACAGGGTATTTATTTACCTACAAAAGTGACTAATGTTGAGCGCAGATTGCTCAATTCGCCTTGATTCATGGGGGGGAGGCCTTTCAGACCACTTTTGGAGGGGCCAACATGACCTTCCAAGCCAAATGCCTCGGGCCAGGTAGCTTCGGTTGGAGGTGTAGATGAGATTGGATGCTTGTCTACCACAAACGCGATTGGACGCTTGTAACGCAGTCCATCCCAAACAGGCCAGCCCCCCACAACCTCCTGGGCTTCTACCGCGGCCTTTTTCGCCTTATATGCAGGTGGTATATACCCTCCATCCCCCACTCCAAGGCCAACCCCCCCCTCCGGGCCCTAGCTTCGCGCGCTTGGCTTCAGGAGCGGACGCTGGTGTGCGCCACCAACGGCGGTGGCATGAAGTTCACCCGGCGCATGGCGGACCTTCTGCGCGTGGGCTTCGTGATGGCGGATCGCTTTCGTCAGCAGGGCGGAGGCCAAGGCGCGCAGAGAAAAACAAGATGTGGAGGTGCCAAAAGGTTGACCTTTTATTTCTGGGTCCTTTGCCACAAAAAACATGTTTCTTTTGGTCGAAAAAGTTGAACAACCGGGCAACAAGGCGAAAGGGTGCTAAACCCCCAGGCATTTTTGGTCGAACAAAAAGGCAAACGAAAGTCAAAAAGGGGGCTTTAGCCCCCCGGCGATTTTTTCGATCTCCCCCATCCCTTCAGAAAAATGTAGGTAAGGGGTGTGAAAGGGGGCATGCCCACATTCTTTGCCCACTGCGGCGAGGGGGATGATGTAGTTCACTAGAAGCCCTGTGTTCAACCAAATCTTCCATGCTTCACTCATACCTTGGGTTCAAATGTGCTTCAACGTATGTGAGTTGCTTTGACAGTGTACCCTCAAGCAGGCTCCCTGCTCGCATGCAACCACGTGCTGATTTCAAAGAGAATTAGGGCTGGTACAATCTTCACAGGTTGCCGTGAAGTATTGTCTGGCTGACAGATGGTCTCACTCCGAAAGGCGATGTGAAGATCATCTCTGAACATTCCCAGATCCACGGAGTGACTGACGTTGTCGTCATCGATGACATGTTCGCAGCTCGCTGCTACATGTGGCACATATGTGGCATATGCCGGGTTTCAGGAGGTGTTTTCAATTCAAGAGAGCTTTCTCCAGATTGAGGGAAGCACGTTTTGCAGTTTGCTGCTCACCTTGCTTGGAAGCAGTGCTCCCATTTTGGACAGAACGGGGGTGTGGTTGGGTTGCAGTCCTTTGTTTGCATTTGCAGCTTGAACAAGTCTAGCGATGGTGAACGGGCTTGTGCCAGGATTGGTTGGAAGATCTGTGTTTTTTTTTGGTGGCCCTTAGCTTTTTAGCCTTTTAGCGTTCAGTGGGGTTTTCCATTTGACCCACGAAAGGTTAAACTTTTAGCGGGGATCTGAAATCGGGCAGCCCAGTTGTGATTGCATCGAAAGCATGATACTGTGGACGAAATCCTTCACCACTTAAGAAACCCTGGAATGAATGATTCCCCTGTAAATACCAACGAACAATGGCTTCCCATGGTTTCAAAGTGTTGCAGGATTTCGTCCATCCACAGTAGTGCATGTCACGTTTTTAGCGGGGCGCATACATCAAAGTCTCTGGTTATATACTAGAGCGGACTAGACCGATACACGCTCAAACACCCAAGCAGCGAGGGAATCTTGGCCGGACCTCGTTTCGCCCCGTTTGAGTTGAATGAGTTGAGCCATGTGGGGGGCTTTCTGTGTTAGCAGCTGGGCTGGTTCCTCTCTTTTTCTGTCCTCGTCTCTTGTGAAGGGGAGCTGACAGATTTCAATCGAAGCTTTGGGGACCCCGTTGTCTTTTTGGACTTGTGACCCCCTCTCAGAAAACAAAGGGGCCCCTTGAAGGAGTGTTCTTCTGAACTAGGTTGTTGAGGATTGAGGGGGAAGCAAAGATGCCTGCGCTGGTGTCGGGCAAAGAGCAAGGGATCAAAAGGCATCAGAGCTGCCCAAAGTTCTTGCTTGTTCGATTGAGGCTGAGAAATGGAATGATCCCAAGAGAAGCCATCCCTAATTTAATTTCCTTAAAACATTTTCAGGTTCATTTTCAAAACCCGGACTCGGAAAAAACCTTCCCTACCTATCGCGCCAACATCCCCCCCCATTACAAAAAAAAGAATTGGGGGAGGGGGTGACCCTGCAAGTAACCCATTTTCCCTATACAACTCAAACTGGGGCACCCCCCATCCCCCTCCCCCTAATACGGGGGGACGCACGTTGGTGCACCAAGTGACTCAGGACACCTGCGGCAACCTGGTGGAGGTGTGCACCGCTCTCTGCAAGCTGCTGCCCGCGGCCAAGATCTACGGAGTGGCGCCCCACGGCTACTTCTCAGGGGATGCGGGCGACAAGGTCACGCGCGCCTCGGGCCAAGTTGGGCGAGCTTGCCTTACTTTGCTCTTGATTGTTGATTTGTTTGTTTGTTTGTTTGTTTGTTTGTTTGTTTGTTTGTTTGTTGGTTTGTTGGTTTGTTGGTTCGTTTGTTTTTGTTCTTTTATTGTTTGTTTGTTTGTTGGTTGGTTGGTTGGTTTGTTTGTGTATTTGTCTGTTTGTTGATTTGTTTGCTTGTTTGTTGGTTTATTCCTTTGTTTGTTTCTTTCTTCTTTTTTTGGGGGATTTAATGAACACCGCGAAGTAGCATGAAGCCAACTTGTCTTAGTGTTGGCAAATACGCGTTTGTTGCCGAAGCCTAGCTGGCATGCTCGCTGGATGGCCATGAGTTCTCTCAACATGTGTTGCTTAGCGTTACGTGTCGTTTGTTTCAACTGAGGCTTGGTGAAGGAGTGCAACCTGCAATGGCTTGCTGTGGCTTGACCGCAAATTCTGAATACTCTCGCTTCAGTCTTAGACTTGCTTGTTCAATCTCTTGCTGCAGTTATGACCCCTCCCCATTCCACGTGGCGCGCCTCAAAATAGGAGACCCGCCACAACTGTGGGTTTTCCTTTGGTCTTGTCCTTCAACTCACTTCCTCAGTTCATGAACTTTAAACTTTTTGGGAAGACCAGTTTAGTGGTAAACATAAAGTTTGAACTTGTTTTGGGCCATCCACTCAGGTGTCCGAAACTATGCCATGCCTTGTGTGTCAAAAAAAGGTTTTCCTTTAAAAGCACTCCAAAAGTGGGGCCCTCAACAAAAGACCACGCCATGCAGGCGCGCAGGTTGGCTGTGCTGAGGTCACCAACAGCATGGACCAGACGGCCGGGTTGAAGCGCATGGCGGGCGTTGGCCAGGTGGACCGCATCAAGGTCATCGACATCTCCAAGCTCTTGGCAGGCGAGGGTCAACTTGCGAGTTGGGGATTTGGGTATGGGTCAGAATTACACCACCAGGGGACCGCAGGTTTTGGTCCATGTTTCCATTTACCAGGATTCCTTTTTGGGTACAGATTTTTGACCCACAGCTATTTCTCAACATGGTAGACCCCCCTTGTACGCGTGTTGCCGCATGGGGATTTCTCAATAGGACCATTTTGTGATCAATTTTCGAGGGGGTGAGTCCTTTTCCATCCTTTTCAACCATCGTTCTTTTCAAAGACCGGAAAGAATGGGGGAGGTACCCCTAGAAATTTGCGAGTTGGGGATTTCTCAAAAGGGGAGACCCCCTTGCTTGTGGATTTGCACGCGTGCTGCCACATGGGGATTTCGCAAAATGGTAGAACCCCACCATTTTTTGTGGATTTGTTCGGTGGCCCCTCTTTTCAGTCTTGCAAACCAAACTGGGAATGCGTGTCGTCTGGGCACCTGGAAATCGGTTCGTCCGTGCACCTGGAAATCGGTTCGTTTGTGCACCTGATTTGGCTCGCAGGCGCATGTCTGCGTAGGGAACAGCAGCCTTTTCCCTCCATTGGGTTCAAAACAACATGTCACAACATGGCACATGTCACATGTCACATATTGCATGTCACATATTGCATGAAGCTATCCATGTCGCCGACCAGCTTCCTTTGCGCGCCGGCTCAGGCGAAGCCAGCGCGCTGGGATGTGTACCCCAAAAGCCTAAACCCCAAACCGAAAAACCAAGAACCTAAAACCTAAAGTGATGTAAGCCAAACCATAAAGCGTGGGGAAACCAGGCAATCAGGTTCGCGGATGAACGGAATTCAGGGTGCCAGAAACCTAACACCTACAGTGATGCGAGAAAAAAAGAAAAGCATAATCATTCGCTAGGTGCGCAGATGAACTGATTTTCAGGTGCGCAGATGCACCCAGTCCCACCAAACTGCGTGTGCAGGCCGCATGTTGGATGACACATGGCGTGACACCTCTGGCCATCCCCTAGCCCTAGCGTCAACATAGGCTCGGCAAGCAATCGGCTTTTGCGGGACCAGTCAGGTTGCACGTTGAGTGGGAGCCGGGTAGCCAAACAAATCCAGACAGTATCTTCTTAAAAAAATGATCCTGGTGACCGAATCGTTCCACTAGTACTACTACTACTACTACTACTACTACCACTACTACTGCTCTTAGACCTTTGGCACACGGCTTTACCTACAAAAGGTCTGTCGACCTTTTGGAGAGGCCCGGGCTTGGAGCAAGCAGGACAAGATTTGCAAGAAACCATTTACAGCCCAGAGCGACCACTTGATGTCCGCCCACGTCGCCCCCGGACTCTCTGGACTTGGTTCTTGGGGCCACTCCCCAACGACTATGGAAACTAGACGACGAGTGGCCCGGAAGCATAGAGGCAAGTTGATGCAGGTGAGGTAACTCTCGCAAAGTTAGCATGAGGAGTTGGCAGGCGAAGCAATTCTCAAAAAGTTGGCATGAGAAGCTGGCAGGTTAAGTAACTCTCGAATAGTTGGCTGGCAAAGTTGGCGGGTGAAGTAATTCTCGCAAAGTTGACATGAGAAGTTGGCAGGCGAAGTAACTCAAGAGAAAAGTTGGCATGAGAAGTTGGCAGGTGAAATAACTCTCAAAGAGTTGGCATGAGAAGTTGGCAGGTGAAGTAACTCTCGAAAAGTTGGCGTGAGAAGCTGGCAGGTGAAGTAATTCTCGAAAAGTTGGCACGAGAAGATGGCGCGTGAAGTAACTCTCGAAAAGTTGGCGTGAGAAGCCGGCAGGTGAAGTAACTTTCGAAAAGTTAGCATGAGAAGTTGGCAGGCGAAGTAATTCTCGAAAAGTTGGCGCGAGAAGTTGGCAGGCGAAGTAACTCTCGAAAAGTTGGCAGGCGATGTTGGCAGGTGAAGTACCTCTCGAAAAGTTGGCATGAGAAGCTGGCAGGTGAAGTAATTTTTCGAAAAGTTGCCACGAGAGGTTGGCAGATAAAGTATTTCTCGAAAAGTTGGCATGAGAAGTTGGCAGGTGAAGTAATTCTCGAAAAGTTGGCAGGTGAAGTTGCCACGAGAGGTTGGCAGGTAAAGTATTTCTCGAAAAGTTGGCATGAGAAGTTGGCAGGTAAAGTAATTCTCGAAAAGTTGGCATGAGAAGCTCGCAGGTGTAGTAACTCTCGAAAAGTTGGCATGATAAGCTCGCAGGTGAAGTAACTCCTCGAAAAGTTGGCACGAGAAGTTGGCAGGTGAAGTAACTCTCGAAAAGGTGGCATGAGAAGCTGGCAGGTGAAGTAATTCTCGAAGTTTCGGCATGAGAAACTGGCAGGTGAAGTAATTAACCCTCAAAAAGCTGGAGCGGCGGAGGCGCTCCGCGTGCTACATTTGCAATTTACAGTTGCGATTTTCCAGCCATTTGTATCTAAAAGTTGCGATTTTCCAGCCGGAGCTGCGGGAGCACGCTCCGCGTACTACGTCTGTACTTAAAAAGTGCGATTTTCCAGCCGGAGCTGCAGCAGCCTCCGCGTACTACGTCTGTACTTAAAAGTTGCGATTTTCCAGCCGGAGCTGCAGGAGCACGCTCCGCGTACTACGTTTGTACTTAAAAGCTGCGATTTTCAAGCCGGAGCTGCCGCGGACCAGGGGGGAATCGAACCCGGGACCGCGGGATTGCGAAAGCAGGCGCGCACACCACGAGACAACTTCCAAAAGCCGTTTCGCGAGCAAGAAAATCGCACGGCGCCACAGCGAGAGCGCTTCGACACGCACGATCTCCGCAGAGGGTTCATCGGGCTCAAGACAATGCGCACGGCGCCACAGCGAGAGCGATCCGACACGCACGATCCCCGCAGAGGGTTCATCGGGCTCAAGACAAATTCGCACGGCGCCACAGCGAGAGCGCTTCGACACGCACGATCTCCGCAGAGGGTTCGCCGGTCAAGACAAATTCGCACGGCGCCACAGCGAGAGCGCTTCGACACGCAGGATCTCCGCAGAGGGTTCGCCAAGGTCAAGACAAATTCGCACGGCGCCACAGCGAGAGCGCTTCGACACGCACGATCTCCGCAGAGGGTTCGCCAAGGTCAAGACAAATTCGCACGGCGCCACAGCGAGAGCGCTTCGACACGCACGATCTCCGCAGAGGGTTCGCCGCGCTCAAGACAAATTCGCACGGCGCCACAGCGAGAGCGCTTCGACACGCACGATCTCCGCAGAGGGTTCGCCAAGGTCAAGACAAATTCGCACGGCGCCACAGCGAGAGCGCTTCGACACGCACGATCTCCGCAGAGGGGTGCGTTTCGTAAGCTCCCGTCGGGCCTACCCCCGCCATAAAAAGAAGAAGAATTAAGAGTCGAGATGTGAAGGTAGAACAGAAAAGTTAGCTTGTGTTTTTAGGATAGTGAAGTAACACCCGACAAATTAGCTTGTGCTTTTAGTAGAATGAGATAACAGCCGAAAAGTTGACATGAGAAGTTGGCAGGTGAAGTAACTCTCAAAAAGTTGACATGAGAAGTAGGCAGGTGAAGTAACTCTCGACAAGTTGGCATGAGAAGTTGGCAGGTGAAGTAACTCTCGACAAGTTGGCATGAGAAGTTGGCAGGTGAAGTAACTCTCGACAAGTTGGCATGAGAAGTTGGCAGGTGAAGTAACTCTCGACAAGTTGGCATGAGAAGTTGGCAGGTGAAGTTGGCAGCCGCTTTTAGAAGAAGAACCCTTCGCAATGCTTCCGGGAAAAACCAACCCAAGCCAAAAACAACAACAAAAACAACACAGAAGCCACGGGGCCTGTTGTTCGTTTGTGGCCAAGGACTAGGGAAAACATCAAGCCAAAACAAAAACAACACAAACAACAACACACAGCCACCACGGGGGCTCAGATCAGGCGCCATTGCGCGACTGCACTTGGCCGCGCCGGTGAACGTGCCCAACTTCCGGGGACTGGGACCTCAGGACCCGGACCCCGCGCCTGGGCACGCGCGCAGTCGCCGGTGCCGCGCTGGTTGGGGGACCAGGGGAAGCCATGGCTTAAGGTGGCTGCAGCGGAAAATCGGGGCATTTCTGGGGTTTCTGCAGGGGTTGCTGAATGGACTTCGTAACATGTCGTAACCATCATGCACGTAGATAGCTATCACAGAACGTATGCGTGGCATATCCGTTATTTCACATGTTTCCGCTTTAAGACGCTCACATCACCTGCTGGAAAGGCCGATGTTTAGGCTTGTTTTGGGATGATCGCTTTGGGGCAATATGGAACACTGACCCACCCGGAAGGCTGAAATAGCCGGTTTCCTTTTTGGGCATCGAGTCTCACGATTTCAGTTCAGTGTTTTGCACATGAGGAAAAATCAGCTCTGAGGCTCTGTAAGGTTTGGCGTTATCAAATTGTGTTTCTGCATGCTTGCACCTCTCACTCGAGTACTGATCAACAGATTCAGCTTGAAAACATTGCTTGAGCTGCATACGGGGTGTGTGTGGAGCAGCTATTCTTTTTGGAGCTGCTGAACACTATGACCGCTTGCGTATTCGAGCTCTCCAAATTGTGGGGTTTCGGGCTTGATTTCAAGGGAAACCAACATGAACACCACCATTTCGGGGATCCCCCTGAATCATACCATGCTCTTTGAAAGGGCAGGAGACTTTCGCGATCTGCAAGAGTTGGGTGCGAGCGCCCCCGAGGTCTTAGCAGGATACCACGATGGTGGTGGCAAGCATGCGGAGCTGCGCAAGCGCATCTCTTCCTTCTGATGCGAGCGCAAAAGACCGGCGATGATCGATCTGTCCAACTAGAAGTTGAGGGGGGCTTGTTTAACTCGCTCCAGTTTGCACGAGAGGGCAATGATGTGTGTTGCGTCCGAAGGCCCACTTAATAGAAACCTTTTGTAAGAATCCGATTTCGCGTCGTCCAAGAAGTAGACAGGGGGCTTTCGCAAAGGAAGGCAGTCTTCCAACATGATCCTGTCAGCTTCTGTTGCTGGAGGGAGGGTACCTGGAACTCCTTGACAATCCAGGGAGGTGGGAACTGTGTTTGCGTGCCTCGTGTCAGAGCCTGACCATGATACCCAAGAGCAGATAGAAGAGGCTTAAAAGGGGAGGGGGTGGGAGGTACCTGGGAATTCTTTGTCTTGCACATGGTTTGTCATTGTGGGCTTTTAGGTTCTGAGGTCCCCTCAATTTTGGACCCGCCTACAGGCAGCGTATACCACCCTCAACGGAAAAGGCCGTAGCGGGTTTGGATTTCAGGTAGGCAGAAACAAAACAACCCGATCCACCGGATGTGCTGAGAGGTGTGCGGCAACCAACCCCGTTTCGGGGCCGGAAGGTCTTTCCTGTTGCTGCAAAAGCCACTGCATGCCCTGAACAACTCCCAGAAGTTCACACAGCCTCTGCAACATGTGGGGCTCTCCCAGGCCAAGTTCAGTAGTTTTAATTTTTGGTTGTGAGTTACAGCCATCCCCTTTGAAATGAAAAAGCTGGAGGGACTCGCGCCAGTGCTGGCGGGTACCATTCTAGCTTTGTGGCTGTTGGACCTTTGATTTTCTGTTGGACCCACACACAGTTAACTGTTTGCAGAGGCTCAACAGCAACCAAGATAGGTGACCAGGGAAACTCCCCACGTAACACCTGGCAATACAAAGGGTTACCTACTATAGATGCCTGGAAGCACTGGGCCGTAGCCGTCCCCAGCGGGCTCACTTGGCCATGGGTCAAAATCCCGTACAGAGAACATCCCAATCCAACCACTATAATAGGTTCTCAAATGGGTGGTGCACCCAAAACCCCAAAATGGGATCCCAAAACGGTTTTGACCACCACAGCCACTCGCCTGCCAGGTTCCTCGCGCTTCCTCCCGCGAGGCGGCTCCAAGCCTTCATGGCGCGCGTGTCGAGGCGCATGCGCGCAGCGAGAGCCCGCCGTGGCAGCCGCGCAGCGGAGACACGCCAGGCGCGCCGTTGGAGGTCCTTGAGTTGGGGGTGGGTCAACAATGGGATCCCATTTTGGGGTAGCACCACCCATTTTGGAACCTATTTTAGTGGGGATTGGGATGTTCACTGGGGGTACGGCTTTTGACCCACAGCCATTTTAGTGCAGATGGAATCATTTGTTATCTTTTGGTTTCTTGATGAGTCTCTCCATTTCGTCGTCTCCAATTCAGGCAGGAGAAGCGTGGGTTCCACGCCTACCTCTGCCTCTGTGATGTCTGTGGCTCGGAGCCCTAGGCGGTGCGTGGCCTGATGCTACGCAGGCAGATGGACCATGTTTTTCTCCAACAGCTGGAAGCCTAGGGGTTTTTGTCCAGACAAGCTCTGGGATTGTTTGGGCCAGCTTTTCCGCTCACACGTGGTGGACATGAAGTAACCCATACCTAAATGAAAAGGTCCCGGCCATGCAAGAGGGGCCTTGAGCCAGGTACAAGGTCCATGTTTGGATAGCTGGACAGTTTTTCAACTGGCCGAAACATGTTGCTGCCAAAATGGGCATTCCATTCTCTTGAGGTGTTCTGGTTGGTGTCCTTACATAGGGTGCCCTGCATGGCTGCCTTTGAAACTCGGTTCAAAGACCATCCATAGCCCCCACGTCCGTACGGACTGGCTTTCCAAGGGCTCCCAGAAAGCCATGGCACCTCACGCTCCCGTGCCCATGCTGGTTGTTTTCTTGGGAGGGCCTCACTTCTGGAACATTTGGGTCGTTTCTCAAAGGAGCCCCCAAGAGATGTTATGCTATGTAGTCCAGGCAAGCTACACGTTTCAAGAGGCCAGTCCATCAAAGAACCGATGTAAGTCGGCAGCACTGGTTGTTCCTGATCTTCGCCAAATCTGGCAGACGTTGCGAATCTTTTCTCCACTAGGTCCCCCAGTAGTGCCTTTTTTACCATTTCTTTTTTGGGGGAGGTACCCCTACTAAAATAGACAACAGAAAAAAATCGGGCACCCTTGTTCTAACCTGTCAAGTCTGGGGACCTAGTCCATAGATTTGTCTCCATCTCCAAGCGGAGAAGCTGAGCTTTCCCGGTTTGATTCCAAGCAAACCTATAGTAGGTAAGGTAGTGTTACCTCTGGGTGCATTGGGAAATCCCTGGTGCCCGAAAGTGGCGCAAACTGGGAAGGAAGCACGAACTTGTGCTTCTATTGACTTGCTGATGCTTAGCAGGCGAATGAGTTGGAATTATCCCTATGAACCATCCATTTGGTTTCCTTTATGGGGACCAATTTTTGGGTTCATTCCATTCCCTCCTTCCCCACCTATCGCACCAGTCGAAGCATATGGCACCTGAGGCCTTGCGAAGCCCCTCAGCCCCCAGGCGCCGGCAGAGTTGGGGAGTGGATCTCCGGCGGTTTCTGGGGCTTGGTTCGGGAAAGCTTTTTTTTTTTTTTTTGGGGGGGGGGGGGAGGGGGTACAACTTTTTTTTTTTGGGGGGGGGGGGGTGAGGGGGGGGAGAGGGGGTACATTTTTGTTTTTTTTGGGGGGGGGTGAGAGGGTAGAACCTTTTTGTTTTTGTTTTGTGTTTTGTTTTTGGGGGGAAGGGGGGTATCAATTTTGGTTGGGTCCCATTTGGTCCAGGGTTATTCAAAGTGCCCGGCGCTCTGAATTGTGGTTTGGAGTAGTTTCGGGGGTTCCCCTCAAAAGTTTCACTTTATCGGGGGTCCACAAAACGGGTTCTGCAGCAAAATCACGGGTGTTCGTAGCTTCCGAGCACCCCTTTGCTACCTGCCCATTTGTTACCCAGCTAAAGGAAACGACAGAAGTCCCAGCTTGTTTTTTGCGGGGCCCTGCAAACATGGCTGGCTAGCCATTTTTCCCTAAACCCCCACTTTTAAACTTTGCCAGACCCACTCTCCACGTACTCAGCCCCTTCCACAATGCTCTTTGCATGTTTCTGTGCTTTTTTTGGGGTTGTGGGTTCTCTTCATTGGAACATGTGCTGTGCAACCCAAAAACGCCCACGGTTTGTTTTCTCCCAGCCAAGGGAAGTTGTCTCAGTGGGGACCGCGCGGGCCGCGTGGGCCCCGGCCCCGGGGTCGCGGGACGCGCTGCGTGGCTGTGAGGCTGGCCAGCTACAGCTTCGGCTCCATGCCGGTGGCGATGCCCGCCAGCTTCCGCTGCTCCAGCAAGGGGGCCCCATGCGACGATTTGTTTTTTTTAATCGCGCGCCGTGTCTTGATTGGATCTGGAGTAGACTTAGGATCCATTTTACATTTTAGTGACCGAAAGGGAAGCAAACCATAGAATATACATTCTATAACTGGGCCTAAGTCTAATCATGGGATTAGGTTGAATCGATTGAGGGAAGCAAACTGTTTAGGTGGGTCGTACAAGGTGACTGACAAGTGGTTGACGTAGTTTTGCCGTTGTGCCTTTTTGTGTCAGCACAAAAGGCCACGTGCCCTCAACTTCCCCTTTTTTGCATGCTGAGTTGGCCCTTCTTGTTGGACACGAGGCGCTTCTTGCCGTAAGATGGCCTCGATCCGCATGGCTTATCTCAGTCCCTGAGTTCCTGGACTTTATATAAACATGTTGCAGTGACAAACTTAGTGGTAAAAAACAAAACAGTTATATGATTGTTTTGCCAGTCCACTCAGGAAGTTAGGCTTGGTTTA
The DNA here is from genome assembly GCA_963377175.1 of Effrenium voratum. NCBI lineage: Eukaryota > Dinophyceae > Suessiales > Symbiodiniaceae > Effrenium > Effrenium voratum. The sequence continues at coordinate 1,130,340 of CAUJNA010000213.1, read as the reverse complement.
CTTCCATTTGCTTAAGAGTATTGCTTTTGTCTTGTCGGCTTAAAACGGAATCTATCACTACTGGACATATTTTTCCAGGTGGCTGAAGCAAATGGAAGCTTAGAACTGAAAGAGAAACTGGCACTGGCACGCCAGCCTAGGCCCTGTGCTGGCCATAGCATCGCCCCCGGCAGGCTCGTGGGAGCTAGGGGTCAAGACTGCTAAGTCTAGATGGATTTCAATTGGGACCTTTTGGCTTGGGGTCCCCAGCCACTTGAGAGAAAACACAGAGTATGTGACATGCATATGGGTCAAAGGATGCCCTGACAAAGAAGCCTCAGCTTGATTGGTCTCATGCAGTTTGAGAAGCTCCATCACAATCTTCCATGCAATCCAAATCAGTTTTTTTGCGTTGGTGACTTGTTGGGTGTTGCAGCTTACTGGAGAGATCTTACTTGCTGCGGGACTTATGACCCTATCCACGTGAAGATGCTATGAATGTGCCTACGTGCATACATACAAACATGCATGCACGCATGCAATGATTATTCACACTGATCACAAACATTAATTACTTAGGTCGATTGCATGCATTTTTCACACACACACACGTATCAAGTACATACCCTCATGTCCGCTAACCTGGAACTCACCAGAGGGTCCATGTTAAAGGAACATCACTTTTTCAGGACCCCTCAGTCAGGTTCCGGTTCCAAAAGAGCGTGAACAGGGTACATTAGGTACATACAATTACATACGTAGCATGAGATGACCCAACCTAACCTTCACAGTTCTTGGAGGTTGTTTGGTTTTTCAGGCTTTTGTTGGTTCTGTTCATTTCTGGGTTCTGGGGCTGCAAAAAATAGAGCTAGTTTTTTGCGAAGTAACCAAACCAGAAACTAGCCCAACGTAAGATTCCCTTTGCAAACGGTCCAAAAAATATTTTCGAGGCACAAAGAAAAGGACCCCCACCCCCAAACACACCACCCCGCCCACCCCTCCCACCCCCCCCACCCCCCCTCCCACCCCTCCCACCCCCCTCCCACCCCCTCCCACCCCCCTCCCACCCCCCTCCCACCCCTTCCCAGATGCTGTGAATATGTTGTACGCGTCAGGCATGGCCATGTCGCGCTCGCCTTCGCCAGGCCGGCGTTCCATGTCCTGTGTGCAAAGGCATCAAGGGGAAGCCGTTTGAAGAATGAGAATGGGGTGAAAGAAGGCGATTCCATCCCATTCGGATTGGTCCCATACAAAGTGAATTGTGCCATCGCTTTAATGGCCTGCGGCCTGGTTCCGCCGCCCCCATACACAATAGAATTTCGGCCCGGGGCGTTGCGGACACGAAGACAGACGCAGATACGTAGACAGACGCACAGACACAAAGAGAGACAGACAGACACGCAGCGGGGGGCGAGGGTCTTCGCGGACACGAAGACAGACGCAGATACGTAGAGAGACGCAGACAGACGCAGATACGTAGGCAGACGCAGACAGGGTCCTCGCAGACACGAAGACAGACACAAAGAGAGGGGGATCCAGAGATCCAGAAATCCAGCCGACGTATTTTCTCGCCCCAAGGGACATATATATATATATATACACAATTATATTCACGTTAGACCTATTATAGAAAACATATCAACAAAAGCAACACAGAACACACCGCCCCCATGCCGAAAGCATGGTCCATTCTGGACCAGGCATGGGGTCGGCGGATTTTCACCCTGGTGGAATGGGTCAGGTGAAAATCCATAAGAATGCCCTTAGACAGAAGTAACAACAAGAACACCAGCTCAGTCATGAGAAATGACAGCCTGGTAGAAGGCAGGAAAGGCATGGTTTCTGGGTTCAGGTTCGTCCGGAATGGCGCACAAACAAGTAAGATATGTTTTTGTTTTCTGCTAGGCAATGGACAAGCAAGCCACTTCCTGAGTTCCTGCTCTTTAAGCTTTTTGGAAAGACAATTGTAGTGACAATACCAAAAGCTTTTTTAGACCAATCCACTCGTTCGCAAATGAATTTAGCAGGTTGGGGGAATACCAGCCATGAAATGTGGCTTCACCTGGGTTTCCTTGCTCAGGCGCGTACTCGATGGAGCCTGCGCCTCAGTGATGACCTCGCTTGCCCAAGGCTGCGCATTTTACCTTTCGGTTTTGCCAATTTGGTCTATGACTATCCATTATATACTATGTTTTCTGCCTGGGACCACCGGGCGAAGCTTTTATTTGCAAGTCCTTTGGGCAAGTGAGCCTTGGTGTGCGGCTTGCGGGACAGTTCCGCCATATCCTGAAAGCGGACGCATTCATTTCAAGCATGCTTTCTTTGGCATGGGGCTGGGGTGGGTGTCTTGGTGATTTGGAAAGGCGCATGTCTTTGAGAGACCTAGGCTCAGAGAGACAGAGACAGCTTCAAACGGGAGGGGTCCAAGCATGTGACAACATATATATATATATATTTACATGTGCAGGGGTGAGGTGTTACTTTGTTGCAAGACTGAAGCTAAGGATTCCACCGGCAGCATCCTTTACCCCACGTGGCGTCACGTGCGCCACGGCGGATAATTCAATGATTGAGTGGATGTGACGCACGGATTGCATTTGTATCATGTTCTGCTGTAAGAGCTGCTTTGCTCGAACTTGCACAATATGCTGCCTGCAGCCACCTTGTGATTTTGTCAGGCAATGCCAATTTGGATCACATGCTGTGAACGCTTTTGCATCTCAGTGAGCTGTCTCCCTTCGGAACAAATTATGATCATCATTAACAACAATCAATTGTATTATGGGTTCAAGCCTTTTCATTGTGTCACATTCCTGCCTGCAATCATTGGCTTGGTGATTCAACCGCTGCGTCCTCCCAAGTCAATCGTGGCACAGTTTAGACTTGCTTCGCCCGCCTTTGGCTCCCCTTGGCATCCTCGTTCGAAAGAGTTTCCTGGCAATGGCAATTTGAGCCACTTGCTCAAAACCTGGGTAGATGAAGGTTAGTTAGGGGCAGTTTCCCAACCATAAATAGCTTCGGATATCCGCCTTCTTTATTCTTGAAGCTTTGCATTCTGGGTGGACTGTTTTGATACTGGGTTTTGATTCTGACTCATTGGCCCCTATGTGCATGTCACTTTTCACCGAGTCGGCCGCATCGCTCCGGATTCGGATGTTTTGCACAGGTACCTCCCGCAGGCGCAGGTGATACTGCCGGAAGCTTATCCCGAGATCCGAAGGCTGACATGTTGGCCCCTCACATTTCTTGGTACCTTCCATTTCCATTCTTTTCAGGGATCCTTGCTGCTATCTAGAAATCATCCGGAAAAATCAGGGAAGACGGATCTGATTTTGAAAAGAACGATGGTTGACAGGAATGGTTGGAATGAGCCCCTAGAACATTGGGAAAAACAAAGAAAGGAGTTGTGTGGAGAAGCTTAGGCACATGAAATGGTTCGAAGTCCTTGTTCAGTCTTGGGCCTTGGAGCATGTAGGTTTGCTTTCCTCGCAGGAAATATATTTTGCAAGGTGAGCTTGTAAGCTATGGTGTTAATAACCCGCAAGGCCAAACATCATGTTCCCGTTCAGAGATTGGGAGGCTGAACAGTCCTGTGCTCCCAGCTGAAGGTGAGATATCAATTCACCAAACCACTTTCCAAAGCATTTTGGGACTAACGAGATTTGGGAACCGGGGAACTCCACCTTTTGCATGAGTCAGGAATTTATTGTCAGGTGAGCTTGGTATTCAGCGTGCTTTGGGGGTTGCTCAGCAGCACACGCTGGCCGTTTTGAATTTCAGTTTTAATCACTAATTGTATTTGATTCGGAGAGATCCGTGTCTGAAGCAGATGATTTGAGATTTAGGGGCAAAATCAATCACGTCACCCTATGCTTCCAGTCACCTCAAAAATTGGTAGCCAGGTATTGGTTTTATCTGGTTACCGACTATAGTCGCGAATCAGGAAGGAAGCACTGGGGCATTGTGGCACTGCTTCCTTGTCCAAGTTTCATCTCAGCTTCCTGTGGCTCTGCAACAGACGGCGGTCGACCTCACCGCACACCACGCCCGGCTCTGTGGCTGGGTCTATGGCTGTAGGCGTGACATGGTCGCCCGAGAGGGAGGAGACATGTCCTGGTGCTTCCAGGTGTTTCGCCAGTGTTCTGAGGGTAACTTCCGTGTGCATTCTTTCCAGGGATCCTTGTTTCTATCTAGAAACATCCGGAAAACCCTGGGAAAACGGATCTTTGAAAAGAACGGTGGTTGAAAAGAATGGGGAATCAACCCCTATAGAATTGCATCTGGAAAACGGTTTGCATGTGGTGAATCTGTGGACCCACCCCTCTAGGAGAATAGAAGAGTACAAAAAATGACTAAAAAGGACCAACAGGTGGAAGACCAGGTGAAATCCCAAAAAAAGCGCTCCTAAACCGTCTTCTAGATTGTAGGGGACCAAGGCAAACCCTCATGTAACACCTCCAGGCAGCAACAATACCTGGTTAACTAAGTACTACAAAGGAAACTGGAAGCTGGAATTGTATGAACAGGATTTCGAGCACTAACTTGTTTCGATGCTTTCGTATGATATTCCGCGGTATGGTTAAGGGTGCCATTCCTGGTTGCAGGCGTATGTGCGAGCCAGAAAACTAGCAGCTTGCCCAGGGTTTCTTAAAGGATCCCTGAGTTCCTGGACTTTGTACCTTGTGGGAAGAAATGTTAGTGGTAATGAAACGTTTGGATGTTTTTTTGTTTTTCTCGTTTTTTTCAGGAAGTGAGTTCAAGGGGCGCTGCCACCCCCAAGTGCTTTGGATTGGGGACTTGGGGGGGGGTGGAACCCCTGGTTGTGAACGGGAATCTGGCCCTGTGAACTACTAAAACCCTTCTCTTCCCGAAGGGTAAGGTCATTCCTACAACAAGTAGTTGGATTTACATGGCCATCATTGGGTTCATCATCGTCATGGGATTCATCATGGCCGCCATGGGGTGCATCATTGCCGCCATGGGGTTCATGAACCCCATCACGAGAATTTACAGTAAATCAGCGGTCACAAATGGCCGCAACTCAAACTCCACGACAGGCGCTGCTGGTCAAGACCGCAGCGTGGCAAAGGGCCCCAGGGGGTTTGGGAGGGGTGGTTCGCGGTTTGCATAGTTGCCGTTGGTCGTTCAGCTTGGAAGGGAAACCACGGGGATATCCCTGAAGAGTCCCGGTTGCACAAAGATATGTTTGATATAATCGATGCTTGCGCGTGTGTTGCTTTTACGCAGGGCTTGTTTTTCTGACAAATGACTTGGATTCCCTTTCCAAGAGGCGAGATCTCTCGGAACCGGCATGCTTGGATTTGTGAGCCGAACCGCGAGAAGAAAGCCTGGGATTTGAGATTAGATTGGTCTACATATGTTATGGCGAGCTCGTTTCGCGTGAAACGAGCTCATGGTGCTTCATGTCCTGTACTTCGGACTTGGATCCTAATTTCACGGAATCCTCGCATGTTTCGCGGCACTTGGTGCAACATGTCACGAGCACGTGGCCCCAGTGTGCATGCAGTGCCCCTTGGTCTGGCATGAAGTCTATTGGTGACATACTGACATACTGACAAGAAAGTGGCTCAGTGGCAAAGATATGTGCTACTCAAAGGGCCCTGAATGGTTTGCATGTTGAGAGGGAATAGGCTCATCACGCGGACGCCTCTCGAAACACTCACAGCATAACTGTTGGCCAGATGCGGCTTGTTCAGATTTGAAGGTTTCATCTATGAAGTGATAATGACCTTCGGCTTGTGAAAGCTAGCTGCTCAAGGTTTAATTCATGCAGAGGAGACCGCAGCACACCCACACCTTTTATCATGTCCACAAGGCACAGGTGTCCCTCAATTGGTGGGAGCCCCTGGTTCTTGTAGAGGGTAAATTGGGTTCTTACCCACGGCGAAACCACCAAGTAGAGGAAAGCTGAATGACTATGGGGAGACTCGTTCCGATGTAGAGTTGGGTGAAAGTAGATGGCACTGCCCATTCAAGAATTCGCTGAAGTTGGAACGGTGTCATCTCATCATACCGTAGCCCAATTCTTTTCAGTCACCATTATAGTAGATCACCAGGGGCAACCGTCATGTAACAACTATATATAGAGGTAACAATACCGAAGGGGTACCTACTATAAAAATAACTGGAAGCACTGGGTCGTGTATTCCGTGTTTGTCCCCTCCTTCCCTGTTTTTTCTTCCCCAACTCGGAGTAGTGCCGAGGGGTTTACCGTTTCACACGCAGAAAAACAAACAGGCAGCAGCTGCCTGGGCTGCTGCGAGACAGGCATGTGTCTCATGGCTTCTGCCTCGAAATGGGTTCTTCCTTTTCCGCGTTCGAAGGCACAAAGGTAGCAAGGATCTAAGCCAAAGGTGCCAAAGAACATACTATGGTTTTCAAGGAGATTCAAGAAGCCGGCGGAACGCAAGATAGGGTCCAACTGGCTTCTGGAATTATTCCTGCTGTGGATGGTTGCGAAATCCGTCCGCACTACTTTGAAATCATGCTTAAAACCATTGTTTGTTGGTATTTGCAGGGGATCATAATTTTAGGTGGGGTTTCTTAGGTGGTGAAAAAGCTAGAATCCCAAGATCCAACCACATGGCCCATCAAGTATCTGAATCTTCTTTGGATCTCGCGGGTCCGGCCGTCATACCCTGCCACCCGCAATCAGGTGCGCCCCTTACGTTGCTGCCCGTGCAACATGTTATCTGGACGAACTCCTTTGAAATTTAAACTTACCTCTGAAAATCACAAAACTGTTTCCACTTTTTGGGTAACATGGGCTATATGTCTGAAAAAGATGAACACTTTTTCAGGGCAAAAGGAGTTTTAAGGGGTAAGTTAAAGGAACCTTCTGCCCGGTCCCGGGAAAGCGGAGCAAACTACTTGCTTGACATGGTCAAGTCGTCCAGCAAAAGGTCCGGAACGTTCCAGTGGTGGAAATGATGCCCTAGAATTCGCCCCCCAAAATTGGGAAGATCATAAGCGTGAGATACTAGCTTTCCATTGGACCCACACAAAGTGATACACTTTTTGCAGAGGGTCAGCAGCAACCAAGGAGAGGTACACCCTTAAGCAAGCGCTCGAGTAGAGACTACGGATAGATGCGAAGCTTTCAAGCAGGGAGCCTGTTTGTCATGACGCGCTGCATCTGGTCGAATGGTGAAGTTGCTTCTGTGGAATGTATGTTTATATGTGTATATCTATATGCATGTTGCATACATGTAGATACTCTATAAAATGTGCTTGTACCAAAATAAGCACATGCAGATACACACATATACGTATACATAGGTACACATACATCAAAATAGACACAACGCACATGCTACCATTTACTGATTGGTGGACGGCCAAGAGGTTCATATCTAGAGGCTGGTAGGCAAGCAGGTATGGCTACCTCTAGGTTGTACATCATGGGGGAAACCCTTGGTTACCTACTGAGTTACTATAGTAACTTCCTGCAAGCACTGGGTGAGAACACTTGAGTCACAATCAAGATGCGGGTAATTGGAGGGTACTACGGGGCAATCCAGCCATAAATGGGTGCGGCCGCCTGTTCGATTCTTTTACATGGTTCTGGGTAGACCATTTTATTCCCGGTTTTGATTGTGACTCACTTTGCGCTTGCAGGTTGGCGCTTGTCACATTTGCACTGGGCTCCCCCGAAAGAACCCACAGCTTTTTTTCGCTGGGATGTGTTCCAAAGTCCGGCACCTTTTACACAGCACTTGCCCAGTGGCACCTTTGGTTGTTTTCTTTTCTTCGGGTCAGGTTCCCTTTGACATAAGCCAAGCAAACGTTGGTGTGCTTTTCCTCACCGCCTCTCCTATGGCCACGGACAACTGTTGATTTCGTGTCCTTGGTTCGGGGCCTCCTCATTTCGAATTTGTGAACTATCTCGTAGTAATTTGCACAGATATGTTAAAACAGAGAGAAACAAAAGGAAAGCAAGGGCACCCCATTTGCCGTGGTTGTTTACAGGGAAACAAAACGGAGAACCACATTTTTGGGCATCCCCTACTTCGAGACACTATGTTTGACAAGCCCATGATCTTTGGCAAACCCCCCCCACCCACACCCGGGCAGGCCATGCACCGGAGCGCATCTGGAGCTGGAGCCTTGCGGAAGGGTTCAAGTGGTGGTTTGCCGACCTTTACTTCCAGCGTTCCCTCAGGGCTCCTTGAAAGATACATTTTGCAACCATTTGAAACATGTTTTTTTTTTCAGCAAAATACAGGGAACCCGCAATTTACAAGGCAATGTTCAGGTGTATAATATAAAGATCCCTGTTCCCTTCCCTCCCGTTGCCACATGCATGGTTCTGTGTTATTTAGTTGGTTTAAAGGGAAATGGAAAGGACAACCAACCACCATGGTTGGGGTCCAAATCCCTTTTTTGCTCACTTCCTGAGTTCCTGGACTTCGTACGTGTCGTGTTTGGACCAGTTGAGTGGCAACCAAAAAGCCTTGGACTTTTGGCTCACCTCTTTGAATCAACCAGGGGCTCAACCAAGAGGGTTCCTGCAAGGGGCTGGTTTTCTAGGTTCGCAGAAAGCAGATCCCGATTGAGACGAGGTGCCTATCAAATCCGGTTTTGGACTGTAGAAACCCAAGTGCATTTTGCTCGGCTGCTAGAAACTTATTTGCCAACGAGTTTGGGTTTTCCGTACTAAACCACTAAAAGTTAGCCACTTTTAGCAGGGGAACAGATTTCGCCGCCGAGTGAAAATGATCGAGGTTTGTTGCTGCTCGGCATTCGATCATTCCAACTTCCAACTCCACCGGCTCTTTAAAGGACGGCGTATTCGCGTGCCCTGCCGCGCTGGATGAATGTTGCAACAACAGGTTCTTGCTTTGGATGATGGAACGGAGTAAGACACACGAAGAAGCAACCCTGGACTTGAGCAACTTGAGGATAAGTCAGGATCTGACTAAACATGCAGGGAAAACATCAAATTGCCCACACAACGTTCCCAATCAAAGAGTTTAGAGTTGCAGAGATTCTTCCGGAATGCAGGAACCTAAGAACTGTAGGAACCTAAGAAGCCTTCGCAAAAAAGGATTAACACAAAACAGAAAGCAGGAAATGAGCCGTGTGTCAAACGACTGTGGCCACTTGCCGCTTGCCCGAGGCAATCTTGGCCAGGCCGAGGGATGGGGAGGCTTACGGGGATAGCTTGAGCTGCTATTGGGTTGTATATGGTTGTATTTTTAACCTTTCCCAGTGCTTTCAGGCAAGCCTCTATAGTAGGCAAGCAGGGCTGTAGCCATACCGAAGGGTTACCTGCAAAAGTGGTATCTGGAAGCACTGGCTTTAACTTGTTGTTTTTTCCCTCCCACCTGCACTGCTTCACAATATTGATGTCTCCTGCGCTTGGCGGGCAGTCTTTCGTCTTTCCTGCCAGGTGTTTCCGGCTGCATTACTTTGTTGCCCAGTGGTGCCCTTTTTTCAAGTTTTGTTTGGACAGGGTCCCAATTGGAAATTTACTGGGCATCTGAGATTAAGCGGGCCGAGGCAAAGGAGCACCTAGACGCTTAAGCTTTCTTGCAAGGGTGCCGCAGCTCAGAGTTTGAATGGCTCTCTCAGCCATCCTGTTCCTTAGCTTTTTAGATCCTTTTAGCTGGTTTAGTGGTAGTTTCCGTATTTAGCCCGCTAAAAGTTAGTCACTTTTAGCGGGGGATCTGAGGGCAGCCCAGTTCTCATCGGGTTTCGATCACTTGCACAGGACAATGTGTGTAGCATCCTAGGACGCATTTGTTGAACTCCATTTGTGATCACCCAAAGGGTCAGGTGTACTTTGCAACCTTTCAAAGTAATTTGGGTGCCCTTTCGAAAATGCTTCTTTTGTTGTTGTTGGCACGCAAGAAGTAAGCCACTGTGCCACTGGTCCTCGGGCATGCCTCCACCAAAAGGGCGCAAAGCACCGAGAAAGCTTCGTCCAGGCATGCCTCGCCCAACATGCTCTTCTAAGAGACCAACTTCCACCAAAGGGCACCTCGTTTTAATTCGCGGGGAAGGGGTTGCTTTGAAGGGAAGAAGCCCGTTCGGAACACCCACAGAACAGCCACGGGTTTGAGAGAAAGACGACCAACCGGAAAACCACAAACCTCCCCCCCACACCCCCCACACCCCCCACACCCCCCACACACCCCACACACCCCACACACCCCACACACCCCACACCCCCCACACCCCCCCACACACCCCACACCCCCCCACATCCCCCCACACCCCCACATCCCCCTTCGACACATTGACATATGTGGCCTTTTCGAAGGCCGGAGCCGCGGATGGATCCCAGCGCCGGGCTCAGGTTCGGGCTTGTCTTGTGCTCAGGTTCCGCGCTTTCCGAGGTGTCCTTTTTGGGTGGTTGGCTAAAAAAATAGAGGGCCCTGGGTCAGATTTGTTTTTTCCCATTTACCATGGCCATCTATTGTTCCAATAGGCCACCTATGTTTTTCCGTGTTTCCTAAGGGTATCCGAGCCCAGTTTGTTCTTCGAGGAGTGCTGATTTTCGCGTCCCAGTGAGCCTGTCCCTTTAGAAGACGACACGCTCTTTCATGGTCGTCTTTTTCGTCCAAGGGCGGATCGTTTGACGCCCTTCAAGTTGTGTTCTCATTTGGCCCGGCACGACATTATCTCAAACGTGGGATGCCTCAAGAATTCCCAGTGCTTTCAAGTAGAAACCAGGCGGGAACCATGATGTAGAACCTGGAGGTAGCCATGGCTGACTATAGTGGTTACGCACTATCGTGGCAAGTGGAAGCACTGGGATTTGCGTTGCGTTGATGGACAGTGCGTGTCCTTTAGCTTGCTGGAAGGGAGGCAGGGTCCTTTGACCAAATCGGAGCGCATTTGCTAGCACAAGTTCATGAATGCTGACCCCAGATTAAATCAACCCCAGCTTAATAGCGTGAGAGTGTTCCCCTCCAAAAGTGGTCTGATTCCCCACTACACCCAGAAATGGACACTTCCCCTATTAATGAACTGGGGTTGCTAAATCCGGGGCTGCCGTTTCAGGCGCTGAAGGCTTCATCTTTTTGACTTCCTTCATTGGGAGGGTCAAATCATCGAGGGGGTGGCATGGACTTGCCTGGCTGAAGGCATTGATGGTGTTCAGCTTGCCGCGTTGTTCACCAGTACTCAGCGTTTCAGACCACTGACAGGACCAGTCATGCAGATGCCTGGTAGGATTGTGAATTTCTGAATGCCTCAGGTTAGGCAGAATGTCAAGCTTGTTGAATGCCATATTCCGATGCTGTTCGTTCACTTACAGACGCTGCGCGCCAAAGCTCAACCCGCAGCAATGGGATCCAGCCCATGAGCGTCTCAAGGGGGACTTCGCTTCCGGGGGCGTGAAGCACCAAAGAAAGCAACAGACAAAGAGCAACGTGCAGAGGTTATGCTAGGAACCCCCCATTGACAGCACATGATGAAAGCTAGGCTGTAGAAAAGCCAAGTGTAAGAACACAAAGAAACTCCCCAGCAGGCAGTATGACTGGCCGTTCAACTGAAGAAGTAAGGAAATGTGAAGGGGCTTCACTTCACGAGTGACCGCTGGATTTTCCAGCTAGTCTGTGGAAGTGCCTTGCAGCCATGCCACTTCCTGACAAAATATCCAGGCGCGGGTGAGGGTCTCGCAAATTGAGCCTGTGTGAGCCAGATGGGTCTCGGAGAGTGGATTTTTTTGACCTCACCAACACGAAGGTTCCTTACTCGCGGTCTGTGTGTGTGTGTGTGTGTGTGCGGTTTGAATTATAATAGTTTGCACGGATGGGATGATGTCACTGCGGGTCGGCTTTTTGATGCCAGGTTTCCAATTTCCCTTGTGAATCAAAATATGTATTTGCCATCGGTTTAGACTCCAGTTGAGCCATAATTACTCGTTTAGTATCCGGAGGGATCTCTTTTTATGCTGCAGAGGCCCCACGTAGGCAAAGCTGGTGGGGAGAGGGGTTGCCTGGTGGCAGTCCGCGTAGGCTGTGCTTTTGTCAGCGAACTCTGTTGGCTCGTAGGCTGCTTGCGAAACTCGACAAATGTGTACTTCACAAAGCTTGTAAGTATGCCCTGCGTAGGCATTCGCGCAGGCTTGCAGACAATTTGCTGTTCAGGCCTCTCGTAGCTTGTCTCGGTCTTTGCCCCGCTGAGAACATGAAGCCTTCTTTCGCCAAGCAGAAGAAAGGCTACGCAAAGCTGCTACCAAGACATGCCGTCAGACTGCCTGACGAGTCCACACCCCACGCAGTGTGGCGTAAGCACCCTTGTTTACACACCGGAGGCATCGCGTAGGCATGGCTTGGGGCAACAAAGCAATCTTTGGTTGGCTTTCCCGTGTCCTGAATCTTCTCCATACAAATCTAAAAATCACATCCCTGCCGAATTTTGCGGGGATGTGACAGATGATGTCGTTCGCAATGCTCCTGGTTCCTGTTCCGCGCCGAGGAGAAGGCAGGCGGAAGTTTCCACCAACGGATCCTCCACGCCGCGCTCATGGAACGGCTTCCTGTCACTGAGGACATTGGCAATGGGAGCCACTTTGCCTGAAAGTGCACTCTGCGTGAAATGGTGGGGTTCGTTTTGGTTTCCCTGTGAAACTAGCGAAGGGTCCTGAGAGAGCGAGAGAGAGGGAGAGAGACAGAGAATGAGAAAGGCAACCTTTGGACAAACTCAGGTGACAGAGCTGCCAAGTGTATTCCTGATTGTGCCACAACCTTCGAGTTTCAATTTTCCACCAAAAGATGAAGGCAGGGCACAAGATGGCTTAGAGTCCTCGATGCCGCCTGAGGTGACGGTGGTGGTGCTGATATGCCGCTGGGCCAAAACTTTCTTGCACTTCGCCTGTCTTGCAACTGACCCTGGGCTTCCCTGGGCGCAAAGGGCCGAGAGCCCAAGGAAAGACTCCACCTGGAACATGCCAGTTTGTGGGCCTAGTCCTGCCTGGGTTTCACCGGACTCAAAGAAAGCTTATAGGAATACCTATTAACAGCGGTACCCTCCCCCAGACGCTTCCATGGAAGCTCCCGAAGCGACCCTTCCACCCTTTGGAAGACATGGCTTTATTTAAGGACCGGCCTTCTGAAAGCTTCCATGTTAGGAGGGAGTGTAGTTGATTTCCTGGGTGTAGGTTGGGAATCGGAGCACTTTAGGAATTGGCCAAAAACCAGCCCCTAGTAAGCTGGACTAATCTGAGGTTCCCATTACCTCAATACTTACTATAGGTGTTTTTCTTGGGTTTAGTTGGGAATCAGACCACTTTCGAAGGGGCTTAAAAAACCACCCCCCCCTATTAAGTTAATCCGCTGCTTTGAATCTGTTCCCAGTACCTCAGAACACGGGCACCTAGGCAGCTTGCAGCTGGTACTGTTGCTGAGCCATACAGACACCGCCTATGAGTCCCAGAGCCAAAGCTCCCGGCTGTGGCACTACCTCCAGGCAGCGCGATGGCTTGGAGCAACTTTGTTTTTTGGGTTTTTGGCTCGAATTGGGCAGATCTTTGCATTTGGGAGATGCATTTGTTTTTTGTTGCAGGCTAGGGGCAGATCTTCGCATCTGGGAGATGTGTTTTCATTTTTTTGCAGAAGGTGTGAGGCAAGAGGTTACCGCAGCCGTGTCCAGGTTACTTTACTGCCGTGCATGCATGTTTGATGAGTACGTTGCAATGTTTCGCAACTACATTGAATCCAAAACACAACGGGCATCGTCAGACACAAACATTTGAACCACTGGGCGGAAGGGGCGTTGTAAGACACTGGGCATACTTGTTTGAGTGATTTTTAAGGGACACCAAAGCAAGGGCCGAATTGCAAACAGATCAGGTGGGGGGGTGTACTTTCGTTGGAGCTATTAAGGGACACCAATGAACAAACCACCGTATTGGGGTCCACTATTTTAGATACACATGACGATTGCTAGGTGCACGAAGCCAACCTGACAGCACTGGCGCTTCAGCAAAGGGAGCTGCTTGGCTCTTGGTTCTCCGGGAATTTACCGTTGTGTTTTTTTGTTTTTTGTTTTTGCTGGGCTTATTACTTTTAAGCTGTTTTCTGGGGGTTAAGTCAGAAACTCGGGCTGTTTCCCCTTAACCTAGTGCGGGGGGGCGACTTAACAGATGAGGCCAAGAGCTCCCAGGGACCCCAGACGGGCCGCCTTGGCTTTGCCCTCGCTTGAGCAATCCCGGACTTTAGCCACTTTTGGGTTTTGGGAACGCCATTTTTGGCGGCCGAAAAGTTTGGCTACGATTTTTGGCCAATTCATTATTGTTCTGAGGCGGCATGATGGAAACATGAGTGGTACAGGGGGTCGGGTGCATGTTGAACATGTCTGGGGCGCGGCAGGGTGTTCGACTCCTATCTGGGCTGCATGGTTTCCCACCTCCTTCGTAGCTTGACCGGACGCACCCATGATTGCCATTTCAACGTTCCTGGTTCACAAGGGGGGGGTCTTCGATACGTACGAAGATGACCTGCCTACAGAAGGCTTGTAATACTTAGCACTTCTGGCAAGCGGTGTCAGCTTTGGGTCCGTCTTCTCTCCAGTTGCGACTTCTCTCCCAAAAGGAAGCTGAAGAATGATGACGCCCCGCTCAGTTCCGCTAAGGTTGACCAGACTCCTCGGACAGCTGAACACCCTAGTCGTTGGCCAGCAGCGTCTTGTCAGAGGTATGTGTCCGACCTCGCTTGCCCAACTCGGGGTGTTTCGTGCTGCAACTCTCACCTAGTGCTTCCGGTTGCCAGGTATAGCTACCTCTAGGGTTCCTCTAGGTTTTACCTCATGGTTTCCCCTAGTTACCTACTTGCGTGGTAGCTGGGAGCACTGGGTTATGATCAGGCTTGTGAAGAAGGCAGGCAACCTTAAATCATTCGCATTGCTCCATCATCAAAAGAGCATTCTCCACTTTTTGGTAACATGGGCTATATGTCTGTAAAAGATGAGAACTTCCCCAGGGCAAAAGGAGTGTTAAGGGGTAAGATCATAGAAGATCCCAGGTCCTTGGAGGACACAAGTGGTCGCCCGCCCATTTTTCAACCGCAAGGTGCGGGTTGGCGCCGATAGCTGGCGCAAAAAGACTTGGTAGGGGGCGTGCTGCTCTTGTCGGATTAAAAATATAAAATTTATTAGAAAAAGTGAGGACACTTAAATCCCTACGGGACTGAGATTCAAGACACATGCAAGCAAATTGCTGTGACGAATGGATTTGAAGCGAGTGCTTTCGGTGGTAGGGAACACGCCCAAAATCAAAGCCCTTGGAGCCTCGGTACGGGGTCGTCCTGACCCGAAGGGAGGGTTCCCAAAGGCTTCCTTTGGTTGGAACCTTGAGGAGCCCCAGGGCTCTCAACCACCCACCCCCCTTCTACGACTCTGTTGCCCAGTGGTGCCCTTCTTTCCTTTTGGTTGGTTGTTGGGTAAGGGTTCCCCTTTAAACAAAAGAAGGGTGGCTTTTTCCCATGGCCACTGGGCGTCTGAGATTAACCCCCTTTTCGGGATATGGTGCAACACAACCGAGCTTGAAGCTCGTAGGGTGTGGCGATTTCTTGGGAAGAGGAGCCCCCGTTTCTGTTGCCAGTGCTTCCTTCCGGCAGTTTGCCACTGCGACAGGTAACCCCGCGGTCTTGTTTGTACCTCTCAGTTTCACCTTGATGGGGAAACCCCTGGCCTGCCATATTGGCGAAACGCCTGGAAGGAAGCATTGGGGTGATTTCAAAGGGAAACCAACGAACAAAAAGCACCAATGGATCTTCGGACGGAAGACCCCTGGACCTTTGGCAGGGAACGAGCGCAATCGAACAAGAGGCTTTTCCAGAACCAAGTTCCATCCAAAAAACCCATCAAACATCCCAGTCGCTAGAACCATAGGCTTAGCAAAAAGGAAAAAACACACATAGGCCACTGCTTTAAACTGGTCTTCACACAAAGGCCTGGTTCCATTGGGGCCAAGGGGCGCCGGGGGGGCCTTTTGGTCCAGGCAGGCGCTCCGCCAAGTGGAGGGTCAGCTGACCAACCTGCCGGCCGCGGTTCTGCCAGTGGGCACCGCGGATAGTGCAAGGGCCTGAGACGGCTTGGGACTTGACCAGCTTCCGAGGTGGGAGCTTCCCCAGAATTCGCTCCCCTTTATCATTTGTTGTTTGCTTTTTTGGGGTCCCTTTGTTCTCCACTGACCAGGCCGAAGCACTTTTTTTGTGGCTGGGGTCCTAATTCCAGCCGGGAGGTGGGAGAGAGGAGGGTTGTGAGCAGTGTCCTTGGCTTGAACACTTATTTGCTTCCGTTCAAAAAGGCCGGCTAAGCAGCTATATACAGTATGTTCATAATTATTGTTGCATCTTGTTTTTTCCTTGTCGACATGAAGCGGGCCCCCACCTAAATCATGCAAATCCCACTGGCAGCGCTAGCTTCGCGCTAGCTCGGCGCTAGGTCGGGGACGTTAGTTGACGTGGCACGTGAGATGCGCACGCATGGCCCTTCTGTCCGGTGGCTCTCAGCGCTCGAGGCATTCCTTGCTCGCAACGCGAAAGTGCTGCGTCTGCCAAGAGATCTGCACGTGTCTTTTGCGAAAGTGACGCGCCTGCCATGCCTGCCCTTCCGAAAGCGTTGCGCCTGTCACGAAATCTGTATCGGACCTTGCGACACGTGACCCTGCGAAAAATAAGAAAACATGGGCAGTTTTTCGCGCTAGCTCCGCGCTAGCTCCGCGCTAGCGCCGCGCTAGCAGGCAGTTGCCAACTTGAACACGTGGGCACGTGCCTGGTTGGAGGCAATACCCAAGAAACCGCTTGCATGTTTCTTTGCTGTAGTTGGTAGTCAGGCCAAGTAAAGCTATATACGCATTTCCCTTTTGCTACTTGCTGAAGATGTGGTGTAGTTAAATATCCTATAGCAGCAGCTTTAAGAAAAGGCCCGCGCTAGTGCGCCTGTCAGTTATTTGCACGTTTCTTAGTCAAACGTATTGTGCCGCAATGGTTACGTGTTCATATGGCCCGAATGATACGGGCCCCCATGGAATGGCGATTTACGCTACAAAACTGGGAGCCAACATTTTGACAACCAGCCTTATCCATGTCAATGAGTTGCTCTGAGGGTCCAAAGTCAATCGTTTCGCGCCTTGGCTGTGTGTCTGAGGCTGTGACGCGGAAGATGAAGGAGCTGAACAAAGATCATCTGGACGAGCTGGAAAGGCGACCGGGCGATCGATCCGGTGAGCTCTGTGCAGTCCGGTGGACGCGATGTGTGAGAGACTTTAAGGGCTCATTTCTAGTTCGAGTCACAGTTGTTTGCAAACCGCTGCAAACCTTTTAACCTGTTGTTTTTCCCTGTTTGCTCAACTTTTCGCAAGGGTCCCAAAGGCTTAACCTTTGATTTATAGGTCCTTTGGGCCAGTGAACATGGTTGTAAGGTTTGCAGCCGTTAGCAAGCCAGCTTTATCTGAACAGTGGATACGGTCAAGTCTGTGATTGTCCACTGGGCCGTGGGCCTTGTTTCTGGGCGATAATTTTGGCATCACTGCGGCTTGCATCAATGAAGAATTCTTGAACAACAGGGGCCGTTCACCAGTTGTCGTTTTTCAGCGGTGTCTGCCGGTTTTTGCCCATGACTGCCCCCAAAGATCGGACTGATTTTGAGACATGCCCATGGCCATATTTTTGTCAGTCGCTGGCCTAAGCTTCGATCAGGCAGCAGCGGGAGATCCAGTCGCTGCAGGCGGCGCTGAAGAGTTTGTCCGCGCACACGGCCCAGGTGCCAGTGCCGGAGGTCGGCGGCGGATTCGGAGTGGAGTCTGGGGGCGTCGTATATGAGCACTGGGGCATAGAGAGCCATCTTTTCAATGGGGGGCGGACAGGAAGAGATGTTTTTTTGACACACGCACACACAATTGGCTGGAGCGGTTGGCATGTACTTGAGCACTTGCTCCGGGTCGCCCTCGTCACCCGAGGGAATCCCATAGATTTCTTTGTTGGCTGTTTCGAAAGCAACGCTAGGTTTCTTGTGTTGCTTCCTGTGTTGAGCACAAGGTTACGGAGTCATGGAGGCAGCAAAAAACAGAAGAACCAAGATGCTTGTTTGTAACAAGGCAGAACAATTTGCTGGAAGTATTAGCTGAAGCGATGGAATCCACCAAGTTGTACTGGGGGGCTGGTGGAAGGTTGCCATTGGAGCCTTTGACGTGCGCCCGAATGCCCAGCGGCACATGGTGTGTGTCAAAACATTGGGGACCCGCCAAATTGATTGCAGTTCTCCTTTAGGTGTCCTGTGAAAACCTACCCAAACAGGGCGCCCGCAAAAAACACACACACACACACCCACTCGCTCCCTGAGTTCCTGGACTTGCAACTTTTTGGAAATTCCATTTAGTGGTCGATAAATAAAAAGTTCGGACTACTTTTGGCCAATCAACTCGGGAAGTGAGCCCATGTGTGTTTTCCTTGCTTCAGCGGGGGTTCCTGCCCAACTCCTGGCGGTGTTCGAGCTTCGAGCAGGCCCATTCCGTGCCGCCGGAAGTGGCGGTCCAGCCGCCGGTCCTTTCGCCGTCGCCGCCAGCGATCGTGGAAGGACGGGGCTTGTGAACTTCTATTTAGGCCTAGTTCGAACCCCCTTCCAAAATAGTGTCTTGCTTGCTTTTGGACTTTCACAGCTGAAAGCTGTGGCGTCTTTGCCCAGATTGGTTCTGGGTGGTTTGGGGCAGATTTCCGGAGGGTTTCAGAGGGTTCCGGAGCTGGATTCATTTGTCCCCGGAACGGACACCCAGTAATGTGCTTTCTGTTTGCCTGGTTTGTCGGAGGGTGTTTGTTCTTGAAAATGAACTACCAAACAAGTCTCTTCCGTTCGATGGAAATTGCAAAGGATCGCGTGTTGTTTTCTGCCTCAGCCCAGCAGCATTTGCCAGGAGCTTCCTTGGATGTGTCGGGCGGAGAGGCCGCGAAGGCCAAACATTGGGCGTTTGGGAAGGATGGGGCATTTGGATATGTGACTTCTCACTATTTCCAGTCTCTGTGGATTTCTGCGGCGAGCGGTTTAATCGAGTTTTTTTCAATCGAGTACCGCAGCTCAGAGCTATATGAATGGGCAGATGGTTGCGTGACTTTTCTTCGGTGGCTTCATTCAACCTGTGTGTGTGTGTGTGTGTCTCGTTCATTTGCCAGGCTGCTGGCAAGTGCTGGTTTCCCTGCAGCGAGGGCAAGTTAGGAACATGTTGGGTTCTTTGGTGAAGTGAAATCGTCTATGGCACACAATTCATGCGATGGGGGCTTCTTGAGTTCATGGACTTTGAACTTTGGGCAAGGCACAAATTTGCGGCAAACAAACGGGCTTTTCCAGCCAACCCACACAGGAAGTGAGTCAAAGATGTGGATATCGGTCGGCCAATGCTGGTTGAAGCACGTTAAAAGGGTTCAACCATCCGAGCCTCCAACAAATGACCAAACACTCGCGACAGATGAACCCCAGTTCTTCCAGTCACCACTATAGTCTCACTTGCTAAGTTCATGGACTCTAAACTTGAAGTCGATTTGTGTGGGAAACTTCTTGGGCCATCCACGGAAGCGAGTAGTAGGTAGGCAAATATGGTTATTTTTGGGCTTTACATCATGCCTGACAGAGTTGGCTTCTTGGCACCTCGCTTGAAGCGAAGCCGCTCCTTGATGCTTAGGCTGCCTTAACCGGGATTTGGACCGCTGGTTCCTTGAATTGTACAATGGTATTCCCGCAAAACACCTCCAAACAACTGCACATGCATGGTTCTGTGCTTCTTGGTTGGTTTAAAGGAACATGAACAGGACAGCCACCCATGCCACCATGGTTCAGATCGGTCCAAATCCGATCCAATGACGCCGAAATCGGAAGCCGAGTGCCGAGTTCAGGACTTCCCTGAGGAATGGCTGGCGCACTTCTCGAGAGCCGATCTGGAGGCGGATTGGTGAGGCTTCTGGCGATCGAGCGAGGGGGCCATCCGGTAGGTGTGTGTCAGGCCAGAGCTTGTGTTCTTGTGTTTTTGTGTTTTTGTGTTTGTGTATCTAGCCCCAGTATTGCCCTTTTACCCATGTTTGGGGGAGGGTTGCCCTACGAAAATTGGCTACAGAAAAAATGGGCACGCTTATTCCAACCTCTCTACTGGAGGACCTAGGTGTGTTTCGGTAGTAGGCCTGGCTCCGGAACGCACGTTTGGTACCCCTGAATTGGTGGATTGGTGGGTTGGGGATTTGAACCCTAGATCCTTTTGTGACCCAGCGGGAAAGGCAACCCTCCAAAAAAACACCAGCCAGGGTAAGGTGAGCCTGTGGACCCTTCCTCATATCCTGAGCTCCTGTTTTTTTTTTTTTTTTTTTTTTTTTTTTTTTTTTTTTTTTTTTTTTTTAACTTGTTGGGTAGAGCATTTTAGTGGTAAGCAAACATTTTGGACTCTTTCTGAGCAATCCACTTACTTCCATTTTGTTAGGAATATATTTTATTTTCCCCTGTTGGTTTTAAAGGGAATCTATCACTACTGGAAATATGTTCTCATTTTTTCCAGGGGCTTAGGAAGTGAGCTTGGGAGATCTTTCAGGGTCTCGCCTGTTGCAACCGCCAGTTTTTGCCGAGGTTCGGTCGCTGTTGCCACGTTTGGTGAGCGTCCGCGTCAGGCATCGGCCAAAGAAGCGGAGAAGTGGCGCCAGATGGCCAGGACAGATTCGGCCTAATGAATGACTCGAGGCCTCGAGTGGCCTGGGTTTCAAGTGGTTGGCCGTTCCGCCACCAGGGGCCCTATCATGGTTGTTGTTGGGCAACGTCAACCAAGCTATGACACAGGATTGCACGTGCCAAAGACAAAAGCGGGATGGATCAACGGGGCCGGTCGGCTGCGTCCGACTCCAAAGGGGCGGGGTTGTTGAACGCCTGGGCATCGACAAGTGGAGGTCTGAGGTGAAGGCTTGGACTCCCGCGAGTCGCGCGAGGAATGCCGCAGAACATGCCTGGAGAGGCTACAAGGAGCGAGCGGCTTGTAGAAAATGAGGGAATATCCGCATTTGTTTGCAAGACAACCCCGGTGTTTCCATTTGCTTGTATAGTAGGTAACCATGAGAAATGCCCTTTAAACACCAAATCAAAATGGCTGGTTTCCTCCAAATCTGGTTACTGGGATCCACTAAGAACCCTATGCCAAAACGAGGGGCGTGAGTGCCATCCGAAATGGGCTGCTTGCCCTCAACGTGCCACATGCAATGATCTAATTGACATAACTGAGTTCTAGTTTGCCAAAAGGGAAGCCAAAATTCTCAAAAATGCTTTGCATGCGCATTGTGTGAATTTCACCTTCCTCTCCTGCTCTTTTTTTGTGGTATCCTTCAGTATCCCACACAAGTGGGGTCCACAGATTCGTCACATCCAAGCCGCTTTCTAGGAGCAGGGGATGTGCATCTGGTTTTTGACCCATGGCTTTCCCAGCCCGGTCAAGGCCAACGCTGCATCCGAGGCATGGGGCAAGGACGAGATGAAGCCGGTCTCTGGCAGCCCGGGCCGGGTCTGGGGCAACGTGGGCCTTCAGATGCTCGGAAGCACCAGGCTTCGACATCTTCGCTTCCTGAGCCCATGGACTTTCAACTTTTCGGGCTTCGAATGGCAAACAGACCGTTTGGACTTTTTGTTGGCCAATCTACGCAGCAAGTGAGCCCATGTGTGTTTTCCTTGTTTCAAGTGAGCATTTTCACAGATCTGGCTTTCTTTGTTTGGTGAAACTCGGAATCTGGGGCGGTGTCCTCACCTGCTCCACTTTTCTGGACATCTGAACATAAATCAGATATTCACATGCACATGCACAGGCACATGCACAAACATACCAGCGTGCATATACGTACATGTACATGACACACATGACATACGCATACACATAAACATGCACAACACATATGCAAACACACATACATACATACATACATACATACATACATACATACATGTATATAGTTGTTTCAGCGGGTGCCCAATACTTAAATCACAGCCGCCATCACTAGGCATGTGGATGGGTTTACCGGCTAACACAAACCATATGTATATATATATATAATAATAATAATAATAATAATAATAATAATAATAATAATAATATTAATAATAATACTAATAATCTTTGCTCTTGATTGATAGGGCCCCCTACGACAAGCCTGGGTCCAAATTGTGGGGGGGTGGAAGGGGGGAGGGGAAGGCAGAGAGACAAGAAAGAAGAAAAGTGAAGGGCAATTTAAAATTAAATTGAAGGTGCAGTGTTTTTGTGGAATTCTGGTTTGTAGATGGCATTTATTCTGAGGGGGTTTTATTATTGTAGGGGGTAGTGTAGGCCTGGCAGCTGGTTTGTGTTGCTAACCAATAATGTGAGGGGTGTTATTATTGTAGGGGTGGTGTTTCTTGTGTGCAAGGGGCTGGGCTGAAGCAGTGCAAGCACTGGAGCAGGCAATGGGTGCAGCCATGGAGCAAGACTTGTATGTAGCAAGCAGAATGAAAAGTCTAAGGTCTTCAGTACAAGCTGAGTACTTGGGATTGCAAGTTTTGGTGCTGATGAATTTTGGGATTTTGGAATTGTTTGGAGCTTTTGGTTTGGGAATGTGGGAACCAGTGGCTGCAGGGCTTGGCCATTCTTCTGGGTACTGCTATTATTGTAGGGGGGCACCGCTTGCTGAGCCTTGCTGTGCAGAAGTCCATGCAAGGATGAAAAGTCTAAGGTCTTCAGTACAAGCTGAGTACTTGGGATTGCAAGTTTTGGTGCTGATGAAGTTTGGGGTTTTGGAATTGTTTGGAGCTTTTGGTTTGGGAATGTGGGAGCCAGTGGCTGCAGGGCTTGGCCATTATTCTGGGTAATGCTATTATTGTAGGGGGGCACCGCTTGCTGAGCCATGCTGTGCAGAAGTCCATGCAAGGATGAAAAGTCTAAGGTCTTCAGTACAAGCTGAGTACTTGGGATTGCAAGCTTTGGTGCTGGTGAAGTTTGGGATTTTGGAATTGTTTGGAGCTTTGGGTTTGGGAATTTGTGGGCCAGTGGTTGCAGGGCTTGGCCACTATTCTGGGCACTGCCACCGCTTGCTTCAGGGTCACTGAAGTGCCAAGCAAATGGGTTGGTAATTGCTTGGGCAACTATTCTTGGGATTGCAAGTTTTGGTGCTGTGAAGTTTGGGATTTGGAATTGTTTGGAGCTTTTGGTTTGGGAATGTGGGCCAGTGGTGCAGGGCTTGGCCACTATTCTGGGTACTGCTATTATTGTAGGGGGGCGCCGCTTGCTGAGCCTTGCTGTGCAGAAGTCCATGCAAGGATGAAAAGTCTAATGTCTTCAGTACAAGCTGAGTACTTGGGATTGCAAGTTTTGGTGCTGATGAAGTTTGGGATTTTGGAATTGTTTAATTAGAGCTTTGGGTTTGGGAATTTGGGGGCCAGTGGCTGCAGGGCTTGGCAATTCTTCTGGGTAATGCTATTATTGTAGGGGGGCACGCTTGCTGAGCCTTGCTGCAGAAGCCTGCAAGGATGTCTGCGCAGAAGCCCAGGCAAGGAGCTTTGGGTTTGGGAATTGGGGGCCAGTGGCTGCAGGGCTTGGTCTGGGTAATGCTATTATTGTAGGGGGGCACCGCTTGCTGAGCCTTGTGCGCAGAACAGGCAAGGATGAAAAGTCTAAGGTCTGAGTACTTGGGATTGCAAGTTTTGGTGCTGATGAAGTTTGGGCTTTGGGAATTGTTTGGAGCTTTTGGTTTGGGAATGTGGGAACCAGTGGCTGCAGGGCTTGGCCATTATTCTGGGTAATGCTATTATTGTAGGGGGGCACCGCTTGCTGAGCCTTGCCGTGCAGAAGTCCATGCAAGGATGAAAAGTCTAAGGTCTTCAGTACAAGCTGAGCACTTGGGATTGCAAGTTTTGGTGCTGATGAAGTTTTGAATTTTGGAATTGTTTGGAGCTTTTGGTTTGGGAATGTGGGAACCAGTGGCTGCAGGGCTTGGCTATTATTCTAGGTCATGCTATTATTGTAGGGGGGCACCGCTTGCTGAGCCTTGCTGTGCAGAAGTCCATGCAAGGATGAAAAGTCTAAGGTCAGTACAAGCTGAGCACTTGGGATTGCAAGTTTTGGTGCTGGTGAAGTTTGGGATTTTGGAATTGTTTGGAGCTTTGGGTTTGGGAATTTGGCTGCCCGTGGCTCTAGGGCTTGGCCATTATTCTGGGTACTGCTACTATTGTAGGGGGGGACTGCTTGCTGAGCCTTGCTGTGCAGAAGTCCATGCAAGGATGAAAAGTCTAAGGTCTTTAGTACAAGCTGAGTTGCAAGTTTTGGTGCTGGTGAAGCGTGTTGGAGCTTTGGGTTTGGGAATGGAACTGAGCACTGCTGAAACTCAAAGACAACCCCCAGAGCTGAAAAAAAGCCAAAGCCACCACAGCAAGAGGAAAGGAGCCAGCACGAGGAAAAAGACGCCACCAGGAATTCAACCTAGGACCTTGCGCTTTCGAAGGCAACGCCTTATCCATTACACCAAAGAGATCTGTCAACCAGGCGGCGCGGGAAGGAATTCTGCTTGATCTGGCCCCCCGCTTGTCCCTTTGCTGTGGGGTTGTCGGCCTGAACTCAGCAGGCTGGCTAGGTCAAGCAACCCCAAGGGTCCAAGCTGGCCCTGCCACACCTGGAGCCACAGGCAAGGCCACAAAGTGCTGGGAAGCACACAACCTCCAGCACCAAACAGGTCTCCAAAACTGGCACTGCCACAGTGGAAGCTGGAGCAAAAAGGCAGGACAAGTGCCCGATTTGGTTTGCCACACCAGGGGAGCTCACTGAAGCCACGGGCCAGGCAGCAAGTGCTGGCGAAGCACCAGGGTCCAATAAACAACCCAAAGCCACCAACAAGTTTCCAAAGCAGCCCTGTCACACCAGTGGAACCTCGATGGGCCACAGGCAAGGCTTGCAAGTGCTGAGGAAGCAGCAGGTTTCAATAAACAACCCGAAGCACCCAACACGTGTCCAAAGGTGGCAAGGCTGCTTTGGACACTTGTTGGGTGCCTTTGGGTCTGCACTTGCAAGCCTTGCCTGTGGCCCATCGAGGTTCCACTGGTGTGCCAGGCTGCTTTGGACACGTGTTGGGTGCTTCGGGTTGTTTATTGAGGTGTGTCAAGTGAAAGTTCACTGGACCACCAGGCGAAGGCTTCTGGGAAGCACCAGATACAACAAGTCTCCAAACTGGCACTGGAAGTTCACTTGGCCTCCAGGCAAGGCCGCAAGCGGTGGGAAGCAAAATTGCTCCACCACATCAGCAGAAGCATTGTTACAGGAGAACTGAGCACTTCTGAAACTCAAAGACAACCCCCAGAGCAGAAAAAAAGCCAAAGCCACCACAGCAAGAGGAAAGGAACCAGCACAAGGAAAAAGACGCCACCGAGAATCAAACTCAAAATCTTGTGGTTACAAAGGCAACGCATTGACCATTACACCAAAGAGATCTGTCACCCAGGCGGCGCGGGAAGGGCTGTCGGCCTGAACTCAGCAGGCTGGCTAGGTCAAGCAACCCCAAAGGTCCAAGGTGTGGGGGAGGCAGTGCTGGAGTCCAAGAAACCTTGTGTTTGTTTGCTTGGCCACCGGGTTTGCATTGCAATTAGTAGTGGGGAGATTAAAACTAGTATTCGAATTTTGGGAGTTCTGGCCTTGGAAAAGTTCTTATTCCGGGGGGATTTCTTGTGTCAATTGGGGCACCAAGACTAAACTATGTATTGGCTAATTAAAAATAAGTATTGGATTTTTTCTGGCCCGGGGCGAGAAAAAGTCATTATTCCGGGTGGATTTATTAATCAAGTCCTAAAATTTATTAATAATATATACATACACATCCACATATATATATATGTATACATATATACGCATGCGTGTTTCCTGGAGTGCCCAATACCGTGTGGAAAGCAATCGCCCTGAGGATCCTGGACGCCTTGTCCACTTTGTGGCTCATGGACCTCAAGGCGCGGCTTACGCTTCGCCGGCGCTGGCAGTGGTCCCAGGATTTTTGTCCCAAGCGAATCGACCGGAGCTGACCTTTTGGTTTATCCCCACTTTGGCCCATTTTTAGAGGTGCCAAAAGGTGAACATTTTTATTTTTTTTAGTAGAGGTGCCAAAAGTGATCACCTTTTTTAGTTCTGGGTGCTTTGGGGGCAACTGAGGTGTCCAGGATTTGTCCTTGTTGGTCTGTTTGTTGTTGAGGGTAGCTGGTTTTTGGTGGGTCTCAAAGAGAAACCGAAAGCAGAACCGAAGCCAGACCTTTGATGCAATAGGGGTTTATGAATCCTGGCCTCCCTGTTGCAAAGACAGCCCAAAGGACAACCATGAAAAGTCCCCAAACCCGCTTGGGATGTTTGGATGTTCTTTGTACATAGAGTTATCTCACACCACCTGCTCCCGAGTTGAGATCTGTGTTTTTTTCCGCCCCGATGACTCGGGATGTGGACACATGACTGGACTTCAAAACTACGGGACTCGGCAGCCTCAGGCGTGCTCTCTTTCGGGAAGCGTTTTCTTGGAGACATCGAGAGGGCAGCCAAGATTTTGCCTTGGGGCGATGTTAAGTTGTCATGTTGCCATCCCCAGCCTGGGCGAAGCTTCAGGCAGGCAAAGCTAACTCATAACCATGTGAGAGTATGGCCAAATCAGAGGCATGGATGTGTATTTCCCAGATGCACAGTTTTCCTGCAAACGACGCCGAAGCCTGGCAAGACTGATTTCGGAGAATGTGAGCATGCTTCAGAACTTTGGGTCGGAACTTACGATTTTGGCACCTGGAAGGCCATCAAAAGCCGAACCATGCATTGGCCCCATTTTTTGTTTTTCCTTTGGCAGGGGTCCGCAGATGTCCATTTTTAACAGGTTTAGCCATTGCCTTTTAGTGGCGACTTTTAGATGAGTTTCCTCTTGGTGGAGGTGGAGTGATGAATAGGGAACACAGTTTGGCCGCTGCTCCAGCGAAAGTTTGTGATGTGACGCCCTTCGCGTTTGACGCGGGCTGTGTAGCAGTGGCCGTAGATGTTCCGAAAGCCAGAATAGTGAGTTTTCCTCCCTTTGAGCCGTTGGGCCGCCAAAAACTCTAGGGGTTAATTCCCCCTTCTTTTCAACCATCGTTCTTTTCCCAAACAGGCTGTTTCCCCTGGGTTTTTGATGGTTTCGTAAAAACAACCTGAATTGAGCCTCCAAGAACAGGCATTTGGAGCCATTTGGTTTTGTTTGGTTTGGAGGTGTTCCGGGGGCTATACCCCAACAAATCCGGAGGGCTCGCTCGAGTCCCACCGCGAGCCAGGAGCAGTTTAACGAGGGCGCGGACTTTGTGGAGAAGCAGCTGCAGCTGCCTGGCGAGACGGGAGCCTGCGCTGGCCCTCGAAAAGGTGGTTTTTGTTTTTGTTTTTGGTTTTCTGCTTTGACATGAGGCCGAACCACTTGCCCTGGCCCAAAAAACCGGTTGTTGTTTTTCCCCCCTTTTTCTGCTTTGACATGAGCCCCAATCAACACCCAAGGGGCGCCCTACGTGGTTTTACGTTGGCCAGCAAGTTGGAACGCTCAGCTAGCAACCGACCATGAATTGCTTGCAGTCTGGTTCATTGGTGGGAGGCTGCCCAAATGCATCCAAATGCACCTGGTGAGGACGACTTGCAAGTATTGGCAAGTGGTGAGGTGGGTGGGTTTTCACTAGGACAAGCTGGCCCTCGGAGAAATTGCGGTACCAAGACGACAAGTTTGCTCATATGGCTGTATTTTATAGCTTGGGATGCTCCCCTCCAGGGGTGATGAACCCCCATATTTGATAAATATGGATTTATGATTATTGGGTCGACGTTGCGTCTAGAAAGTCTTGGAGGGGTGTTCCGAGGCCGATACTAGTCAGGAAACCAGAGAACATCTGGACACGTGCTGTGTCACCTGCATGGCTTTCTTGGAGGAGGGATGGTCACGAGGGACACCCTCCTATAAATACACCAGGGATTCAGAATAAATCATTTCGGGTTTCCAATAGCACCCCCAGCATCATCTATATAAAGCTTGTTGTCCCTCCAAGCGAATCTTGACGCATGCGGCGGACTTGCTTGGCACCTCAAGAGAATATTCCGCCATACCAATTACCTGCCGGTAGGTTGGTCTTGAGAGGAAGGGAATATCCAGACGTTTTGAGATCGCAGAATGTCCCGAATCTCCAAGATGAGAGCCTCATGCAGGTCGTACATCCCAGTTTGCCAGCACAAGCGCGCCGCGCCCACCTACTCCACGTTCGGACGCTTTGGGATGGGCGCTGCGAGGTTTGATCACCCCGGCCTCGTGTCCTTTTTCGAGATCACCATCCGTGGCTTAGGCCGATTTGCCCCCCATGGGATCGGATACTTGAAATGCCAATGCATCTGAGCCAGGCAAAAACCGCCGAGTCTTTATGGCAATTTGGTACCGGATCTTGACGTCAACTGTTTGGTTGCAACAGCTCGAAATTCCATACCCACAAAATGTGAGACACTTTTTGCAGAAGGGTCGTTGCGGCACTCACTTGCTCATGTCTAAGATTCATGGATTCCTTATCCCCCGATTGCAACTTCTTCCCGTCCCGGTAAAATTGCGGGGACCCCGCCAAGGGGGGCGGTAAGCAATCCATGGTTGGAAGGTGCTGAGGGTGGATCCATTTACTCGGTGTTGCAGGTGGCCAAGGGAACCACCCGATGTAAAACCAAAAAATGACAAGAGCAAGGGTTACCTACCATAAGGGCTTGCAGCCGAGATCCACACGGAAGAAGTTCAGAAGTTGTTTTTTTTCTTCTTCTTTTTCCCCCGTTGAACCTGTTCAGGCGGCCTGCTCTCCGCGCACTCGCTCTCTGGACGGCCCATGTTTCTTCAGAAGGCACAGGACCGGCGCCCGGCACCTCCCTTGCTGGCTGGGGGGCGCGGGGGTTCATAGGATTGGTTCAAGGGCATAGGTGCTCTTTTTGGTTCTTTTGGTAGACATGAGCGGGGGGGTGGGTTTTGGAGGGTAACTTACTTCCTCGATTGGACTCGGGTCACTTCTTAGGTTTGGACGATTCCAGTGGAAAGTAACATGTTTGGTTACGGTTTAGAGGCACAGGTGTTGTTTTGGAAGAAAATGGATGGCCCTGGTTGACCTGTTTGTTTTATCTACCAGGGCCATCCATTTTCCCAGAAGGACGCCCATGTTCAGAGGCACCACTTGGTTGTGTATTGTGTAAATTCAAGGATGCGCCCAAGCTGTCGGCGGTCACGCAAGAATTGGCTTTCAGGAATGTTCTTGTGATTCTGTGGCTTTGTTCGAAGGAAGTTTAGAAGTCTAACTTCCGACAATATCGACAACTCAAGCAGAGCAGTGCAGAGCGAGAGATAGAGAGAGAGAGAGAAGAAGAGATGAAGAAGCGATGAAGAAAGATGAAGAAGCGATGAAGAAAGATGAAGCATGGTGTGCGAAATGTTAGAAAGGTCGCGAAATGCTGTATTTTTCAATGTTTTGAGCCTCCAGACGGCCCAGAAGTTACTTCGGTAAAGCGGCGGGTGCGGAGCCTTTGGTCGGAATTGCTGGCAAAAAATCGCACGCGGCCTGCGCGCGGTGCACATTTGGAAGTCAAAATCGTAAAAACACTACATGCTCGGGCTACTTTTGGAAGCTCCAACTTTCAAAAATCGCACGCGGCCTGCGCGCGGTGCACATTTGGAAGTCAAAATCGTAAAAACCTGAGAGGGTCGGGCTACTTTTGGAAGCTCCAACTTTCAAAAATCGCACGCGGCCTGCGCGCGGTGCGCGTTTTTAAGATGCAATGTAGCTTGACAGCGGTAAAACGCATTGGAATGGCAACGCGCAAGGCTTTTATCTAACTTGGAAAAATGCGTGGCGCCTGCGCGCGGTGCGCGTTTTTAAGATGCAATGTAGCTTGACAGTGGTAAAACACATTGGAATGGCAACGCGCAAGGCTTTCATCCAATTTGGAAAAAATGCGTGGCGCTTGCGCGCGGTGCGCATTTCTAAGATGGAATGCAGCTTGGCAGTGGTAAAACGCATTGGAATGGCAACGCGCAAGGCATCCTACGCTGCCCTGTTGAGTTAGTCGCGCTCTAGATAGATAGACAGACAGACAGATAGATAGATAGATAGATAGATAGAAAGCTGGAAAGATAGAGAGACAAGTAGACAGATAGATAGAGAGGTAGACAGGCAGATAGATAGGTAGATAGACAGATAGATAGATAGATAGGGAGGTAATGTCGCTGTGACCGTGTGGCGTTTCGGCTCTGTCTTGTCAGTTGCTCCGCGTATGTCATGTTTGTTCAATGTCCCGGTTTTCGTCACCAGCATCACTAGCATCACCACCACCACTGTTCATGTTTGTTCATGTCCCGGCTTCAATCGCGGAGCGGCAACTCACATCACCACCACCACTACCACCACTACACTTTCACCAGCACTCCCACCAGCACCACACACAGGCCGAGAACATGTTAATGTTCTAGTTTGTTGTTTGTCACCAGCCGACCTACCAGCATCACGCTCAGGCGGACAACCTCTTGATGTTTTTTTTTTTAGTTTGTGTTCCCACAGAACGCATATACTTCCACAGACACATGCCAGTGACATCGTTTCCTTGTGTATCCCGCACGGTGGAGCGCGTCTTTTCTGACCGCTCCGGACGCCATGGCAGACGCATTTGATAAGACGGTGGCGTTTTTGGCAGCCTACTCGCAGGAGCTTGTGCAAATGAAGAAGCCGACGCTTACAGCTTTGCTCAACAGCAAGCGGCGCAGTCAGGTACCAGAGTGGGAGCGAGCCAGAAATTTCTGCAGACGAAAACTTTCAAGCTTGGAGCCAGCTCAGCAGCAGATTTTGGAAGACTGGGAGTTTGTGCTTTGTGACAAGTCCACGTTGGAGGCTGCGCCTTTTCTGGCCGGCCTTCAATGCTGTTTTTGCCGCGTGGAGGCATTTTTGACAGAGACGGCAGAGGCGATAAGATACTCAAGCAAGCCAAGCTTGCTGGCAGCTTTGCAGAGTCGACACATGCAGGAATTTCAAATGTCGAGCTTTTGCCGTGTTTTCCTGCTGCGCTATAGCGACCGCTTGGCGTCTGCGGAAAAGGATTTTTTGCTTGCAAAGGAAGCTGAGTTGTGTCAAGTGAGTGCTGCGGCAAAAGAAGCTGCAGCATCGCGTCGTGCTCCTGCCTTTGTCGAAGTGCAAGCCTTCTTCGCTCAGAATGCTGTTGAAATTGCTCAGCTACAGAAGCAAAGCTTGTCAGCTGTTGTCAGCAGCAACCGCGCGAATTCCGACACACGTTGGAAGCAAGCTAAGAATTTCTTCGACAGGCACGTGGCATTGTTGAATGCCGACCAGAAAGAGCATTTAGAAGACTGGGAGTTTGTGCTTTGTGACAAGTCCAAGTTGGAGGCTGCGCCTTTTCTGGCCGGCCTTCAACACAGATGGAATTTTTGTAGAATACCATCGAGACAACACATGGCTGTCGTTCAGGGCTTACTTACCGAAATTCATTTCAGGCTCCTTAAAAAACATAGGGCTTTCGGGTACCTCGTGTTTTTTTCCTGGTCGTGAATACACGGACTGTACTAAAAAACGAAAAGCATGTGCTCAGCAGCTCATTGATCGTCGCTCAGTAGTCAGTCAAATAGATTTGTTTAAAAACAGGACGCCTTCAAATTGGGGAACCGCTGGTGTTGTCTTCGGTGACTTAAATATACGGGCAGTACCGAGAACTTTGCAGGTATAATCTCCGCAATGCGTGCTGCAATGGCTCAAAGCCTCACTTTAGGCATGAGCCAACTGGCATGATGCAGCACCACAGCAGCATCACAAACCACAGCATCACGGATCGACACACAGCTCACACACACACACCACACGCATAGAAGCACATCACACCACACGCACGAGCACATCTCGCAGCTTTTTTTTTATATTGCCTGGTTCAGCTTTTCTGCCCGCCTGACAACGTGCGAGCCTGCGCGCGGCTTTTCTGCCCGCCAGGCAGCGCCATGGCTCACGTGGATGCCGATTTTCTTGCGCTGGCAAAGCGATTTGGCCAGATGCTGCCACCGGGTCCGGCAATGTTTTGGGGCGGTGTTCTGGACAACTACGAGAAAGGCAACATTCCGAAAGAAATCGTGATCAAAAGCATGAATGCCCTTGAAGACATTCCAAATGCGGCGCAGTCAAATGCCGCAAGTGCCCCCGCGCAGTATTCATCTGGTGCGTCTTTTCTGACCGCCTCCACTGCGCCTGGAAGCCCGCGACCTCCTGCTTCCTCAGCTGGCGGATGCGATGATACTGGCTCGAGTGTCTCTGCCGCATGGACGAATCCGCCAGCATCACTGTACCACCAACCGCCAGGCTGGAACATGTGGTGGGGAAAAGGGTTCCCCCCACCGTGGCCCCCGCTTCCTCCAGGCACTGATCAATGGGCAAACATGTACGGCTGGCATGGGACTGGAAAAAAAAGCGGTGCGAAAGCCGCCGGCAAAAAAGGTGGGTCGAACGCCGGCAAAAAAGGAAAGGCGAAGGGGTTCCGCAAAGCTGACATGACTGCGCGTGATTTGTCTGAGGCGGAAGCGCGAATGCAACGTTTCATGGACCAGCATCCTGATTTTGTGTTTCGGCCCAGGGAGGCAGTGCCGGAGGACATGCAGGCAGCGTACGATGTCTTAGGAGAGTCTGGGCCGCAGTTCTGGAAGTCTTTGCGGCATCACTTGCCGGGGGATGCTCAAGCGCACATTGCACAGGGACTTGTGCAGTTCATGGCAGAGCGCTCATCGTGGAGCGTGGATCAAACGTGCATGAGAGAAAAGTCCCGCAAAGAGCGCCGTGAGCGTGATGCCAACAGCTCGAGGTTGTCTGCGGCCACAGGCTATACTGGCCGCAGCCAGGCCACAGCGAGGTAGGTGTGTCTTTTCTGACCGCCTCCTCAGCGCCGTGCAAGCTGTTGCACGAGCAGTTGCAGGAAGTATACGGTGCATCTTTTCTGATCGCCGTATACTTGCGCCGCGCCGGCGCAGCCGTGTTACTTGGCAGGAGTGAAGGAGTCAGCAGCCGATTTGCGAAGAAAACTACTCGGATTGACACATGCGTGTTTGTAGTAATTCTAGCACTCAGTTCGCAAATAGTGTAAACCGTTTGGAGGTGGTTGGATTCTTTTGTTTTCCCTTCAAGGATTACCAAAAAGGGTCCCTTTATTTTGACATCAGTTCGCATGTTGTCCCATGCTAGCCCCCTAGCTCATTCACATTCCTTGGAAGTCCAGATTCACTTGCCACGAAATACGTAGGTCTCAGAATAGGGGTACCCCTGGCCTTGGAAACCATGGGGATTGAATCAAGTACGATGGGTCTCTAAGCAGCTATAATCAAACATACGTGAGACAAGTACCAAGCATTGAAATGGGAAATTGCAGGTAGCTGAATTGCACGAGGTTTTTGAATCCACATGTGTTGTGATTGGTACCATGGAAGACTTCATTGATCCAAAGAATAGGTCGCGCTACTACGGGTCCGTGATTTGTGTCCCTACTAGGAGCCACCATTTTTTTATGGGGAACCACCATTGCTGTAAGCATTCGATAACATTTTGAAGGAAGTTGATCACCTCTGGTCGGTGCTTTTTTTGTGGTTTCGCTCTACTGCCACAAAGAAGTTTGTCAGAATACAAAGTCTCCTGTGTGGTTGGTTTTTTGAAAAACGAGGCTCCCGACATCGGGAATTTTGCAGGGCACCTTGCTGTCAACGTTGGCTTACCTCATGTTGAAATGACTGATTTTTGAAAATGCTCGACCTGCTCAAAGCCTCACATCAGGCATGAGTCAACTGGCATACTTCAACAGCATCACAAAAACACCGCACAGCACACACACACACACACACGCACACGCAAGGTCTACCTAAAGGCTCATCGCCACACACATCACATCACAGCACACGCGCAGCCTCGCAAGTTTTGTTTGGTTCTGCTTTTGCTGGGTGCGGCTTTTCTGCCCGCCTGGCAACTTGCTTGGCGCGGCTTTTCTGCCCGCCTGGCAACTGCAGTAGCCTAGGCGCGGCTTTTCTGCCCGCCTGGCGTCGCCATGGCTGGCAGACCTTCTGCGAGACTCGGTGTCCGACCTGCCTTCTTGGATTGGCTTTTACGCCGGTGGCAAAACGGACGTTTGCCACCCGAGATGGGACTCGGATTTTGACGGGGCCAAGGCCGATCGGGATGGCTTGACCGAGGCTTTAGCTTCCACTACAGTGGTGGTGCCGGCGTTGCTGCTCTGGCTTGATGACTTCATGACTGCACACAGGGTGCACAGCTGCTGGAAGCACACGCTGGACGGTGGCTGTCTCTGGCATCAGTTCGAGCAGGGTGGCGACAATTATTTGTTCAACGCCATGTGGGCCTTGACTTTGACTGTGGTGTGCTGGCTGCGCCACGTGTGCAAAGGCAAGAAAGTGCCACAGGTCCGGCTGATTTGTCTTTGCAATGCTGGCAAGCATCGCAGCGTGTTCTCTTCGCGGATGCTATACTTTGTGCTCCAGCTTCTTTACGACCTGCTGGGGATCCAGCAGCGAAGGTTTACTTGGCAGTGGGCCGCGGGGCGAGTGCAAGCGGAGCTGAGCGAAGCAGCTCAATGCCGCGACAACAAGGCGGCGAAAGTCTGCTTCCGACAGGCGGACCTGGTGGTGTCGCGCACCCGACGGATGTTCCTTGGCGGCCGAGTTCCGGCGCACTTGCGCAGCGTGCAGCTGTTGGACAAGGACCTTCGAGAGACGTCCACGACTGTATCCGCTGGCTACAGCGATATTTGCCTCGACACGCGCAAGTTCATCCAAGCGGCTGCCGCCGAGCGCGGCACGCCCCTCAGAAAAGCTTGGCTGGCAGACTGGCTGGAAGGCGCCGGCCTCGCTGCCCTTACCGCTCAAGGCCGCGCTGTACTTCAGCAAGCTTCCCGCGTGCGTATGGCCCGCCACTGGTGCCCTATCATGCGCGCTCTGCAGCAAGCTTTCCCGGAGCGCTGTGGCTTGTGCGCCTGTCCCTTTCAGCTCAGCACGCCTTGGGACACGCTTGCAGCGGAAATACACGAGCACTTCATTTCTACTGGGGATGGTGCGTCTTTTCTGACCACCTCCCCGGAAGCAGCGTCTGTTGCGGCTTTTTTGAACGCTTCCCCAAGAGCAGCCTCTGGCAGTGGTGCGGCTTTTCTGCCCGCCGCTGCCGGGGAAGGTGCGTCTTTTCTGACCGCCTCCCCGAAAGCAGCCACGACTCGCAGACCTGCGTGGGCTGACGTGCAGGACGACTCTGCCCACGCCGCGGCTGCGCCCAGCGCCAAGAAAAAGAAAAGGGTGTCCTTCGCGCCAGAGGTGGCCCAATCTGCCGCGGCCGACGTGGAGGACACCGCGCTGTGCTTGGTGCTGCCTTGCGATGCCCCACTAGGCGTGCTCTTTCAGCCAGGTGCGCAGACGCTGTCTCGGCGCGGGGTGGACTGCTTGCTTGACGTTACTTCGGACGCGACCTTGCTTTCGTTCCGGGTCATACAGAGCGCGGAGGACGCTCAAGGCTTGATTGCCTACGCTAGCGAGTTGCTGGCATCTAGTCGGGAGTTGCAGCAAGAGCTTGCAGCGCTGCAGCGTATGCTTGTTGCCGCGGAGGTTTTTCCGGAGTTGCCTCTTGGTGGTATGCCGGCCATGGCGCTCTTCCAGTGTCTGGTCTTCCTTTACATGTGGTCGGTGCTCACCTTGAATTATTCATTTTTGCTGTCCAGCACCTTCTTAAGACTGGTGGCTTTGCCGCTGCAGGAGGCGAAAAATTTTGATATCTTGGCCGTGGTGCACAAGTACTGCTACGTCACGTGGCTCCACCGGACGGCGCGTCCGAGCTGCTGGCAAGGCAACGCTCTCCGCTTATTGCTGCCAGACACTGCCGACTGGGAGGCTTGGTGGGCGGCGCAGCAGGACGTGGCGCACGAAATTGATGAGACTGCCTTCTCGGAAGAGTACGCGCTTATGTGCAGGGATCCTTTGATCCCCGAGGGCTACCGGGCAGACTTGAAGCAGGTGCGGCGCCATGTGGCTGCTTCCGATCTCGGCTTGCTGCCGGAGCTTCCGCCGCGGCAGTCCTTTATGGAGCACGATGTTTACTTGGAGGCAAGCGGCGCTTTGCCCTTGCCGAGAGCCTTGCCGGCCATTCGATGCTCGGCCGGGGCGATGGAGGTGAACTGGGGCGACAACACTGGTGAGCCCCTAAACACTTCGCGGGACAATGTGATCTCCGAGACGGATGTCTGCTTGCAAGTCCCGTTGCCGGTGCCTGCAGATATGACTTTGGGGCACGTCCTGCTTTCAAGGGACTGGCGAGCCTCTTTCGAGCAATCCAATCTCGGCATGCCTTGGTGGATGTCAGACGCAGGCGGCTTTTCTGCCCCTGCTGCTGGCCACGCAGGCGGCTTTTCTGCCCCTGTCTCAGCCCTTGGAGCGCAAATCCACTTGCAAGCTTTGGGAGCTGAAATCATGGCCACGCTGAGGCCCGACAGTGTGATGCATCCACACTTGCGAGCACACGTGGAGCTCATGCTGGGCATGTGTGCTTCCGTGCACTTGGCGCGCCAGGAGGCTTGGGATGTTGCCTTGTATGACTTTCTTTTAGGCTGCGGCATCAGAGCGCAGCGCACGCGTCCTGGCGATGCCGATGCCGGCTGGGTGGCGCATAACTACCGCAAGAGGCACCACGCTGCCCGCTCTGTGGTGCGACCCGTTTGCTGCACCATGTGGGGTGAAAAGTATCGCCCCATTGGATACTTAAACGATGCGGGGGACATCGAGCACTACTTGGTGCACGACACATGCCCTCTTGGAAGATGTCGCAGGCACAAGCAGCTTATGGGCTTTGGCACCGTGTGCCCACACTGGCATGGCTTCAACAAAAAACACGGCATCATGGCCACTCTGAACGCGCAGCGATACTTGAGGTACACGGAGATCGGAAGCAAAGGGGCTGACCCGCGCGCGCGAGACCAGCGGGCCAGCCAGTATCTTCGCACGCTTTTGCAGGAGTTAGGCTTTGTGGCCCGTGCGGACGAAAGAGCAGCAGACGGCGATGACCGCGTGATGCTCATAGGCCTTCCCCGCTGGCTCCCTGAGTTTCACAGCAACGAAGGCCAAGACATACCCGGCTTGGTTGCCTTTACTCCGCTGCACGCCAAAAAACACTTCGAGCAAAATGACATTGACGAGTGTCTCCAGCTTCGCACCGCGGCGCAAGAGGTGCACGATGACCTTGAACGCTTGACAAGACAGCGCTGAATGCGCTTGAGATGCGCCAGGGTGCGTCTTTTCTGACCGCCCGGCGCTTGCCAGGCCGTGTGCCTTGCAGTGTGCCTTGCCTGGCAGCATGCGTCTTTTCTGACCGTGCTGCCTTGAACAGAGACAAAGTGAATCTGCCCGCATAAAAAGGAAAAAGAGCCGGTGGGACAACGGGCGGGCGGATGGTAACAAAGGGTAAATGATGGAGGCTTAAGACTTGTCAAACATTTGCGGTCAGGCAGGCTCCCTGTCAGCCAGGTTTTCTTTCCAGTTTTTGTCCGAGCGGTGGAATAGTTGCCTGTGAAGACATGACCTGTTGATTTCTTTTGTGACCGTTTGGCCATGTTCGTCACAAACAAAACATGATTGGTTTTCAATTTGGCCCCAAACATGTTTGCCCTGGTTGTTCAAGCCTCCTATAGTGGTTCTTTTTTAGAAACTTCCGCCACCGCCTTGCGCGGTACTACTTGTAAGGATAAAGTCCAGTAACTCGCTGAGTGAGTTGTTGGCACCTTTCTTGGTTTGATTGACAATTTTGAGTGGGGAAGCCATCAGCTGAAAGGGTGTCACAACTGGGAGTTCGGGCGTCACAACTGGGAGCTAGGAAAGTCACAACTGACAGGAAATGCTTTTGGCACCTTCCGTATAGAAGGGTTTTGCGAACCTTGGGTGGCAGCCACAGTGGCGAGTTAGGACTCCAGGTGGAAGCAAATAAACTTCCATTCGGTTAAGAATATGTTTTATTTTCCCCTGTTGGTTTCAAAGGGAATCTATGACTGGAAATATGTTCTCATTATTCCAGGGGACTTAAGCACAAATGGGTATAGGTCAAAATTAAAACCACCAGGAGACCGCTGGTTTGAGTCCCTGTTTCCATGTACCAGGGTTCCATTTTCGGTACATATGTTTGACTCACAGCCAAATAAAGGCTCCAGTGTCCATTTTTCCAAGGGGTGTCGACGAACTCACGACAGGAGCTCGGAGAAAAGCTCCTGAGGGCGATCAACCCTCAGACTGGTCACGTGGCAGCATGTTTGAAACTCGTTGTGGGCCTGAGTTCCCGGACTTTATATGTGTATGTATATATATATATATATATATATTTGGGGGGGAGACCCTTTTTAGTGGTAAATCACAAGTTTGGACTTTTTGACCAATCCACTCAGGAAGTGAGTTTTGGAACCTCCGAAAGTGGCAGTTTCAATGGACAGCACTGGTGAATTGCAACTAAAGGGGAAATCCAGTGACCCCTTTTGGCGCCTCATTTTCCTCACGTCTCTCTTTGAAGAATGGACCTAAGACCAATTTTGGAATCGAGCTCACAGATGGAATTAATCAAGCTCGGACCTCATGAAGATCCTGTTGCTTTGGCATTGGCTGCACTGCTGAAAACATAGCTGCACACAGCTGCATGGGTTCGTGCAAGGGAAGATGGTTTATCAAGTGCTGAAGCCAACATGCAGGGAACCCTTAGTTGGTGGTTTGGATTTGGGGATTTGAGCCTCTGGTTCTTGTAGAGGGTAAACGGGAAACCACGCCTAACCACCAAATCACCAATCCAAACCACCAATTAGGGTCCGGCCACTTATTGCCTGAGGCTTCCCCATGACCCAGGTGAATCTCAGGACACGACCGACTTTTGTCATGAGAGTTCCCATGAAGACCATGGGAATTGCAGCCGCAGGCCAAGGGAGAGCCCATTTAAGGCCTTGACTCGCTGGGTTCACTTCAGTTTTGGGTTGCTATTTGGGAGGGCTATGTTCGCCGCATTGGGAGGACTGGCGAGGGCAAGAAGGGCTGGTACTCTGGTACCTTGCTGGCCGAGGCTCGCGCCGGCTGGTTTTTTCGCCAGAGACGGCAGATATGACTGGTGAAATGGAGCCTTGTAGCGGGGGGTACCCTTCTGTCAGTCTCTCCAAAGCCGCCCAAGGTTGAGTCCTGCTTTCTGGAGTGCTGATTCGAGTCATGCAACCGGCAGGCACGCCAACAAGGACGGAAGGGCAGTACAAGTAATTAGTGTGAGTGCCATGACACAACTGAACAAGTTGCGATCCAGTTGGCAGACGCTTGACTACAAAAGCAGTCCGCTTCAGGTTACTTTGGCTGGTAGATCGCATGGCAAGACAAGGCTTAGGATTATATCAAGGGCCTTTGGAGATCGGGGCGAAGACGAAAGTATCCGGAGCGAGGACTGGGAACGAACCCGGGCTTTGCACAGCATGACAGATACGCTTCATCTCAGGGCTTTTTGTTAAATGTCACAATTGATAGTGTGTTGTGCTGTCCTCGCGGTTATTGAATAGGCCGGTACCATCCAGCTGGAGTTCCGGTACCTCTCGCAACAGCCGCGGGGCAGAGGTTAATTGGAATGGGAGTGTCTTGAAATTGGGGAATCGATTCCCCCAACAATCGCGGTGTTCAACTTTTTGCCTGTCCAGTTCTCCCAGAGGCAAGTCTGACTTTTTGAAAGGAAGTCCGAGTCTGCCCAGAAAATGGTCGCCTCGTTATTAAAAAAAAAAAAACGGAATGGACGCTAAAAGCCGCGCCCCTGAGCTGCAATGGAACCCCGTGGCTTGCAATGGAACTCCAGTGCTTCCTTCCTGCGTTTTGCCAATAGGCAGCCAGGTATCCGTTTTATCCCACGATGTAAAAACTGCGTAAGGATCCCCGACGTATAGTGCCTGTTCATGCCAACTGGAAGCACTGGGAACTCAAATGATCCCTAGCTAGCGAGCCTTGGTCGTCCCTGAGCTTCCGTTGCCCAAAGGCTCGAATCCGAATCGAGCTGAAATGTTGGTCCACGTTTACAGGTCGCAAAGGGGCGACCAGTTTCTCCAGGTCCATTGGGGGGATGAAACTTGATTGTTTTTATTGCCCACGGGCCGCAGGGGCATGGATGGACCGCGGTGCAGCATCCTTTTGATGCAACGAAGCAACGAAGGGCGCTTGACATTACGCAGGCGGGCCATGAACATGATTCAGGAATGTCAAGCTATGGGGGTTCGTCGATCAACAGCAGGTTTCGGAGATAGTGAGCTGTTTGCCACGTGGGAAGGTCACGAGGCACATCCCCACAAGCCGGATTCTCGAGCAGCCAGCCGTGCGACACCTCTAAAGCTCTCAGCAAATCGGCGGATCCGAGCGTGAACAGCTTGCGGAAACACCTGCCATTCCAAGCAGCTCCTAGCACAATGGTTCTAATTTCTCAAGCCCAGAGTTACAAAGGACTTTCCTTTTGCGAAGCCCAGGTGAAGCCAATTTTAGTGGTGGACTAAACGTTCGGCTTTTTCTTTCTGGCCAATCTCAGGAAGTGAGACTTTGAGGTTGACAGGCACGCCCATCGAAGCAACTGAGGCTGGGCGACCCCAGGTTTGCAGCTGCTGGGGACAAAGCGATGCGGCAAATCCTCCAGGCCGTGCTGAACGGGGGCGGCAGGTTTCACTTCCCTGGGCTGGATATGGGTTTTGCCACATGTAGGCTGCCGGTCCCCATTTTAGTCCGGAAAAGCGGGAGAGGGTCAGTAGTTGGCTCGGGGGGGGGGGGGCAGAGGGTTCGATTCTTCCCTGGGCTGGATTGTTTTGCCACAGGTAAGAGTGAAAGCAAACAGCAACCAACCTAATAACAATTCATAAATCACAAGGACATACTAAAAAATGACCAAACACCATCACAACATAATAATAGCAATCGCAACACTCATCATAATGCAGATGTAGGTCTAAATACTAATAAAAAAAACTAGTAAACATAATACTAAGGATTATAATAGATAAGAATAGCAATGATAGTAATGTAGATGATAAATGGCGATAATCTAACTTTTTGAGTTCATGAACTTTAAACTTTTTTGGGCTTGGACCATTTTAGCGGTAGATCTAAAGCGTGGTTACTTTTCACACAACCCCCAGATCCCTGACCCCCGTTTTTTTCCTGTGATAGTGAACATATTTTGTTAAAATTCAGAGAAGAAAAAACAGGACAACTGGGCCATATAGTACCATTAATATAAAGACACACGCACACAGAACCCCCCCCCCCAGGTTTTTTGGGTTGAGACTCTGGATCCGATGTGCGAGGCGGAGAATGGCCAGGGTTTGGTGCCTTGGGGCCTCTCGAGCTCCGGCACCCCACGCTTCACCAACAGCCGGGGGCCCCGTTTCGGGGCTCGTTTCGGGGCTCGTTTCGGGGCCCGGGGCTCGGCAGGGCCCGGTTTCGCCCCAAGACATGCGGCTGGGGGGGGGGACAGGGGGGGGGGGACAGGGGGGGGGGGTTGTTGTTTTGTTTTTTTACGGGATTTTGAGGGTGATGTGTATGGTTGACGTCTTTTTTTGGGTTAATGTGGTTGTCTTTCTTTGCTTAGGTGTTTTTTTGGAGGGCAATGCGCCCCTTTTTGGTGTCATGTTGTTTTTTGGTGGTTTGATTGAATGTACCCCCTTTTGAGGTCATATTTTTGGTGGTTGTAGATCTTGTTCGAGGGTAATTTGCCCGGCAATGTAGCCCTGTTTTGTGGGTTTAGGTCTTTTTGAGGAAAGTAATTTCAGGTGTTTTTTTGGGGGGTAGTTCCTCTTTAACCTACCACTTGAGGGGTGACTTTGACAGTTTTGTTTGGTCTCCGGAAAATGTGGGGGGTGCTCTCTTATGCATTTGGAAACTCACTCCCTCAGTTTCTGGACTTTAAGCTTTTTGGGTTTGGACCATTCTAGTGGTAAAGCAAAAGTTTGAACTGTTTCTGGCTAACCCACTACGGAAGTGAAGTCATGTTGATTGCGTCTTCTTTTTTTGTGGTTGTAGAGGGAAACCAACACCGGACTCCATTTTGGCTATGTGCCCGTTTTTCCCCATTGCCTGCCAAACGTAGTTTTTGTTTTGCCTTGTTGGTTTCCTTCATTTTGCCTTTCAACCAGCAAGCAGTTTAAAGCCGAACCTATGTTTCGCACGTGGCGATTGAGAGAGCAAACATTTCAGGTCTAGGTATGGCCCAGATTTGGCTGTGCGTCAAAATAGGGGTCTTCAGCCCCCCAAGCTGAAGGTGGGGCAACCCAGCTTTGCCACCGGAACCACTTGGAAGACCCTTTTTGGATGAGGGTTCCCTCTCTTACCTCTTAAAAACACAACTTTTCAACTTTTTGGGTAACATGGGCAATATATGTCTGTAAAAGATTAACTTCCCCAGGGCTTGGAGTTTTAAGAGGTAAGCTCTTTGTCCCTTGAAGGACTGTCATTTCGAGTCACCCTACTTCCCATGTTTTGCCTGGTTTTTAAACATCGGCTTTTAGGCATCTTGGCTAAGCCATTTGCTTCCCCCGCCCTCGGGCGGGGCGCTGCATCTTCAGTGATCTACTTTCCGGCCAGGACAGCTTCTTTGTCGGTATGGTGTGCAGCTTTGTCCAATTTGAGATTTCTGTGGCTTGCCCCCTTCGGCCTCGGCTTTGTCTCCGTCATGAACATCGTGGTGGTGCTGGGTCGTTCTTTGTAGCGTGGCGTTGCCGGCTGTGATGTTTCGCATTTTTGGTGGTCACTTGCTTCTCGCCCTGGGCCGGCTCGTATCCGCTTCTTGCCGGAGTTGGAGGGCTTCCTCTCTTACTTGCCCTTGGGCGCGCTACGTGCAGTCTGTGCTTCCGCCTCACCAGGAC
Source organism: Effrenium voratum (assembly GCA_963377175.1). Lineage (NCBI taxonomy): Eukaryota > Dinophyceae > Suessiales > Symbiodiniaceae > Effrenium > Effrenium voratum. The sequence goes on along the minus strand of CAUJNA010000213.1, from coordinate 1,087,454 downwards.
TCCCCGAATGCTTGGATGCGCATGGCCCTCCGGATTCGTTCCTATTGTGAGACGGCTGAGTTGAGCTTGTGGCTACAAATCTTTTTGAGGCACTGTCGGTACTGATATCCGCTTGCTACATAGGGCGGGCCTGACACGAATTGGGTTTGTCCCGGCAAAGGCTTTTCGTGTGTTGGTTCGTCCTTTCCTCCTCTGGGTGTGCTTCGGCTTGGTTACAGGCTGCTGCCCTCTTCTTTGGCTGCCCTGTGTTTCCACTCCTCCCTGGAGTGCCGTTGCCCTCGGCCAAAGTACTGGGGTTTTGATCAGACCTCGTTGCCGGAATGGCCCGGTGGTAGGTGCTCGCCCTGACGCTTGCGCCTGTTGGATAAACATCGCCTTTTGGCCCCCCGCAGGTGGGTTTCCGTTGGTAGGGGCGGTGTGCAAGGGGAAATGCAGAAAAACACCTGAGTGCGGTAAGACGGGAAGTCATGTGGTCTGGGTGCAAACATGCGCATTTGACACCACAAGGGGGTGGGCAATTAGTTTTCCTAGATTCCCAATGTGGCATCCGTGATGGTCCAAATGACCAATGGCATTTTGTTCCTGCGACCACGACCCAATTTAGTTTTACATATTTGGCATGGAGATACTTTTGAATAGTTTGGCTTGCCTTGGAACATGTTGGGCGTAGATGAGCAGAGTACCAGTGGAGCCGGCAAAGCCGGTGAAGATCTATACGTCTGTGTCTCGTCGTGTTCTTCTTTGTTTTCTCTTCTTGCTGTTTGTCATTGTGTCTACCAATCTACCTAACCATCTATCCATCCATGCGTCCAACCGATCTATCTACCACAATCAATGTTTATCTATCCATTCATCGATTCATGTATTTGTCTAGCTTCCTATCTAGCAGTCTATCTAATCAAATCTAGCCTAACCCAAAGCACCAATTCATCAAACCATCAATCAATCAATCAATCAATCAATCAATCAATCAATCAATCAATCAATCAATCAATCAATCAGTCAAGCAACCAAGCAAGCAAGCAATCAATCTAACCCGATCAAATCCAATCTAGTCTAACCTAGTCTAAACCAATACACCAATCAACCAATTAACCAATCAATTAGTCAATCAATGTTTCTATCCGTCTGTTTGTCTGGGTGGCTGGTTGTCTGTCTGTCTGTCTGTCTGTCTGTCTGTCTGTCGTGATCCGAGCCTGGTCCGACCGGCAAGCTGGTCCAAACTGTCTAGCGCTTCAGAAGCCGCCCTCCAAGCACTGGACCAATAGAAGTCGTGAACATGTTTCGGGCCCACCGGGGTTGGCTCGTCGAGCGCGGAATGCGCTCAGCTTAGGCCACATCACCCTGGGTGCCATGGGAGATTCCTACTATGAGTACCTGCTCAAGCTGCAACTTGGATTGAGTGCCCTGAGTGCCCAGCCCAGGGCTGTGGGATCACTCGGGGTTTATTCAACCACTTCTGTGATACAAGGGAAAATCTTCGCCATAAAGAAGGGGGTGTTAGTCTTTGGGGAGCCCTTTTTGTTGTATCACAAGAAGTCCTTTCCCACAACCCTGGCCCAACCTGTCTGTTGGAAGCCTCCGTGGGACCTAGTTGCACTGCTCGTTTGCTTTGGCCCATTCTTAGATGCCGGCTCATGGCCTGTGGCCTGCGTTGCTGTCTCTACTTTGGTAGGGAGCCACATGAAATGTGCGCGTTCACAAGGTACATCCAGTCCGACAAGACAGAGCCAGAATGGAAGGATGCAGCGTGGCCTGATACTTGCCGCTTTCGGACAAAGATTCATGCTCACTCAAGGGGGCCTAGGGAGCCTCACACACGGCCACTCGAGTGAGCGAGTATCTCCGGTTTCTGCGGTCATTGTCCGATCATGAATGGCTTTGGGAGCTTGCTCGCTCTTAATATGGGGCTGACGTCCTTTTGAGAGACTGGTCTTGCCGGCGCTGTCTCACAGGTGCGTTGGGAGGAATTGCAAACACCGAGCTTGAGATCGTACAAAAAATAGTCCCGCCTTTCAAATGTTTGTTTGCGGCCCAAGGCAGGGCTCCTATTGAAGCAGCTGATGATAGTTTGCCAGGAAAGAAGTCATAGGGTCCAACCTTCCCCCCCAGCTCTATTAGGGTGCAATTTCCTCAGGCTGTGGCTCCATTAGGCGGGCTGGGCTTTGCCTGCCACAAACTGCGACTGGCTGGCTCCTAGACCTCATTTCAGGCCGCAAGGCCTTGGCAGGAAGTCAGGGGGATCCACCTCCCCCCCCTTGTTCTGTGAGACCCCATTTAAGGCAGGAAACCAAGGGGGGCTGGACAAAGCAATGGGCGATTTGAGGCTTGGAAGCGAGCCATGGGCAAAGCCTTCCAGCGCCTGATTTTCACCACCAAAGGCAGGGGGTGGCATGGGTGGCATATTATCCATAAGCTGTGGGTGCGTCTTCTAGACGAAGGTTCCTGGTACCTGTCAACTCACTTGCTTTCCGTTGGACAAGCGCAACCGACAAAAATGGCTCCCCTTTGGGCACCGCGGAATCAAGCCGCGGGCCAAGTGTTGAAGCTTGGCAGTTTAGGCCCTGCGTGAGGCCAGGAACCGCTCAATGGCCCACAAGTTTGCGATTTCTCTCAAGGAAGCCATCAGGGGAAGGACAGTCGCTTGCTTTCCCCAGTTGCCCGGTTTATCCCGTAGAACGCCAGACTGGCGAAGTTTCATGGGGGCGTTGACAGTTGCCTTCGGGATTCCCGCGTCAGGCGGGCTGACATACATCGCAGAGGAGAAGAATGGCAGAGCAGATCACAAAATGGACCACTTGGCATGCTTTGTAGGCCTGGTGTTTGCCTTGCATCGCGCCGGTCAGCTGCCGTTTGTTGCGAATTCCGCGTTTTGTAAGGGAAGGCTTTCTGCGTAGCACATGGGAAGTTTGCCTCCGTGTCAAATTTGTCACCACGGAATGATCAAGCTTTCGCCTGACGGCTCAGCATTTTAAGGTCTGTGCGTGGATAAGGATTCGTTGGTTTGCTGCCGCCTTTGGGCTGTTTGTCATCCATGTGGCCCATTTGCTTAATGCAGCTGAAAGTAGGCGGCGGGCAATCACCAGCTTGGTAAAGCCACGAGGGACTTGTGCTATCTAATCTTCGGTCTGGTGTAAGGAAGACACCTGTCATGCTTCAGCGGCCGGCAGCCTCATGGCTGACAAGGCTAGAAAAGCCTTTGAGTGGGCGCCCCGGTTTGCCCATTTCGAAAGTTCATGTGACATGCAACCGCAAGGAGTACTATACGCGTTTTTTCAGACGACGTCATGTTTGAGAACAGGTCTCAGGCTTCACAACATGGGGACCCCAAGATGGTGGGTTTTCCTTTTGGCTTCCCTTCAAAACCGCCAAAAAAGGGGTACCAACTCCACAGCTTTTTCCCATGTGCAAACTCTCAAGTACCGTCCAAAACGCAGTTGTTGGGGGTGCTGGCATGTCTCTTTTTGGTGGCCCGGAGCACGCGCCTGTCGCACACCCACGCTTTCGGCGGCTTAAGCACCGCTTGCAGGCGGCATGCTCATCTATGCCGCTCGCGAGCTCAAACCGGAGGAGCTCGCGAGTCCGGAAAAACCGGAAAAAAAAAACAAACACGATGTGGGTGGCTCGTCTTCCTTTTTTCGGATGTGTCCGGTGGCTCGTGTTTTTTTTGGTTCGGCTTCGGGAAGCCAAGGGGAAAGGTGTTGCTCGCCATTTTGGGGGTGCCTAAACGACGCCATGGCCGTGGTTGTCAGTTCCAATTGGGATACCATGTTGGGGGTGTTCGGTGAATTCACCTCCCATTTTAGAACCGATTTTAGTGGTTGGATTTTGGGAGGTTCACTGAGGGTAAGGGATTTTGACTGGCCACGTGTGCGGGTGCGCTTTGGAGACGATCCCAACTCAAAAGCCCGATCTTGCCGAGCCGCTGCTCCTCAGCGCGCGAAGACCACTGAGTCACTGGCGTGGGCAGCTCACAAATGCTGCCGTGTCTCAGACAAGTCCTTGAAGGTGACGGAAGGTGACGGATTGTTTCGTGATTCCTGGAGTTGGTTTTCTCATTGAAGCAGGAGCCCACATCTTGAGCAAGAAGAATCAAAAAGACAAGTCCTTTTTGCAGAACACACACGGGGGTGTTTTTTTGAGGGGAACCCAAGCCGTTTTGGGGTCCAACCTTTAGGACAAGAAAAAAACCGCCACATCTTCTTTGCTTTTTGGCAGGAGGTGGATGCACGCTGGGAGCAGACTGCCGCTGGGATCACGGAGACCTGCTATGAGACGCTTTGCGGCAAGCCGCCGCGGGTTCAGCCGGGAACCATTGGTGTCCTTTTTGGTGGCCCTGGTTTACCTGGTGGTTTCACCATCTACCAGGGCCGTCTATTTGCCCTAAAAGGACACCTATGCCGGGAACGGCAATCCCGATTCCAAACCGCGTGGACGTTCTCTGTGTTTTTACGTCGAAGTTGTGGTTGGGTACACTTTGGGCCCGCAAACTGGTTGGTGTCGGAAAAAGAGGGTGCACGCTTTTGTAGGTATTTTTATGGAAAGCAAAAGGACAACCACCAGTTTAAGAGGTCGCGATTTCTAAGAACCCCAAATATTACAAGGGAACAAGGGGGGGTTCTGTGTAACTCCCTCTTGATTTCTGGTGGGTTTACTTGCGACATCGAGTCGGCTCTCTCTTTCGCGTCCGGTCGAGGATGTACCATCGCCAGCCGTCGCACCTGGCGCCGGAAGCCTCTCGCTTCAACCTGCAGGGCGGCCAGGGCCAGGACATGCGCCTCGGCAAGGCACACGCAGTGGAAGCCATGCGGATTCTCAACGAACCCCCAGAAAAGCCATCTGTGGTGTCCTAGACTCACTTCCTGAGTTCATGAACTTTAAACTTTTTAGGAAGACCATTTTAGTGGTAAATACAAAGTTTGGACTTTTTTTAGGCCATCCACTCAGCCAGTGAGTAGGTAATCCCGAAACGGTGCATTCCCAAACCCAGGGTACTCCCTGAGCACCAGCAATAGGTGTCACCCAGAATCCAGACTTTCTCGGGGAAGCGAGGGAAACTGGGTTACCTCAAAATCGGAGTTGGACCCTAGTTCGGGTTGGTTTTGGAGGGAAACGTGAAGAAGCTTGGTTTAAACAAAGCAGGAATCGGACCACTTGGGGTGGGAAACCTTCTCACAGACCCATTCGGATCTGACTTGAAGCCTTGAGGATCTATGGGGCTTAATATCCTGTGGGTTTCATTTGGTCAGCCTGAGTTGTTCAAAATCCTCAAGACCAAAGCTTGATCCTATTGCAGATGGTGGTGTTTTCCCTTGTTGTAGTGGTTTCGACTATGGAAAGCGGATTGTGATGAGGGCTCCCCCGCATATTCGAACAACCCAGAACGCTTCTTGCCGGTTTACACTTCGGAAACTTCTGGACATATCGCTTCCGGTGGTAAACGCAGAATGTATTCCACTCAGCAGTACAGGTTTCAGGCCTTTGGAATGTGTTGGAACATCGTGCTGCAACAACGGCGCGCTTTTGATTGGTCCAAAAGTGTCCCACCGGCAAAGTGACTGACACTTTTACGGCGACAGGAAATCTGAAGCGGCTTGGCGTTCTTGTCTTCCTTGTCCAGGCCCCAAACAAATGGTTCCTAAATGGAGGATACCCCGGCGGTTCCTCGGCTGAGTCGCGATCCAAGGAACATTTGGAACAACGCGGCGCAGTACCTGCTGCGCCCAGAGGCTGCAGAGGCCTCACATCGGACGGTCGGACGGTGTGGTTCTCTTGAGGTTGGTGCCAGTTTTTCTTTATGGCTTATTTTGTAAAAAACCTTTGGACTTTAAATTGTTTGCTCCCTTCACTAGTTTGCTCCCTTGAACTAGTTGGTTTTCCATTGGACACGGACCCTCACCGGTGTTCTCTGCTTTATGGCTATTTGGTAGCGGATCTGTTCACTTCAACTTAAACAGGTGGGCTTGTCCGCGTAAAAGTGCAGAGGCGTAATGACATCAGAGTTGCAAGCAAGTTCAAGGCTGTCTCCAAGTAATTAGGTAGTGTCAATTTGAACAAGTACAAGGGGGCGTCCACATTGATGCGGTATATCTTTGTGTGTCAAAAAAGAGCCGCAAAAGAAACCGCAAGTGCCATGATTCTTTCCAGGCTGTGGTTGTGGTAAATCGGGCTTCAGGACCGCTTTGGCATCGCACGTGTGACTTCCCACAACGCTATTTTTGGCCATGTCCTACTAAAACCGTCATGCAAAAACTAGAGGCAAGCAATCCCAATTATCTAACATAGTGATTTGCCCGGCAGCACTGGCTGATTCTTTCCAGGCCATGTTCTACATGACCAGGGCAAGTCTTGACGTACCTCACCTGGACCAATAGCTGAGCTTCGTCTTGGCACTACAAAATGGAAGCTACAAGCAAACTGCAGCTTTTGAAGCGGAAGTCCAATGACCCTTGCTGGAATCCCTGTCCCAGGCCATTTTCTACATGTTCTACTACACCGGCGATCCAAAGTACCGACGCTGGGCTGGGGAGATCATGGAGGCGATCGAGAAGCATTGCCGCGCCCCCTACGGCTACAGTGCCTGGCAGAGAGTCAAACGGTTTGGACAGGGGGGGAAATGGCCCATGACGGGGAAGTAAAAACACAAGCCAGCATTTGGGATCTTAAGTTGTCACACCCAACTGCCAAATGTGTGACATGTTTGCTTGTTGAAACAGCGGAAACCGTCTCCGGTGGTTTCCTTGAAGATGGGCCGTAGTTTTGGACCTCGACTGAGAGTATATTATTTTTGGTGCATTTTGCTTGGCTGTTAGGACTTTAACTTTTTGCCAACTAATACATTTTCCGCTAAACCACTAAAAGTTAAACTTTTAGCAGGGGAGCAGAAAGCAACCGAGAGTATATGTTAGCATTTGAAGGTTTGCTATCTTTTGGGCAAGATTCACGGGAGCTCTTAGATGCATTGCACGCGGGTTTTGATTTTTTTTCTTCAAAATCCGACATGGCCGCCAAACCGCTTGTTTTCATTTGTGGTTTACCCTGAAGAAGCAAGGGCGCACTTACACACTATATATATATATATACACACTGCCTGATTTGATCATGTTGATCTAGTTCTGAGCAAACCGAATCAGGTTGGTTGTGTTGAGAGCATCTTTTTCACTTTATTTTGAAGGGAAACCGCCAAAAGAAAAATGCTTGGGGGTCCAAGTTCCTTTGACGAGCCATGCTCATATCTCGCGTCCCCCTGTCCAAGATATTTTTTGACTACCCCCAAGCCACAATTGGTTCAATGGGATATGTAGGGGGGATCCAGGCGTGTTGATATGTACCCTCGGTGATTTTGCCCATTGGGGGGGAGGGGTGGGGTAACACATCGGCTTTTTCTGACTGAACTGCGCTCACGAACGCACACCTGCCGAGCGCACGGGCGAACGTGCGGGACGGGTCAGGGCTCTGAGACGCTCACACACACACACCCACACGCACAAACGTACAAACACACACTCACACACCAACCAAACACAAACAATATTTCCATAAATGTAGGCCTTCACTTTCCAACAGTCCTATTATTAGCCACTGGGGCTGGTGAGGTCCGATAGGGATGGCGTATACTTAAATGAAATCTGCACGCGCAATTGCTTCAGGTAGCGAACTCCTCCCTAGGGGCTAAACTAGATCTCGAAGCTGCAACGCAGAGGTTCGGGTCTGAAACAAGGCTGTCCGAGTTTTGTCCCTGGTTTCACTGGACATTCCTCATAGGCCCCTCCTGTTTGCAAAGAGCTTCAGAGCAGGTTCGGGTGCCAGAGAGCTATGGAGCTATGTGGTTTACAGCTGGCAGTCGTTGGATGCCTTCGTTCCCCCCTCGACTCGGACAAAAGTTGCCTCTAGGCGCCGTGACGGACGTGCGCCGCGCGCCCCCGGCGCAGCGGAACGAGATGGAGACCTTCTTCCTGGCAGACGCTAAGCGGGGAGGGGATGATTGAGCAAAAGGCAATCTTGACCTGAGCGGTTTTTCGATGCCGTGGAATTGTGGCTTTCCCCTTTAGATTCAATGTTGCATCTGTGGGCGGGGGGTGGTCTCGGAAGATGGATTCAATTTCCTTCTTGAAGGGACCCTCCCTCAGGTGTCACCTTCGTGGGAGGGAGGGTGCCTGTTTATGTTGCTTGCTCTGTCGGGTGTGCAGCATTTTGCCGAGCCAAGCAGCAGAAAGTTTGACCCCAGGGTATGACTATAGGTCTGGCCAAGTGTTGTGTGACCCGCCAGGCTTGTCCTTAGAAAACCTTGTTTGACAAATTTGTCGAAGTGTCGGTTTTCGGAGGCATGCCAGCCTTGTCCAAAGAGGACGGCTCCGTGACCGGCTGGGTCTGCGTGTGTTGGGTTGATGAGTAGAAGTCCCAACATGTTTTTTAGTTGGTGATTTGGCGGAACGCTTTAAACAGGTTGAGCTGGATGATGGCACAGGTGGGTGAATTTACAGGTATGTGGGTGAATGTAGTTGGGTGGAGCCTAATGTTTTTGCGGCGGCTGGGTGATTTCGTGGATGGCACAAATTGCCTTCTGTTTAGCCACCCATGCGGCTGGAACATGGATGGCACGTTTATGGCGCGCGTGTGACCCGACGGGGGGGGGGCTTTCCCAATTTGAGGACATGACCGGTGGCAAATTGCTGGCTGGGCCAGACAAACAACTGTCGTTCAAACAAAACCCTTTGATTCCCCTTTACCTAAGATTTCACCTGGATGCCACGCTAGCTCAAGTCCGGCAGGCAGATGGTTACTCGGCGGAGGCTTCCCTTTTTGGTCTGGCTGTTTTAAGAGTTGCCCATGCCCATGCTGAAAAGGCCGAAGGCTTGGTCCAGCCATGTGGAAGGGCTTTCGGATCCCAGCTTCCAGACAAGCCACGAATAAGAGGGAAACTTTGATGTAACACCTAGAGGTAACAGTACCTGGTTACCTATAGAGAAAAGTTTTTGGGACAGTTTCGGTTTGTGGCGAAACTGATAAAATCATTTGATGACACCCATGCCATTTGCTTTCCCCCTGTTTTACATGCTGCCCATCCATCTAAGGCGCTAAGGGTTGCCGCACGTCCAGGAAGGTCAGCTGACTTCCCGCTTGAGCAAGCAGGCTTCATGTCATCACCGTGTTTAGAATGGCATCGCATGGATCGGAGTTGGCGCAGATCCGCAGCCTGAGGAAACACTGAAGTACCTCTACCTCACCTTCCTTCCGAACCCCCGTGCAGCAGCCTGGCATGATGGCGAGTGAACGCTGTGGAGTGAATGGCAAGAGCCGCAATCGGAGACTGAGATAGGCCATCCGTTGCTCCCGAGGAGGTCTTGTAACACGCGCCTGGAAGGTCACCGGTGAAGACAGACCCAAGCAAGGGAACAATAAACTATTTCTACTGCACCAGTGAGAGGGGAATCAACTGTTTCTACTGCACCAAGGAGAGTTTAAAGTTGAATCCCTTTGTCACATGTAAAGAAGCCCGTGAAATATTTTCAGACATAAGTACTAAG
>CAUJNA010000213.1:997927-1070427 GCA_963377175.1 Effrenium voratum | reverse complement strand
CTTCTTCCTTGATGGTAGGTGGTTTTCCCTAGGATGCCCCAATTCGGAGCCCAGCCTGATGCTTAAGCTGTTTCCAATTCCCTCCATGTTCGTCTCTTTTACCCAGAAGGGAATTCTGCCATCTATTCTTCCTGGTACCGCCAATTTTTCTCATGTCACCACCTCGAATTGAAACACCTCTCCCCACCCCCAAGCCCTCCCCAACATCAATATGAACCAACACACGTCCCCCGCAAGCCCTCCAGATCAACACGAACCAACACTCCCCCACCCCCCCCTCCCCCCAAGGCCACCCCTTCGCCCCCCCTCCCAAGCCCTCAACATGAACCAACACTCCCCCACCTCCACACCTCCCCCTCTCCCCCCCCAAGCCCCCCAAGCCCCCCCCCCCACCATGAAGAAAAACACGCCTGTCCATTTCGAGGACTGCACTACGACTGCACGCTGCACTTCCTCTCCTCCGCGCTGTCTCTGCCGCTTTCGGACGAGAGCCCCGGCCCCTTGCTGCGCCAAGAGGCTCGCGAGCTGGGCCGAGGCTTTCAGGCGGTGGCGGCCCCTAGGCCGCAACCGGGGCGGGCGGAGGGCGGGGTGGGGTGGGTGGGGGGTGGGGGGGGGAATGGGGTTGGGGGTAGGGGGTCCCAACGAAAGAGTAAAAAACAGACGGGTTCCACCGGTTTACGTGGGTTTTCTTTAAAAGATAGATGGGTTCCACTGGTTTAGATTCGTTTTATGCCCCATTTGCCAGGGCCATCTTTTCCAAAGTTACACCTACTGCGGATGGTTGCGAAATCTATTTCGATTTTCACCTTTCAGAAACCCTGGTGTCTGATTTCACTGGTAAATACCAACAAAGAAGGCTTGTCCATGCTTTGAAAGTGGTGAAGGTTTCGTCCATTCATTCGAAACTTTCAACTGGGGCAGGGGGCACTCGAATTTGGGAAAACCTCCGATGTGCAAAATCTGAAAAGAAACCTTCAAACCTGGAGACAATCCAACAGCTCCAGAAAATTGATCGGTTTCCTGGTGAACAGATCTAAACTGGGGAAAACCATATAATGGTGGACAGGAGCGCAAACATGTGTCATTTGAAAGGGAAGGGTACACTTTTTGGAGTGGTTTTCGAGGGAAACCAAAAGGAATGCCACCCATCTTTTGGGGGGGTGACCTCATCTTGACACATACAACTACGGGATGGGACCCTATGCACAGCATGCTAATGTTGACACCGGGTTAAAAAAAAACAAAAACGTCCTGTTATTGGGGAGGTGTTCCTTCTGAGAGTGATGAATCCCCACTAAAAGGGGACACTCCCTGTTCATCAACGAGGGATGTATTAACCCGGGGTTACATCACAAAGAAACTGTGGTCCCTGCACGCCCCCCACAAATTTTGGATAGAAACAAAAGGCAAAAGACATGCCAAGAACAGCGAAGGAACATGTCGGGCCTCCCTCCGAGAGGACGTCCACTCTTTCTGGGGGTGGGGAGCATGTTGCGAGTACCAGGTGAGCCACAATCAAAACCCGGATAGTTGAAGCTTAGTAAGGGACGTGCCCCAACCATAAGTGGGTGCGGATATCCGCCTTTTTCAATTCTTGAATGCATGGCTCCAGGTAGACCATCTTAATACCTGGTTTTGCTTAATACTTATGTGTGCCTACGTGTTTCTATATGATTATGTGTGTGGGTTCTTTGTTTTTGTTTTTTGTTTTTGTGCGCGGGTGTGTGTGTGTGTGTGTGCGTGCGGTTTTGACTACAATACAACTCAGGTCTTGTTCGAGGCGATGTCGCGAATGCCCTCAGAGACCCGGCTCCGCTTGTGCTGCCCGTTGTGCCGCTGCGACTGGCCCCAGGACCGTCTTGGAAAGCGGTTGCAGCAAAGACTTTGCGCTGCGTTCGCCTACTTCGCGACCAACAAATGCATGCATGCATTCACGTAAACATATATATACATATATACACATAGAATGACATATACATGTTCAGCATTGTATACATACGCATACATGCACGATTGCATATATGCATGCATACACGCATGTACATCCATGCATACATACATACATACATGCATGCATGCATGCATGCATGCATGCATACATACATACATACCTACATATACATACATATACATACATATACATACATATACATACATATACATACATATACATACATATGCATACATATACATTCATATACATACATACATATACATACATATACATACATATACATACATATACATACATATACATACATACACATACATACCCACATATACATACATATACATACATATACATACACATACATACATACATACATACATACATACATACATACATACATACATACATACATACATACATACATACCTTCGCGCATGCATACCTGCATACATACATTTCAATACTTATATGATTACATACGTACATGCACGCATGAGTTGAGTTGTATGCATACTATTATGCGAGGCAATCATTATTTATTTTTGTTTTGGTTGTCTCACAATCACTTTGGCGTTGTGCTCATCGCTATCTAAGGGCTTTAGAGTGTGCCAGTTCCTGAGAGTGGTTCATGTTTTTTGAGCGAAGGAGCGGCTTCCTAGATGTGCCTTTCTTTTAGCAAAGCACCCGTCAGGGTTCTCAGAGCGTGCAGGCGGTACTGAGTAAAGCGTTGGGGTCTACATGTGCGTCGTTCAAGGCCTCAGTTCAGGCTTCTGGACAGGAGCCACCCACCAAATTGATCACCGCCCCTTGGTTTGAACAAGCGAGCAAGAGCCGAAGATCGACTTGTCTGGGCTTCCCTGATTTTTTTATACCAGGTCCCTCAAGGGGACCTTTGAAGGGTTTTGGCCACTTGTGGGTTATTTCGAGGGTGTCATTGGAATGGACCCAATGCCACGTTGGGTTGGGGGGTCGACTCGCCGGTCGACTCGCCAGGAGAAGCAGCGGCTGACGGAGCTCGCGGGCCAGTTGCGTCAGAGCCGCATCAAACAGGTGGCCAGTCGTTTGGGGCGCCTCGGCTCTCGGCTTCTTTCCTAATGACTCCGATTCCTCGTCGAAAACTACCCCCAAGAAAGTGAGTCCGATTTTTTTGAGGGGTTGGCCATGTTTAAGTGAGTGACCGTGGCCATCCAGGGAATCCAACAAAAACGGTCTCAACAATATCTTCCCAGCGAGTGCCATCCAACAACAACGGTCTCAACAACAGCTCCCCAGCGAATAACATTCTCAAGGGGGAAGCAGGTTTCAGGTGGGGGTGTTGGGTTTGAGCTATGGTTCCTTTGTTCCTTTGTCAGGTATCCCGTAAGCTCGTCGTAGCTCTTTACAAGGCCTCCAGGAGATCTGCATACTGTGCGGCCGCTCCATGAAAACGGGGGCCGCAACCAATCGCACATTGTATGAATCAGCAGGTTCATTGACCCTGGGCTCCCGTTAGTTCAGCACCTGCTTCCAGGACTACCTTTGGGTGACTCTGAATGTTCTTGCATGTTCTTACATGTTTTGTTTTCTTTTTTAAATGGGCTCCTTTCATTTCGGGAGCTGCCAGGAAGTTGGAGGAGGCGTACCGACAAGTGCAGCTGCGGTATGAGCAGCGGCCGGCGGTGCAGTCCCACCTCCTCGGCTCTGCGCTGGGCATCCTGGAGAAGAACCTGCACGCGGCTTGGGAGACAAGCTGACGCCTCACTTTGACCAACACGAATCCGGTTTTCAGGGTCCTTCTGTTGGTATCCTTTCTCTGTTGCCCGGTGGTGCCCTTGTTTCAACTTTTTTTGGGTAAGGGTTCCTTTGTAAACTCCACCAACAAAAAAGCGGCGCCCCTTTTTTCCCATGGTCACTTGGCATCTGAGCTTTTGTTGGTGTCCTTTTGGGCTTTCCGTTTTGGTTCCTTTGATGCTCCAGCACTGGCTCTCTTATTCTAGTCATGGGAACCCCGATGGCACCATATTTTTGCGGCCTTCTGGAACCCATAGACAGTGGCCCTTACCATAACCCCATGAATTTCAGCTTCTCAAATAGCCAGTTGAACAGGCCTTGTGTGTTTGGGCCTTGTGGCGTGTGAGAGACGGGGAGACGCTACGGGATGGGACGAGGATTTGTGTCATGAGTCTCGAGCGTGCTCTTTCCGTTCTGATCGAGTTCTTGCTTGAATCTAATCCAGGTTCGCTGAATGAGGATACGAGGGGTGATTCTTGCACTTAATAACTTGGTGATCAATGCTCTTTTCCAGCCCCAGGATTCAAGTTGTTTGGCGAATCGATGGTTTGAGGCTTGTGCAGCTTTGAGGTTTCAGTTGAGGTGCAAGCAAGACACCCGCGAGCCGTGTATACTCGTTGCAAAGGAGAGCATCGCCCCAACTGTTTTTTTGTTTTTGTTTATATATATATATATATATGTATATTTCTCATTTCGTGTTGAGCGATTTAGGTCGCTAGCACCTTCTTCAGCTACAGTGGCCCGGCGGTGACCTGCATCTTGGAATTCCTGGAAGCGCCGGCCGTCACCCATTTGCCCCTCGGTGTCTGGCTTCCATTTGCTCAAGCACGTTGTGTTATTTTTTATGTTGCTTTAAAACATTTTAATTAGAAGGGAATGGATTTCACTCGTGGAAATCTGCTCCTCTTTTTTCCCAGGAGGCCTCAGCCAATGGAAGCTAGGGACTTAGGATATCTCCCACCAACATGGGGCATTTGTCCACGAATCAAAGGGACGCTTTGGCGAATGAATGTTCAATTCTAGCTGGTGGAGGGCGCATCTTCTGCCAAAACGCTCGTTTTGCCAGGACCGCGTGCTCGAGCGAAGCGAAAATCAAAATCGTGGGAGGTGCAAAAGGGGGTGGGAGTTGGAATGTAAATCGCTTGCACTGGCGTTTTTGTGGACACATTCTCCTGTCCAATCTTTGCCAACTCACTCCATCAGCTTTTCCCACCAATCCAAACCAAATACTGTGGATGGACGAAATCCTGCACCACTAAACCCTGGAATGAATGATTCCCCCGTAAATACCAACGCACAATGGCTTCCCATGGTTTCAAAGTGGTGCGAAATGGATTTCGTCCATCCACAGTATGACTCCATGGATTCCAGGGATCCCAAGGCCCAAGATCCCCCCAAGGTCTTTGTGCTCAGCGGCGACCCGCCAGCACTGCTGGGAGGCAGAGTGGCATGGTTCGCAATTCAGTTGACATCAATTTGGAGTTGAAAGCAGTTGTTTTTTTTGTTGGCCACCTTTGGTGGAAAATTCTTCGACCCCCTCGTAGTGAAGGATTCCTTTTTCAGGGGGTCGCCAATATTCTCACAAACAGGTGGCAAAAAGACCGCCCTGGTTGAAAGTAGGTGGCGCCACTCCATCAACTCCAATTCTGGCTCGAAAAAGTATGGTCACTTTCACGCAGGTAGCTCAGCGGTTACAAGCCCCCGTGACATTCCTGGAGCATGACTGCTGGTTTCAGGTCCTTCGCAATCGACTCGCACAACCTTGTGACATCTTGTGACTTTATGGCTATTTGGTTGGATCTGTGGACTAACTTGTAGGAAACAGAGGATTTTCCCATTGAGCCACCAGAGGTTAAACTTGTTGCAGAGGGGTCAGCAGCAACCAAGGTGAGTGCTGACTCATTTATAAAACCAGGCCGTGAGCCCAAAGAATAGAGCACGGCCACGCGATGCCAACTGGCCAAGACTTGGAACGCTTGGCTTCCGCCTCATGGTTTTGTCACTGGCCTCGCAAAGCTGCTTAACGTGACCCTAAATGGGTTCTAACGAAGAGGTTCCCGGATGCCCGTGATGGTCCATGATTGCCCTGTGCAAGCGATCTAGGCCCGGTAGCTATGCACCCTCGTTCTCAAGCCAAACCAGGCGCTATCACGGAGTGGAATGCCAAAACAGAGTTTAGGCACGCCGTCACCCCAGTGTTATGTCGAAAGTGGTGCAAACTGGCGTTGCAAAAAGTGCGCGTGCACCCGTGCAAATGGGCCTGGCTCCGCGCCGAACGCTCCGAACTCGCATCGCGCCCCCGCCAGTTTTCGAGCATGCGAACTGAAACCCGCAGCGGGTTCCACTTTTGGGACTATTCCCCCACCAGACCCGCCCACATCTTTTTCTTGTGCTTTTCTTCTTTGGTCTTGTCTTCTCTTGGCTCCCAGCCATCCGGTCCGAAAGGTTTTGTGCCTTGTAGTGCTTAGTGGTAGTTTCCATTCGACCCACTAAAAGTGAGTCACTTTCAGCGGATCTCAAAACGGGCCCAGTTCTGTCAGCGAGCTGGCCAGCTCTCTTGAAGACACGGAGCTTCCTTCTGAGCGATCCGCGCGCACCGATCCGCGCCCGTGCCAGGGGGCCCGGCTGTGTGCGCCCCACATCAAGATCCCGGTGGTGCGCTGGGCCCGGCGCTTGAGCGCCCAAAGGGCGCGGAACCTTGGCACATGCCATGCCGGCGCAGGATTCACCGATTCGATTCGCGGGGGGGGGGGGGGAAGAGCTCACCAAAGCTCCTTTTGGGGATTTGTTTTGTGGCAGGGGCTTTGGCTCATGCAGAATTGTTCAGAGGTTCTTCACTTTCTTTGCAGATGTGTGTCCAATGTTTGCCCATCTGTGTTTCCATTTGTTCCACTTTGGGGGTCTCATGTTTGAGACGCCGAACGCCAAGGAGTTTGCTGGTGGATCCTTCCCTGGCCACCATTGGGAAGTTGACCTCCGGCCTGGACGTGCTAAGCTTTGGGAGCTGGCTGCAGGCAGCTGAGCAGCTGCAGGCGATCCGAGTGGCTGTTCGCTGGGTCCGTCGGAGGGACGGTACCAGGCTCACTTTGCTTGTGTCCTTTGAGCTTGGGATCCCTTGATTGTTTGATTGTTTCCTGCATCTTCCCCAGTGTGCTTTTTTTTTTGCCCCTTAGAAAAGAAACAGGTTCTTTCTTGGAGGGGCGGTTTTTCAGCCCCGGGGCGGAAACTGCAATTTGCCCGCTCCGGCAGCATTTGGGCATGCCTCTCAGTGTGGCATAAACCGACCTGTGCGCATCACGCATTTGAGGCGCCCCCTCCCGTGAGGTGCAAAACAGGCATGCTCCCTCGCCTGCTACCTGGAGCCGCTTTTCTCGATATTTTTTTAGCCCGATCTTTTTTTAGCCCGCAGCAAATGGACTTTTCGAATTGCAGCCATGACGTGCTGAACATAGCGAAGGCTGAAGGCTCAACCGGCAATATCGCAGGATCTTTGTCGTTGGTTGCCCTGCCAGGCCTGCTTCATATTATATAGGGTCCTTCTGGGAGACCTCCCAACGGTTGCTTTTTGGACATGTGACTTCAGAGAACTGCGCAGGGCAGGCAAGGTTCACTCACGACTCATAACGGTTTGGCCCACTGCTTTGTATGCGGGATGGAGGCCTTGCCCTGAACAACGAGCAGATCAGGGATATTGCCACAAACCATCGAAAGCAAGGCCGCTGCACCTTTACCTGAGCGACAGTGGTACTTGTGACAGCCAGTGCCTCAATTTCTGATTATGGAACGCCTTGCGGACAAAGCCTTCAATACTGTTACCTAGGGTTGAGTTCGCAATGCTCACCTTGGATCCGAGACCAGGACCAAGCTCGAACCGATTGCTTTGGCACCTTCTGCCGAGCTAGGCAAAATCTGAAGCTGGCCCTCACGCTGCCACCTGCAGCAGGGATTACTCTGACACGGTCATGGACAGTAGGAAAAGCACCACGCGCCGTTGCAGTGGCTGGCGCTCGTGCGAAAGTTTGACATTCCTCGGCATGAACCCCCGAGCTCACTAACATGGATCGATCCAATGTGATTACAAGAGCCCCTCGATTTGCGGAATGCCGCATCTTTCCACAAGTTGCGTGCTTGTACGGAACCCAAAAGGGAAGACCCCAAAAAAAAATTCCTCTAGGATTCTTCTCCCCCTCTTTAGGTCGGGTTAGTTGAACACGCATCTCAAAATTTTCTGGTTTCAGCTAGATTCGATTCGACTTTCTTGTTTAATCTCATGAAACCCTGAAATGTGCAATCGCGAGTTTCATAAAACCCTGAAATGTGCGCAGCGCATTTCATGAAATTTTGCAACTCTGTGAAAGAGCGTTTCACGTTTCATGAAACCCTGAAATGTGTCATGCGTGACTGCGAAGCGCGGTTCATGAAACCCTGAAATCTGCCACGTCTGTGAAATAAGCACGTTTCATGAAGCTCTGAATTCGCGACAGCGTATTTCATGAAACCCTGATATGTGTTGCTGTGAAAGCGCGTTTCATGAAACTGTGTTGACTGTGAAAGCGCGTTTCATGAATTGAGGGCACATGCCGTTTCATGAACCTGCCACTTCATGAGCCCACAGTTCAAGAGTCGATCCCCGGACCAAATTTCATGAGTTTTTGCGGATGGGATTCATGAGGCCGGAGTTGTCAAAATATCCGGGGCGGTTTTGGCCGGTCCCGGGGCGGTTTTGGCCGGTCCCGGGGCGGTTTTTGCCGGTCTCGGGGTCGGTCGGGTCTTCCGGGGCCAGGGCTCAAATAAAGATGGTGTCGATGACCTTTTCCTCGTCGACCCTTGTCGAGGCAGCCCGGGTACCACCTTGCCTCGAAGTCGAAGACCGAAGAAATGTCACAGAGTTGCAAGAATTCATGAATTGCGCTGCACACATTTCAGGGTTTCATGAAACTCGCGTTTGCACATTTCAGGGTTTCATGACATGAAACAAGAAAGTCGAATCGAATCTAGCTGAAACCAGAAAATTTTGAGATGCGTGTTCAACTAACCCGACCTAAAGAGGGGGAAAAAATCCTAGAGGAAAATTATTTTGGGGTCTTCCCCTTTGGGTTCCGTACAAGCACGCAGCTTGTGGAAAGATGCGGCGTTCCGCAAATTCAGGGGGTCTTGTAATCACATTGGATCGATCCATGTTAGTGAGCTCGGGGGTTCATGCCGAGGAATGTCAAACTTTCGCACGAGCGCCAGCCACTGCAACGGCGCGTGGTGCTTTTCCTACTGTCCATGACCGGGTCAGAGTAATCCCTGCTGCAGGTGGCAGCGTGAGGGCCAGCTTCAGATTTTGCCTAGCACGGCAGAAGGTTCCAAAGCAATCGGTTCGAGCTTGGTCCTGGTCTCGGATCCAAGGTGAGCATTGCGAACTCAACCCTAGGTAACAGTATTGAAGGCTTTGTCCGCAAGGCGTTCCACAATCAGAAATTGAGGCACTGGCTGTCGCAAGTACCACTGTCGCTCAGGTAAAGGTGCAGCGGCCTTGCTTTCGATGGTTTGTGGCAATTTCCCTGATCTGCTCGTTGTTCAGGGCAAGGCCTCCATCCCGTATACAAAGCAGTGGGCCAAACCGTTATGAGTCGTGAGTGAACCTTGCCTGCCCTGCGTAGTCCTCTGAAGTCACATGTCCAAAAAGCAACCGTTGGGAGGTCTCCCAGAAGGACCCTATATAATATGAAGCAGACCTGGCAGGGCAACCAACGACAAAGATCCTTCGATATTGCCGGTTGAGCCTTCAGCCTTCGCTATGCTCAGCACGTCGTGGCTGCAATTCGAAAAGTCCATTTGCTGCGGGTTAAAAAAAGATCGAGAAAAGCGGCTCCAGGTAGCAGGCAAGGGAGCATGCCTGTTTTGCACCTCAACTGCTGCGATTGGCGGGATGTGCGCAGGTCGGTTTATGCCACACTGAGAGGCACGCTTTCTGTACCCAAATGCTGCTGGAGCGGGCGAATTGCAATTTCCGGCCCTTGCCAACACCGCCCCTCCAAGAAAGAACCTGTTTCTTTTCTAAGGGGGCAAAAACACACACACAAGGGAAGATGCAGGTAATGACCTTTGGAATCTTTACAGGGGGACTCTGTTATTTGAATATGGTTTGTGTTGGGTTCAAATTAGCTCATTTGTATCCATGATGTCCGCTGTGCGCGGCTACGTAAGAGAGCGCGACGGGTCGGAGCCGAACGCAAGGGGCATTTTTTTTGGTCCGGGGCAGTTTTTTGTTTTGGGGTCAAAAACTTTGAACCCTAAGCCCCGGGGCGAAAATTCGGCGCCCCCGGAAGATCTAGGTTGTTTGTTTGTTTGTTTGTTTGTTTGTCTGCCTGTTTGTTGGTTTGTTGTTTGCGTGGCGTGGCGTGTTGGCTCTTTGCCTTGCTTGCATGCGTGCTGGCTTGCTCGCTCACGTGCTCGCTTGCTTGGTTGCCTGCTTTCTTGCTTGCATGCTTGCTTGCTGTATTGCTCGCTCGTTTGTTTGCTCGCTTGCTTGTTCGCTTGCTTGTTCGCTTGCTTACTTGGTTGCTTGGTTTTGGCCGGTGATTGACCGGCTCACGGTTGGTGGGTCGTTTGTTTTGGTTTGTTGTGTTTTGTTTGTTGCTTTCTTTTGTCTCCTTTGTGTGGTTTCTCGGTTGTTTTCGTGTGTTTTTGTTTGTGTTGGATTGGTTCGGCCTGGCTTGGCTTGGTTTTGTTGAGTGTGACACTTTGTTAAAGGATGCCACAGGGGAACTGAGCATTTGCGAACCCCACCTTGAGAGGGAAGGCACGTGTCTTTAAACTTTTAAAGGCACATCAGGACATCGGTGCCATTTGGCCAGAAGCGCTGACCTCCTGGCCGTACGGTTGTCAGGTTGAACCCATGTATCAATCAGTGGGCAGTCGAAAGTAGAAACCCGGTGACCCCTTTCTTTACCCTGTTCGGCAGTCTAACGTAAACCATTGTGCAAGAACTGGCCTCTATCTTTCACGACTCCCCATAGTCCAGACATGGTTTTGCACAGCGCGTCTTTGGAGGCTGAAGGGGCCCATTGGGAAACATGACTGACGTCCGCCATGCTGTTGTTTCCGGGTGTTCCTCAAAACTTGCCGCTTCGACCCTAAGTCCATCCGTTTTTTTTTGTTCATTGGGATCCCCAACGGCTCATTATCCAAAAAGTCCAAGGCAAACAGATCGTCTCCAGCCTACCATGGAACCCCTCGCTTTTAGAGTGAACTACCCTTCCTCCCACTAGCAGGCCGCATTTGTGGAGGGTCAGATCAATTCCTCTTGTAACCCTATGTGAGCCACAATCAAAACGCGGGTAGATGAAGGTTAGTAAGGGACAATCCCCTTGCCATAAATAGCTGAGAACATCCGCCTGCTTCGTTCTCGGATTACGACCATTTTAATAGCATGTAAAGAACCAGGTATCCCAGAACCATGAACCGGTTCGAGTGGTCTACCCAGAATTAATACCGGGTTTTGAGCTTATGACTCACCGGTGCCCAAAATAAGCCCATAAGCCCTCAATAAGGCCATATTTAGGGCTTATTCGGGCTCCCTCTCCCTCCTCCCCAGCCTCTCCCCAGCTGCCCGGAGTAACTGGTGCCGTGAGGGTAACGCTTTGATCTCGCGGGAGCTTCAGGAGATCAGCATGGTGGCGGCGGACTGGGAGAGGCTGGACCCTGGCGCCAGCTGCCTGGCCCGGACCTTGCCCAGGAACCTCCAGATCTTGGACTTATCCCAGAACGGGCTCACGGATGAAAGCGCGCCTGGGCGAATTCAACGAATTCGACGTCGAATTCGGCGAATTCGAATTGATGAAGGGGTGGGGCATTTGAAGGTGGGGCATTTGTGGAGGGTAACATGGTTGTTGTTGGGAAACATTTTACAGTTTTGCTTCTTGTTGTTAACATGGAACTTGACGTTCGGGGGGTGCCTGTTTAGACCATGTTCCTTTTAAAGCGGGGCCGGGTCCCGAATGCCTGGTTCCGCGTGAAAAGGGCGGGTGTTGGGATAAAACCACCGACAGTGTTTTTTTCAACGGATGTATATATTTCAACCACTTCTCAAGTTGAAGAGTTGGAGTCTCAAAAAGCCCACTCTGTTAAGAAGCCAGGTTTCTTCAGCCACTCAAAGCTGAAAAATGTGTCCACCACGTTCCTTTGGGGTCTCCAAAAAGGTCGGTGGGCGGAGGCCACGCCCCGCGCGCCGCGCGCCGAGGTCATGAACCTGGCCCTGAAGTTGGGAGGCCGGCTGCAGACCTTGACGCTGGAGCTGAACCACATCACGGCCAAAGGCGCGGAGGGGGGGGATCCTTTGGCTCGGAGGCTCGGCGTTTTTTCCGCCCGTTCCCCCCCCCCACAGCTGAAAGCTTTGGGGTCCCAGCCCAGGCTCCCCCCCCGTTCCCCCCCCCCACAGCTGAAGGCTTTGGGGTCTCAGCCCAGGCTCCGTGGTGCGGGGGTCCGGGGCGGCGGCCCTGAGGTAAGGTTCGAGGGTTCCGCCAGGGTTCCACGAGGTTCTGCGAGGGCTGCGGGGGTGGTGCGAGCACAGAAAAGAGCACGCATGCTGTTGGGGATATCAACTGAGCTGTTTTTTGTGTATAATAATAGTCATTATCATTAGTTGGTTCGGTTTACTAAAATCTGCGGGACTGGTCTGTTGTTTTTTGTGAATTTGGTTTGTCCCTCCCTAAAAAAAGAAGGGGCAGGACAGAAAGGACAACCCTAATTTAGACGTTTTCTTTGGGATGTCCCTTTAACCTGCCACTTACAGCGTGATTTTGGTAAAATAATCACGGGGCCAGTTCAGACAGAAACTCACACATTCCCCCCCTTTGGCACCCCAGTCTTTGACCCCAGTTTGAAGCATTTGCTTTGGACCATCAATTGATTCAACCGTTTGGTGTGGAACAGTTTGTTGGATTGGCTGGCCAGGGGCTCCGGATTCCCGGATTCCGGGCAGGGCCTCTCTCAGGTGCAATTGTCATTTGGGGTCACTCCAAATGCTGGGTTTCTTGTCGGCTTGCCTTTCCCAAAGAGTTGGGCATAGTAAGAAAAATTAAGACATTAAGACACATCAAACTGATGGGTCAAAGTTAAACCAGGCATCGGACCGATTTTGCTTTAGTCCGTGTTTCCATTTACTAGGAGAAGTTCCATTTTCGGGGTTACCCTACTGTGGATGAACAAACTCCTGCACCACCTAAGAAACCCCGGAATGAATGATTCCCCTGTAAATACCAACAAGCAATGGCTTCCCAGGGTTTCAAAGCGGTGCGAAATGGATGTCGTCCATCCACAGTATGGTTGAACCACGGCGAAATCCGCCTTGTGTTTGGTTGGATGTCTTTTGGAGCCTTGGGGCCGTGAGGCTTTGGAGCGCTGTTGACGTTGGCGAAGGACGCTGCGGGCTGTATCCGGAGCTGGGGCTTCAGACACAACCAGCTGAGGGATGAGCCTCTTGGCGAAAGTCAAAGAGCGAGTGAGCGAGTGAGTGTGTGAGCGAGTGAGTGTGTGAGCGAGTGAGTGAGTGAGTGAGTGAGTGAGTGAGCGAGCGAGCGAGCGAGCGAGCGAGCGAGCGTGCGAGGGAGTGAGTGAGTGAGTGAGTGAGTGAGTGAGTGAGTGAGTGAGTGAGTGAGTGAGTGAGTGAGTGAGTGAGTGAGTGAGTGAGTGAGTGAGTGAGTGTGTGAGTGTGTGAGTGATTTGAGTGAGGGAGCGAGTGAGTGTGTGAGTGAGTGAGTGAGGGAGCGAGTGAGTGTGTGAGTGAGTGAGTGAGTGAGTGAGTGAGCGAGTGAGTGTGTGAGTGAGTGAGTGAGTGAGTGAGTGAGTGAGTGAGTGAGCGAGCGAGCGAGCGAGTGAGTGAGTGAGTGAGTGAGTGAGTGAGTGAGTGAGTGAGTGAGTGAGTGAGTGAGTGAGTGAGTGAGTGAGTGAGTGAGTGAGTGAGTGAGTGAGTGAGTGAGTGAGTGAGTGAGTGAGTGAGTGAGTGAGTGAGTGAGTGAGTGAGTGAGTGAGTGAGTGAGTGAGTGAGTGAGTGAGTGAGTGAGTGAGTGAGTGAGTGAGTGAGTGAGTGAGTGAGTGAGTGAGTGAGTGAGTGAGTGAGTGAGTGAGTGAGTGAGTGAGTGAGTGAGTGAGTGAGTGAGTGAGTGAGTGAGTGAGTGAGTGAGTGAGTGAGTGAGTGAGTGAGTGAGTGAGTGAGTGAGTGAGTGAGTGAGTGAGTGAGTGAGTGAGTGAGTGAGTGAGTGAGTGAGTGAGTGAGTGAGTGAGTGAGTGAGTGAGTGAGTGAGTGAGTGAGTGAGTGAGTGAGTGAGTGAGTGAGTGAGTGTGAGTGAGTGAGTGAGTGAGTGAGTGAGTGAGTGAGTGAGTGAGTGAGTGAGTGAGTGAGTGAGTGAGTGAGTGAGTGAGTGAGTGAGTGAGTGAGTGAGTGAGTGAGTGAGTGAGTGAGTGAGTGAGTGAGTGAGTGAGTGAGTGAGTGAGTGAGTGAGTGAGTGAGTGAGTGTGAGTGAGTGAGTGAGTGAGTGAGTGAGTGAGTGAGTGAGTGAGTGAGTGAGTGAGTGAGTGAGTGAGTGAGTGAGTGAGGGAGCGAGTGAGTGAGCCGAGCCGAGCCGAGCCGAGCCGAGCCGAGCCGAGCCGAGCCGAGCCGAGCCGAGCCGAGCCGAGCCGAGCCGAGCCGAGCCGAGCCGAGCCGAGCCGAGCCGAGCCTCCCCAAACGTGGTCCGCTCGGGGCTCAGAGGGGTTTTCTGTGCTTCGCCTCGGGGTCTGGCAAGCCAGTCTTGGGTAACCAGGGGGATCTATGTAACCCTAGAGGTAGCCATAGGGCGTGTAGGCAACAAGCACCGGGTGTACTTCAGGGCAAGTTTTGGACCAGGCTTGTTGTCCCGAAAGGGGGCCACTTGTTGCACCACCTAGCTACGCGGCGAGCTTTGTGTGATGGCGTGCTTCTTTGTCCCGGGTTAGCCATACCGACGGGTTGGAATCGCTTTTCTTTCCATAAAGGGGGCTGCAGACCTACTTTTACGGACACTTCCTTTTTTCTGACGTGCTTTCTTTTGGCAGATGGGGCCCAGCTGTGATCAGGTGACCCCTCAACTTGTTGGTTTGGATTGGTGGTTTGGGGATTTGAACCCAACGACTAGGATCCACCCACTACACCACCAAATCCGGAACCCCCTATGGGAAACCACCCCACACCAAGCCAACTCCAAAGCTCAGCTGGCTGTGGGTCAAAACTAATGGGATCCCATTTTGGGGTTTTCGGTGAATTCACCCTCCATTTTAGCACCTATTTTAGTGGTTGGATTGGGATGTTCACCGGGGGTACGATTTAGGTTTTCACCCATGGCCATACATGTATATTGTACTATCTATACTCGCTTCCTGAGTTCATGAACTTTAAGCTTTTTGGAAAGACCATTTTAGTGGTAAATAAAAGTTCAAACTTTTTTTGGCCAGTCAACTTGGGAAGTGAGTATATGTTTTGGCCCATGACCAGCTCGAAAATAAACGCCGAGGTCCTGCAGACTTTTGGCCACGCGCCTGGACCCAGAGGCTCTGGGCGCCCGTGGGCGCCTAGAGTGCTGGGACCTCCGCACCAACGGCATTGGAGTGGAGGGCTGCAAGTGGCTGGCGAGCCTCGGCTCGGCCGAGTGGGCGAGTCGAGTGGGCGAGTCGAGTGGGCAAGTGTTTTTTTGGTTTTGTTTTTTGCTTTCCGTTTGCTGAGATGACAGTGAATTGCTGGGTATCTTTCCATGGTCGAGTTGCAAACAATGGTGCTTCTTGCCCCTGTTGGTTTTGAAGGGAATTGATATCACTACCGGAAGTATGTTCTCATGTTGTCCGGCGGGCCGAAAAAGCACATGGCAGGTGTGTGTGTGTGTGTGTGTGTTTTCTTTGGGGGGGGGGGGCAGAAGTTCTGGTCACTCCCTGAGTTCCTGGACAAGCAACTTTGGGTTTGGACAATTTTGGTGGTAAATAAGAACGGTTGGGTTACCTTTTCTGGCCAATCCACTCGGGAAGTGAGTTGCAGGAATTGGTATTGCGCTCTTTCCAACGTGCTCATGGAAGTGGACCGGGGCTTACCAAACCCCTCTTGGAGGGAGGGTAATTTGGGGTGGAGCTCTTTTTGGCTACGGATTTGGGATGTGATGTGCTGCTTTTCTGACTGTGGATTGCCTTTGAACCCATCGGTGGTGACAATGGTTCCTGGATTTTCCTTTTATGCTTGGCTCTCAGCACCTGAACGTCCTTCCCAACCGCAACTTGCCAACCATGATGTTGCCATGCAGAAAAACAAGCATCAACTTATTGCAACCAAGCCGGCCCCTCTTGAATTCGCGCAGCGACTGCACCAAGGCCACTGGTGGGTCACATGGTCGTGGCCAGACTGGGCTGCAACCCTTTGGGCGACAAAGGAGGAGTGGGCGGGAGATACTGTGGATGGACGACATCCATTTCGCACCACCTAAGAATCCTTGGAATGACGACTCCCCTGAAAATTCCAACGAACAGTGGTTTTCCATGTTTTGAAAGTGGTGCAGGATTTTGTCCATCGACAGTAGCTTGCACATCTTTGCCAGCCGTGCTCGATAGTTTTTGTCCCCATGCATTTCTTTGTGCACCAGGCGCAACAGCTTGACCATGCAAGGCGCAGTCGGCAAACATGTCTTGGTTGCGTAAGGATGTCATCAGGGGGACCTGCGGTGTGGGGCCAGGGTCCGACGTTTATGGGTTCGACATGGTGTGCAGTCCTGAATCTCCAAAGGGGAAGTTCGCTCCCTGAGTCCCTGGACTGTAGTTTCTTTTGGCCAATCCATAGAGCTAGTGAGGCAGACAACGGTGGTGAATTGTAGGCCCTTTGCCTGACGCCCGATGCTTAAGAAGAATGCCTTTGCCATCCATTCTCCCCAGTGGATATGCTATGAAAGAACAGTATGTTTTTACCTTTTGTTTCATCCGCTGAATATGCTTCGCTGACGGCACACGCGGGAAATGAGGTAAGGGTGGTAAGGGTGTTTGTTTCTTTGTGGTCCAAAGACCTTTAACAACTTCTAAGAAAAAAAAACATTTGAGCAGGATGTGTGTGACGACTTTTCCACGGTTCAACAGACCGAACAGGAACCCCTACGCTGCTTCAATGAAACTATAGAATCAATCTGAGCCGCGATGGAGGCAATGGTCAAGCTTTCAATGAAGAACAACTTTTGACAGATGTTTGTTCCTATTGGAAATGGGGGGAGGGGGCTGTGCACGTCTGGGAGGCTAGGAATCATGGACCCGGGATTCTGGGGATTCTGGGCCAGTCTTGTGGAAGTCCAGTGGCCCGTATCAATCAAACCCGGGTAGATGAAGGTTGGTAAGGGCCAATCCCAGCCTTTCCATGGTTCTGGGTTCACCATTTTAGCACCGGCTGTTGATTGTGGCTCGTTTTTTCCTTTTGGTTTCCTCAAGGGACGGCCTAGGATTTTAGAAGCGCTAATGTGTGATAATGGCCCGGCACACTAAGACGTAATCCTTGGACGGCATCTTGGACATTCCTTTTTTCTTCAAAGCGACGTGGGGACTAGAAATTGGGGTCTCCAAAGCTTTTTCCACAACTAGATCTGAAGCAGACTCCGGAGTTATGATGTTCAGTGCACCTGTCTTGGTGGGCCAAGTCAGCAACCTCCGCCATCCATTCGCAGGAGAGCTGCTGGCGAATGGCCTGGGCCAGAAACTCCAGGCCATTTGTTGACGGATTTAGGTGGAAGCCTCAACAGCGCATAGAGGAACCTCGGATTTTTGTCGGGATCAATATCTAGTTGTATTTGCGAGGGGCAGACAATGAGGCATGAGAACATGAGGATTGAGCAAATCGCCCGTTTGATCTCCGCGTGTTGTGTTTTCTTCTTTTTTGTGTTGTGTCTAAGCTCTTTATTGTTTTGGGCTGCTTGTCTAGCTCTTTGTTCTTTGTTGGGGGAAGGCTCGGGGCTTTGGACGCACATAATTGGATTTTGTACTTCGCAACCCTCCGCCCTGCGATTCAAGCCGCCCATAAAGCAATGCGGGTTAACAAAACTGTCCACGGGAGGTTATCGTCGAAATTGGGTGCCAAGGCCATTCTTCTGGTTAAACCTCCTTGGGTGCCCCAAGCTTCTTGGGGCTGGTTTAAAGGGATTTCAAAGCACCGGTGGGACTTCAACCCAGCGCTTCCGATCGGCGAAAGCACACGAAATGGTGACCCATCGGTGTGGCTACCAGGTTTTGCATGGTTTGGTTGGCTACGAATGTTCATCCCATATTCATCAACCCCAGTGTATTAACAGGGGGGTGGGGGCCCCTCCAAAAGTGGTCGACTCCCCTATTAACTGGGGTAGACTTAGGATACATTTTGGATTTTACCAGTGACTCAAAGTGAGGCAAACAATCAAGCAAACAATACCCAGAATAACACATATATATATATACATACATTCTATAGCAGGGCCTAACCCTAATCATGTTCATAAGCAGGTTGGGTTGATGAACATGGGGTCAACATGATCGCGGGGCTTGCCGAAAGGAAGCAATGGGTCTTCGGCTTTTCTTTCCAGGTCCCACAAGGGGCAAGTGAGTTGTGGCTTGCCGGCTTGCCTGCAAACCCCCCCCTTACCCCACCCCACCCCACCCCAAAGGTGAACCTGAGCCAACATGGCCACCCCAAGCCCACCACCCACCCCCACCACCCCACGCACCACCACCCCACGGCCCCCACCCCCACCCCACCAACCACCCCACCCCACCAACCACCCCACCCACCACCACCCACCGCCCGCTCCGCGCCGCCAGGTCCTGGACCTCCGCCAGGCGCAGCTGGGTGAGGCGGCCACGCTGGCGCTGGGCCGCCGGCTCCGCGAGGCGCAGAGCCTCCAGGCGCGAGCGCGGGCCGCGCGGGCCGGGAGCCGCCTGACCGGCGGTGCCCCGGGTGCTTTGTTTTGGGGAAGGCAAGGGGAAGCATCCGCAGTTTTTTGTTTGGGGGGAGCGGGGGGCCTTTTTTTTTTTTGGGGGGGGGGGTGAGTTTTGTTGAGGGGGGAGGGGGGGGGGGGTGCATTTGAAAGGGGGGCGGGGTGCATTCTGTGCAGGGGGAGGAGGCCCAAGTATTTACGAGACATGTATTTGTCGTCAACCTGTTCTTTCTGATTTGTTTGTGGGTTGGATGGAGTTGTGGCTTTTAGTTGGTTCATGCGTCCATTCGAAAGGTTTGTATTCAGTGAACGTTTGTTTAAGTGTTGTTCTCCGCGAAAGCTTCGCGACGGAGCCCAAAAACCCAAAACCAAAAGGTTATTACCGGGTAATTGGTTCTATGTTGTATACTCTTTATAGACGTTTTTTTGGTGTGGCTGCACATTTTGTCTCGGTGGTGATTGATCTAATTTTATGTTGGAAACTCTTTAAGTTAGTAGTCTTCCCAGATTTTGGATTTTCAACAGTCGGTTTTAGTATTAGTTGACTCTTGAGCATTGAGAAGTACCATAGTTTTTAGTTGTTTTGTTCTTTTTTTAATAACAGACTCTCTTTTTTTTCTGGCTGTACTTGTACCATGACATCGAAGTAATTTATTTATTTTACGTGGTATACTCTTTCTAGTTTTTCCTTCTATGTGGTATACTCTTTATATTTTGTTTTTTTTTTTGGGGGGGGGGCTGTACTTGTACATTTCGCGTCGGTGGGTTTTTGAGCAGAAAGGAGCTGCTGCTCTCGGGGAACCAGATCGGAGCTTCGGGCGCCCACGCGCTGGCAGAGGGCTGGGCATGGATCTCCACGCTGCGCTGCTCGGGTGGTTGGTGATGGGCCGAAAGCCAAAGGGCCGTGGTGAAAACCGTTTTGCGATCCCATTTTCTTTGGTGCATATATGGTGCATTTTGCCAAGGGCTGTTAGGACTGAATAACTTTTTGCCAACGAATTTGGGTTTTCCGTACTAAACCACTAAAAGTTACACTTCTAGCAGGGGCAATGGTGGTTTATGTGGGGAATAGGCCACCAACCACATTTCAGGTTGGTGAAATATTATATTTCACCCAGATCCAGTCTATTTTAGTGGTTGGATTGGGATGTTCACTGGGGGTACGTGATTTTGACCCATGGCTAAATCGTACCCCCAGTGAACATCCCAATCCAACCACTAAAATAGGTTCTAAAATGGGTGGTGAATTCACCTACGCCAGAATGGGATCCAGATGGGATCCCATTGGTTTTGACAACTACGGCCATTTGGCGGTTGGAGGGTTGAGATCTTTTGGTTGGGCAAGCTGTAGGTTTGTTGTGATGTGTAAACCTCGAGGTAGCCATACCTATACCTGGTTACCAACCATGCTGCAATTGGAATCACTTGGAACTTGCGGGAACAACAGCTGAAGGCTTTGGGGTCGGCGCAAGGGGTTGCGGATTCGAGGCTTGGCATTGGGGATGCTTGAAGAAGAAACACCATTCAGGGAAACCAACTAGCAGGGATACAGGGGGAACCATGGATACGGGAGGATTACACCTTGACTAAGTTTGATATGGGAAGTGGCGCCAAGGGAATTTTCCCATATATCCCCAGTCCCTCCGTATCCCCGCTGTTCGTTTGCCCAAACCAGGGTCCAAGCCTCAAATCGGCCGTTTTACCCATTTAGATTCTCACCGGTTGGCTGCTCAGCGCCGGAGAGCAGGCAGTATTGGCTGATCAGCTGGAACCTGAGGGCCATTAGCCAACGGATCGGCTGAAACGCTTTCCATTTCGTTCGTCCGGGAATTCTGGGGGTTTGACTCTTGACCGCTTGTACTAGCAAAAGCCAAACGGCAAAATGGCCAAGTATTGTTGCAAAACGGCAGGGGGCTTGCTCAAGCAGCGGCTTATGCTTGTACCTGGGGGTTGCGGCATGTTTTTCCAACCGGACGGTGTGTGCCCGCTTTAGGACGAGACCCAAAGTATAGAAAACACGTCACGTCAGGTCACTCCTCGTACGTTTTCCATCAAAGTAGCCCAAAAATGAACCAAAGCACACCGAATGGAACTACCCACCCCCTCACAACTCCCCCCCCCCACAAAAACCCAAAACCAAAACACAACAAACTCGTCATAAGAACCCTTTGGCCCTTACACCAACTGGCGAGGTTTTGCGAGAGTCCCGGCTGTCGATGTTTCGCCGAGGCTATGTGGACCTTGCCGGCAATCCCATCGGCGCGGAGGGCGTGGACCTTCTCTCGGACGAGATGCCCTTCTGGCAGCAGGCCGCGGAGGTTTGTGAGCCCTGGTGCGATAGGTAGGGAATGAGGGAATGAATCTGGGGATTGACAAATGTAGGGAATGAGAAATGGTATGAACCTGAAAATTCCCGAAAGGAAACTATGAGTTGGATGCTTTTATAGGGTTCATTCCCTCGTTCCCTGTTGAGCACCAGCAAGTTGTGAGCTCTGGTAAAAGTAGATAAGTTATTTTTTCCTCAGCGGTTTAGTCATCCCCTTGCGCACAGACTCGCAAGTTTGTGTGTGTGTGTCTACGTTCACTGAAGACTGGGATGGTCCGAACCAAAATGCGAAGCCACTCATTGTTTGGGCAGGGGGTCGATATTAATGAAAGCAGGTGGTTTTTTGACCCAGGTCTTTCGGGAAGCCACGCTTCCCTGTGTTTTCGGATCGTTCAGAAAAGACCGGTCATTGCTTGCCAATCTAATGCTTGGTCGTAAGATTCCTGGGCAAGAGCGCTACTAATTTGGGACCTGCGGGACAGTGCTAGAGAGAGAGAGAGAGAAAAAGAAGGAAAAGAAAGAAAGAACGTAAAATAACAGAAAAGAAAAGAAAGAAAGAACCAAAGAAAGAACAAAATAAAGAAAGACAGCAATAGAGAGAGAGAGAGAGAGAGAGAAAGAAGCCCAAAACCAACTGAGGGGGTACAACTGGGATTGGAGACATGTGACCTCCAGGCTCCATTCCGCTTGTCCTTGGCCAGCACGGGCTGCGAAGAGCAGAGCGCCCGAAAGATGGCAGCGGTGTTGCACAAGAACCCCCGGCGGAACCGCGGCTGGCCACTCGTCGGAGTCAAACATGCGCACCTTTGAGGAGGGGAAAGGCAAAAAAAACCGGGCTAGGTCCCCCAGCTAGGTGCCCTTTCTCACCCTTTTGTTGGTTGGGAGGGTTCCCCTACAAAAAGACTAAAGAAAAAGGGTACCCTTATTCTAACCTCTCTACTGGAGGACCTAGCGGGTATGCGAAGGTTTGGGGACTGATCCCAACTAGACATGGGTGCGGCCTTTGTAATTCTTTGACTTGGCCTTGGGTAGACAATTTTCAGATCAGGCTTTGGCCATGAATCTTGCCCGTTTGTGTCAAAGGGGTATGCTTGAAAATGGTGGTTTCCAACCTGAAGCAAGGTACCCGGTACCGTCAACAACAACACAGCACTCATGCGTCCTCGATTTTTTTGGGTGGGCATGGTTTCTTGGGGTTGATCGGCTTGCAAATGTCAAGGGAATCCACAACTTAATTGTGGAGCGTTTGGCCCCAGCTGCTGCCCGTTGCATTCACTCGCAAGCGCAACCATTTGGCTGCCAGAGCCAGAGCCCAAAGGCGTGTCAGCTGTAGAAATGCGTCCGCGCCAAGGACCATCGAGCTACAAAACAACTCCCTGAGTAGCGGCATCCTCGTGGAAATCGCTCGGCTCCTGGAGGAAAGCCTGCCCGGCTTTACGCCACGGTTCCGGTGACCGCGAGAGATTTGGCGTGGGCGTTTTAGCTCAAGCCCTGCGAATCGACAGGATCAGACCTTTTGCTTTCCCCCCTTTCATTCTTTATTTAAGTCATGGCCCCAAAAGGTGATCACCTTTTATTTCTGGATCCGTTGGGCAACTGAGTCGAGTTTGGTTTGCTCTGAAATATTGCCCTTTGCTGATCACGTGACCGGTCTTTGACCGTATGAGAGGAGCACCGCGCCCCGGTTTGTTTGCAATAAAGCGCCAAGGTGTTCAGGAACCCAGTGGGCTGTGTGTTTGTTTCCGGCGCATTAGGTTGGATGCCGCGTGTAGTGACTGAAAAATCTACTTCACCGTCGTTGGCATGTTTTTAGGCATGTTGACGTTTTTAGTGCTGGTCGTGTTTCTCACGTGGGCTGCGACAAGAAAGTTGT
Source organism: Effrenium voratum (assembly GCA_963377175.1). NCBI lineage: Eukaryota > Dinophyceae > Suessiales > Symbiodiniaceae > Effrenium > Effrenium voratum. Next base: position 1,047,583 of record CAUJNA010000213.1, on the reverse strand, counting down.
GTGCTACCGTACCAAGGGTTGGAACGTCTTGGAAACGCAAGTTTGACACGTGAAGAAGTCCTGGCAAATATGCCCGCCTGATTACTTAGTGGTGACCTGTCAAGGTCTCCATGTAGGACTCGTGAGGTTCTGCAAAGCAGATGCTCAAACAGATGCCTAGCGCACTGGCAAGCTGTACAGATTGCTTCAGCCTGTGCAACCTGAATTCGATTTGCATGAACTTTGGTGTTAAGTCTTGACTGGAGACTGGAGAGGATCGGCATTCAGTACATGCCTGGTTTAGATTCGCAAAGAAAAGCTGTGTCTTTTTGTCCGCTCATTCTTAGAGTCCCTGTCCAAGGCCTCAGCCACATAAACGACACAGGCGAATATAAGAACAAACAAAATATACGTTTGGAAAATAACTTAACAACAAAGAGATAAAGGAACCGAAGAACAGCACATTTGAACACTAGAAGATTGATTATGTCGAAGATACAACTGTTTATGTCTCGTCATGTCATTCTAAGAGTTTGATTTGCATTGAAACATACTTAAAGACATAGTAGCACAAATGATTTGAAGAGACGACGAAGCCGAAATAGGACGCACCAATGCTTATTTTTGCAAGACGTGCGGTGACGTAACACCCGGAAGGGATGTTTATAAAGGGTAGGACAATAGCAATGACCACAGTGTATTGCAAAACTTGTAAAGAATGTGGAGATAACATAAATGGGGACGAAGGAATGACGGAAGGAACACAAATGTAATGGAACTTCAATCAATGAAGCCTTGATACCGTAATTGTATTGCATTTACAACATGTAAGTGTTTGTATGTTGTAATTGCTGTAATTGTTGTAATTGTCGTAGTTGTTGTATGTTTTTGTTTTTGTTTTCTGAATCAAACGATTCCTGAAAACACATTTACAGAAATATTAACCTTATATATTAGGATGATTTGTGACACATAAAGCAAAATGAATATGTGTAAAATTGATACCTATTCGGATTTAGCAAAAGCAAAGCAACAAGTAGCAACCAACTATAGATGTAAATGTTGTATTTTCGCATTGTGTAAGGAATCTGCTCAAGCAACTGCTACACTACAAATGACATCAGAATATCAGAATAAATGGCCGATTAACATTAGATTCGAAACATGTGAAGGAATGATATGTGTAATCAAGCACCAAACGTGATAGCAAGTTCGATGTTTGTATAAAGCCAAATTAGAATACTAGTGTGATTTGAACGATGATGATGATGATGGTGATGATGATGATGACGATATACCAACATGTGAACCCTTAAGATATTTACCCGACCTTGAATAAATAAGCAAAATACATCAATGTGTGGTACACATTTTGTTGGTTACTACTAAGAAGCGAAAACCAATTAACTCTTTGAACACACATTTTTTTTCGGATACACTGGTTGAACTCAGAGAAGATGTGTGCGATGAGTGCAATGAAATATTTAATGAGTTTATTGAACTTTTACATTACAATGCTGTGAATGAAACCTATAGACGTATTACACTACACGGCGAAATCTTTGGAATTGAGATCGCGGACAGTTAAACAATTTTAACATATTATTCAATGATGGTAGTGATCATGAACATGAAGATGATGAGTTGGACGAATGCTTTGAAGAGTGGGACGGTTGGCACTTTCCAGATTATTTTCTGATATGATTAAAACATGTAGGATCCTATGTGTTGTAATTGTAACATACTTTTATTGTATGAGCAATGGCGTTTCCTATCTACCGAGGCCTTGTTCACTCGCATTTTGCCATCCAATGTTTCCAGGGTAGGGTTAACGATTAGAATTTATGTTTTCTATTCGTTAGCCACTTTTCGGGGAGTGAGATTTGGTTGACCCAACACTGTTTTGATAGGCGTTTTTGAATTGCCGAAAAAAGTCGGGTAGGGGTGGATGGCAAAATATGGGTGAACAAGGCTAGTTCCAACTCAACCCCCCCCCCCTAGTGGGTGGTCCCAGGTGTTGGTTATGAAGCGCCGCCCCGTCGGCCCAGGTGTCAGGGATCTTGACTCAGCCAAGCTGTTAAAGTTTGCTTCCGATTATCCAGCCCGGTCAGGAGCTGGGAGTTGTGGGCGCCGTGCGTTTCCTGAGGCCAGGGAGGTTGGTTCGGACATGGACGGTCTTCCTCGCAGTCTCAAAGCAGAATGGACTCGAGGCATTCTTAGAGAAGGCCCCAAGCACGCACACAAATGCATGACTGCAGTGGCATTTGCTGAAGCTATGCTGCCCGGCTCGTCAGAATGCATTGTGTAACTCTTTGCTGCTGGTCGCCCCGCTGCCGATCACCAAGGTTAGTCAGCTTAGGAGGCTGCCACGCACGCAGAAAGCCATTTGGATGACATAAGCCAGACGCCACATCAAGCCAGATGCAGCGTGATCATTGCCTGTGTGTTTATGGCCCGCCCCTCCACTGACAGATAGTGAAGGACTACAACGGACTTTGTTCTTTTGTGGCAGGATGCTACATTGCTTTGCTGTATCGCTTCAGTCCCTTCAACAACAACTGAAGCCCCTGTGTGTTTGAGGTGTAAAAAATGTCTGGCTATTTGCTTGGATCTTCGGACTTGAACTTTTGGTTGAAACCGGTCGGATTTCCCGTATCGGACCCACAACAAGCGACCAACTTTTTGCCGAGGGGTCCTTCCAACCAAGAAAAGCGATGACCTCGGAGATTTGGAAAGACAGGCGGCACTTGATTTCTTGCTGCGACAAGTCGGGAATAAGACCTGGAATGAGAAAAGGCGTTTTTGTTGATCTCCGAATAGTGAAAACCACAAGGTTGTTCTAAGTGTTTGGGATTTTTTGAAGAAAGAAACCCCACGAGTTGGAGGTTTTTCTGGGGGTTGCTTCACCCAGCTCCTTTGTCGAACGGTGTGGCGCCCTCCCCATGGATCCTGCAGCCGGGAGCCCAAAGCCTTCAGAACTGAGCCTTCACGCGCCTCTGGGTGGCTTGGGGGTTGGTTCGATCACTGTGAGTCATTTGGACACCTACCCTCAAAATCGAGAAGTCGCCTCCTGCAGAGCTGCGTGAATAGCAAAAACACCATGATGGAGGGTCACATTTGTTGGAGGACCCCTTTGTTTGGGCTCCCTAAGGAGCAAGACTTTCCAGTACAGTGGTTGACATCAACCACTGCTGTACGGGTTCTTAAATATGCTGATTGGCATCTCCATTTCTCCTGGAATCCCATTTTTTTTTGCGGTGCAAACACGCCTTGTTGAGTTTCCTCGATGGAGTGTGATCTGATTTATGAGTTTGTCTCAAAATGCAGGACCACCCAAAATGGATGGTTTCCCTTCAATTCTTTTGGACGAGGCCCCCAGCAGGTACCCACCAAAGAAGACGTGCTACCCGCCCTGTCTGAATAAAGTGCTTTGCGTCAGCATCTTTGGCATGCAGCCTCTTCATGGGGCAAGGGGACCCCCTTCTTTGTAGCCCCAGTTGCCCAGTGGTGCCCTTTTTCCCTTCTTTTTGGGAAGCACTCCCCTTTAAAGTCAACCAACTATGAAGGGATGCCCTTTTTTCCCCATGGCCACTGGGCATCTGAGTAGCATGTTTGTTTCTTTCGGATTGTTTTTGGGAGCGTTAAGGGGCTGGCAATGAACATCAGGTTGCAGGTCAAAGCCAGGCGAAACGTCAACTAGCATCAACCGGAATGAGCACCAGCGTTTGACCGCAAGTGCCTTTCCATGGTTTTCCTGCTTCAGAGGAACACATGTCACCCGGGTCATTTGGGGTCCCTTGATTTCTGGGGCTATTCCGCACCACCTGGAGTGGCACCCATGTTGGCTTCCTTTTTCGTCAGTTTTTTTGTGTAACCCCCGGAATTGTCCCCTTTGAAATGCCGAAACCGGATGGGATCTTGTTTCCATCCGGTTTCAGAGTTTCGGCCATGTGTATCCAAAACACATACCTGGATCCTCAAAGTGCTTCAAAAAATTGGCTTCTACCCAAAAAAACATACTGTGGATGGACACTTGGAAACCATGGGAAACCATCATTTGGAAGGGAATCAGTATTCCAGGATTTCTTAGGTGGTGCAGGATTTTGTCCATCCACGGTATGTTTTTTGGGGTCTTGCGGTCCGAGGCCAAGCCCGAAGATCCTCAAGGCGAGGCCCCGGCACGTTTCGACGGCTTCCCCTTTGCTTGGTTCGGTTCGGTTTGGGGGGAGGGGTTAACAATGCTGGCTTGACATGATGCACAAGTTTTCGCACGGATTCTCAGGGGGGTGGCAGCCCACTGAACCATTGGTGGTCTTGCAGGCGGCTTCACCGTTCTGGCTCTACCCGAAAACTGCATCAATATAGGTGATGAGCTGTGTCATGCCAAGGGCATGCTGCATGAAGACGCCGTGACGCAAATATCATGTAATACAACACAATACTCTACGATACAGTTACTCTACGATACAGAACATTACATAATATTTCTGTACACATAGGCTTACAAGACATGATAGTGCCGTTTCGGACTTACTTTTTAGGTTACTTACTCCAAAGACTTACTAGGTTGCTTACTCTTAAGGTTACTTTCTCTTTAGGTTACTTACTCTTACTCTTTTCGGACTTACTCCAAAGAAAAGATTGGTCACCTTTTTTGTTGGCCGGTTCACTCGTTCGGAACTGAGTTGTTCGAACGTGGTCGGTGGATGTCAACCGTACGAGGTCCACCAAATCTCCCCAATAGAACTTCACAACCATCCGGTTACGTGATTAAAAAAAAAGGGAACCCTTGGCTCCATGTTCAACCGTTCCTGAACTGGATTGGATTGGGGGATTACCCCGGTTGAAACGGAGGATCATCAGCGCCGAACGCGGTGGGTGGATGGCCCAAGCTGTTTTTTTGCCAGACTGAACATGACACGCCGACGGTTTGCTAGAACTCTGTAGATGCGGTTGCCCTGTTCCAGTCATGGAAAAACACTCCCCCAGTTTCCCAAACAGAAGGCCTCAAGGCCTTATTAGGAAACCGGGAGGCGGGTGGGGGGGTTGATGCCCTAGCTTGTCCACAGGCGTGGCCTCTCGGCCAGAAGCGGCCCGTGCCTGGACTGCAGTGATGACTAGGTCCTTGCATGTTGGATGAGAGGACGGCTTCCTTCACTCGTTGCGGCATCCGTCTGTTTGGAGTTTGGAGCATTTCCCCAACCGTCGGGGAGTTGGGGTACGACCAGTGGGAGGTGGGAGCGATGGACCTTACATGGCCCAACCCCGTTTTTCATGGGACCACGAGTCCTTCTGGTCACAAGTGAAGTGCTACCATTTGATGAAATGGTAAAGCCCCAAAAAGTTATTTGGAGTGTTCTCGGGCAATCGGCCAACAAGAGGGGAGCTTGCTTCCTAAAGAAGCTTAGAGCTCTTGCCATCGACCCGGAAGAATCCAAACTTCAATACTACAGGATGCGCAGAGGAAGCGAAAAGGCAATCCGTCATGTTCGGTTATTTTGGGTGCTCAACCATGTTGAGACTAAGAACTTGAAGGTGTTAAACGGTGTGGGAAGATGGAGGCGGCCAAGGCAAGTTATGTTGCAGCTGTCACAAGTTCAATGAGGTTTTGTGGAGCGTATGACGCAGTGTGCAGGGCCATTCTGCAAGTCAGATTAATGCCTTGGCTGTGAGTGTGGCTTGACTCATCCCTGTGTGGGTGGGTCTGTTTCACGATTTGTGTTGGGGGTCCCCGGGTGTGGCACACCCAGACACTCGGCATCACCATATCCCGTTGCTCACTGAGCCGACTAGGGATGCTCTGAGCACACACCACGAGAACATGCTTGTTCCAGCTTTTGCGCGTGTCCCTCAGGAAAAGGTGCATTTCAGGCTTCATACCAGAAGGCCGTTGGGCGGGATTGGGCTGCAAGCCGCATAAGCCCCAGCATCCCCAGCCACACTGGGAGAGCTGTTCAATGACATGTGGGCAGCTGAATCGATGTTGCACAGCCAAACTTTTTCTTGATGTCTGTGGTGGGAGGCTTTAGTTCCGGTATGAATTCTTCACCGTTGTTGGCGAGTTTTTAGGTTCGGTTCATTTTTTGTGGGGGGGCCTGCAAAAAACAACTATCTTACCAAGTGTTTTACGGGATTGGAGCAGTTTGCACCCCCCGCCCCCCAAAAAGCCTGCGAATGCCTTTCTTGTGGGAACGCCTTCTCAACATCAAGCAAAGAAATCTGGGCCTACCGCACATGGACAATTGCAGAACGAGTGGTTTTCTTGGGGGCTGTCCCACTTGCAGCACGTACACCTATGTATATATATATATATATATGTGTGTGTGTATATATATATATACCCAGTGCTTCCAGTCGTTTCGCAGCTACTGTAGGTGCATGCAAAACCTAGAGGTAAGAATTCCTGGTTGCTTACTATAGTGGATAGTGGAAGCCCTGGGACACACATACAGATGTGTGTACATACCTTAACACACATATATATATATATATATATATATGTACATTTGCACATACATAACTACGTACGCACATATTACGCGTCAGAATGTCAAAGGCAGCTGTACCGAGCAAGACACCTTGCTAAGGGCCTCCTTTCAAGCAGCAAAGGCATAGTGCCACTTTGAAGGAGCCTCACGAAAATCAGCTGCAAATAACAGGGGTCCGGCTAACTCCCTGTAGATTTCCCTCGTGTCTTTGAACAGGGCTCCTTAGAACATACATTTTGCCTATTCGACACATGTTACTTTTTTAACACCAAAATAAAGGGAAACATTTACAAGGCAATGTTCAGGTGTATAATGTAAGGATCCCCGTTGAACTTTGGTCTTACAAGTCGTTTTTTCCCCAACATGCCTCAGACCTGTCAGACTGCGCCAGGTCTTAGCCAAGTGGCAGGCCGTTCCGGAGGATATGAACCCTGTGATGGCGCCTCGGCCGCGGTTCACCCCAAAAACGCTCCAAGTTTTTCGGCCAGCTCAAACACCATCAGGTTTGACTATGGATGTGAGTCAAACTGAAACCACCAGGGGACCGCATGTTTTAGTCTTTGGTTCCATTTTGGGTACGCATTTTTGACCCACAGCCATTTGACTCAACTTCCACTAAAGAAGCAGACATAGAAAACCAGCTGGGATGGAAAGTTGTTTGATTCGTTCAAGCCCCGGTTTTGGATATTGTGTCGGGCGGTGGCTAGGCATCTTTTGCTTTTTAGCATGGCTTGGCTTGGGAATCAAGGTGCGAACTGCAAGCGCTTTGCATTTCTGGGTCACTGGGTGTTTTAACTCGTCTTGTCCGGTCCGGATCCTGTCTCTGGCTCGCCAACTCGGGACAATAAATCTATTGATGTATAATTGGTCTTCGTAGGTTTGGCAGGGTGCACCAAAACCCAATTCTGTGGGATTTCGTTGTACATGCACCATGCACCGTGTGTGGAAGGCGCAGGCAGGCGAAATCTGGAACTGCCTTTCGGTAACGTTTTTCATGACAGGTCCAAAAAGTTCACCAACATCATCCCACCCTGGCGTGATTATGGTACGGGGGGAGCGGTTTTCCCCCCTGTTCTTGCATCCGATTCGCTGGGCGCAAAAAAATCTCGCCTCGCCACGCTGATCAGAGGCGCGGCTTTTTTCGCGATGGTACCTTGGCTGCCTGCGCGAGCCTTTCCGGGCCTGAGCGCGATTAGATCTCCATCCGTCCCTTCGGATGTGGGATTCACCTTTTGGAGGGGAACAGTGCCCTAGAATGGGCGGATGAATCCGGGATCAGCAGTATGTGAATTGTTTTTGTCCGCACACTGTGGAGTGGCATGCGGTACTCCCAAGTTTGAGTGTGGTCCAGGAAAGGCCTGGTCTCAGCCCTCTGAAAGAGATGGAGCGCATGGGCTCTGCATCATGCGCAGACGTACAAATTCCCAGTTGTTCAGTGGCAGCCTTTTCCATTCTTGGTGGCTCCCCTGCTAAAATTGTCAATCCAAAAGATGCTCCATGTTTCTACGGGTCACTGGGCAACCGGGATTTGTATGCATGTTGTTCTTTATATGCACCCTTCATGCGCGTCAGCGAGGTAGCGCCGGTTTGGCTTGCAAACGCACAATGCCTAGGTCCCCCAGTAGTGCAGTAGTGCCCTTTTACCCTTTTTTGGGGGAGGGTTCCCCTACTAGTAGACTAGAGAAAAAATGGTGCACTTCTTGACTGCTATTGGGCTGGATCTTTAGACTTTAGCTGTTTGGTTGAAATCAAGTTAGGTTTTCCACTAAACCCCCCAAAAGTGAAAAACTGTTTGCAGTTGGTCAACTCAGTTGCCCAAAGCAGACCTTTTGACCTTTTGGTTTCTCCTTTTTAGTCTAGTTTTAGTCACCCCAAAAGGTGATCACCTTTTATTTCTGGGTCCTTTGGGCAAGTGAGTCAACCAAGACTTCTGCCCACCTCTCTGGCGCACCTAGCAGATGCTTCCCGCGGCCGCGTTGAGCTGGAGAAAGCACGCCGAAGCGCGACGCGAAACGCGTGGAGTCGTGAGACGGTTTCGCCCCATTGCAACGATTGCAACACCCAAGAAACAGCTCCCCGTCATTGTGTTTTTGTTGTTGGATAGAAATAGATGGCAAGGATTTAGAATGGTTTCGTTCGAGTTGCCAGGGCCATCTACTTTTTACCCAAATGGCACCTATGCTGTTTGCGATTTTCCACCGCAAGCATGTTCGCATTCAAGCTGTTGGGCGGCTGCACCCTGGCCAGCGCAGGTGGCCGCGGCCTAGTTAGATGCGTGATTTTATGGTGTTTATGTCTTGGAGCAGCGCCTAAGACCCCAATGGCCATGTCGGTTCTACTTCCTGGGCTTAGTAGGGGCGATAAAAAAGACAAAATCAAGCTGTAGAATCATTTTGGTAGAACCAAAAGACACGGGTCTTGAGCGCTTCTCATTTGGGTCTGAGCAATTTCTATTCGCATCTTGCACGCGCAGGCCACGGTGGCATAGGCTGCTTGGTGGCACCTGGCCACGTGTCACGTTTTGGAGGCGTTTGTGTCAATAAAGGGGCCCTTTCCAACACACAGGCGCAAAGGAATATAGTAATAATAAATGGCGGCTATTGAGAGTTGTTGGTTGGTGACTCCTCCCTTGATTTTAGGAAGCCATGGCAATTTGCGTGGAAGTCCAAACGATCAAGTACAGCTTGCCTACTGGAGTAATACGATTTACATCCGGTTGTGATGCCTGCATCTTGCACGACACTGGATGATGTCGCTTAGCGATCCAGCACTTCCACAGCGATGCGGTCCCAATGATATGGCAGTGGCTCAAAATTAAGAGCTAGGGTTACGCAGGTTTTGGTCCATGTTTCCAGTTACCAGGGCAACCCATTTTGGAATCCGGTTTTTTGAGCCATACCCATATATACAGATTCTCTGCTTGCGAGTTTCTTCGAATGTGTAGCTTCTTCCACGCCGCGGAAACCATCGGCGCATTGAACATCATGCCCTTGAGGCGTGGGAAGGGTGAAGCTCGGCCCGAAGCTCAGAGGGGCTCAATCGCCTCTTTGGTGCTGATCTTGGTTGCTTCCAGATGCATGTTTGCTGGCCTTTTCGCTTCCAATTTGCTGAATGTGGCCATGGGTCACAATCCAAATCGGTTTGCCCCGAGTGAACATCCCAATCCAACCACTGAAATAGGTTCTAACATGGGTGGTGCACCTACCCCAACATGGTACCATTGGTTTTGACCCACAGCCATATAGTTTATTTTGCCCTGTTGGTCTTAAAGGGAACCTATCACTACTGGACATCTTTGCTGCTCTTTGCCAGGGGGCGAACAAGCAAAGGGAGGATCTCTTTTGTGGCATGGCCCCCAACTTTTCCCAAAGTTTGGTTGGACTTGCGCTGGTGTTTCCTGGGGCCAATTCTCCACTTCCGTGGAAGTACCCCAGCTTGCGTGGGCATGGGGATTGGTTCAATAAGGGACCGCTTGGAGGCACGGCACCGAATGAATTCTGCCCAGTTGCCCAGCGGGTTGCTTCCTTTTTTCTGGGGGGGAAGGGTTCCCTTTAAACTCAACCAACCAAAAGAACGATGCCCCCTGTTTTTTCCCCTGGCCACTGGGCATCTGAAGATGTCCACGAAAGGCTCCCTTAGTGAAATTCACACACACACACACACACATGTCAGGTCTTGCCGTCTATGCTGAACCTACACAGCTTGTTTCTGGGCTTTGCAGCCAGATGTGAGGACATACAACTACACCTCAATGTTTTGAATGCCGAACAAAAGCATCAGTGGGCTCGTCTGAGCACTTGTTCTTTTTTGGCCCGTTTGTGAGTATGTTTGCATTTTTGTTCACCATCCACGGCTAAGCATGGCGTTCTGGCATCGTCAGAAGCCAAGATTGCGTCACAGGGCAGCTTTCTCAGGCTTGGGCTTGGAATGTGCGATGCCAAACAGCGCAAACCTCACTTGCCCAAAGCGAATCGACCTTTTGACCTTTTGGCTTTCCTATTTTGGTCCATTTTCAGTCACCAAAAGGACAACCTTTTGTTTTCTGGGGCCTTTGGGCAGCTGAGAAACCCATGGCCAGTGAAAAAACATCCCATGCATGTCTTAGACGACAGTAGTTCTAGTTTGGCCCTTTCCTTATGGACGCTTTGAGGGCTTTGGACGTGCCGCCCCCTCGGTCGGCCTGCCCCTCGGCTCAGAAGCAAGAACGCGCGAAAGAAGCGCGGGCAGGCCATCGAAAGCAGACGCGAACAGCACTTGGTATGAGGTGGCCAAATGGGACGCCATCGGCTTGAGCCAAGCTTCAAGCACACAGACAAACCAAAGAGCACAAACACTCCCCCGCCGGAGCGAGCAGACCCTGTGAAGGGAACGCCGCGTTGATATTCCCTTGCCCTCTCCGAAACGGAGGGGCAGGACCTTGGCTGAGCCATGTCGTCCACAGTGATGCCGGTTCTGCTGTCTTTGTGTTTCGCCTTGGCATTCCTGGCTTTCACCTTCTTGCAAGAGACGGATGTCTCAGCAGAAATGTTCCAAGCAGCGGGCGCGCGATTTCTGAATGCACCATGGAGGCAGTACCCCAAAAGCGTTATCTACGACGTACACGGGCCTAGAGATGTGCACCTGTGGTTGGAGAATGTGTTCATCAACCAGCTGTACATGGAACGGGCTGAGAATGGAAACGATGAGGCAGGCACCACGTGATCCCAATATGAATAGCCATGTCGTGCAATTGTTTGGAGCGACTGAGTAGTCAAGTGAACGAGTTTTACTGCGCTTCGGGAGATGCAGAGTGTTTTCAGAGTAGTTTAGGCCCATTGATTCCCACGCAATCATGTAGTAGGTAGTATAAGAAGACTTCAGAGTTGACCCCGTTTGGAGGGTGGATGTGGGCAACTATGCCATACTCGGAGTTGGTGACATGATTTTCTTTCGCAGGCCTACTGCACCAAGTCGAATCCCTGCCGTTTGGGGGAGGGCAATGCCAACTTGGACTCCGAGTGTGCCGGGTCCTTGGTGGCCGGAGAAGGCAACTGCCCTTCGCACATGGGGAGCCTTGGCTGACATGCGCCCGAGGTAATGTTGGCCCAGGAGAAATTTGACGCCCCAGCATATTTTTCATACGGTGTTCCCCTCTACAAGTGATGAACCCGCACTAACTCCAGGGACCCCATATAAATAGATTGGGGGGAGGGGTTAACAATCCTGGCTTGACATTATGCACAAGTTTTCGCACGGATTCTCAGGGGGGTGGCAGCCCACTGAACCATTGGTGGTCTTGCAGGCGGCTTCACCGTTTTGGCAGTTATGTAATACAACACAGTACTCTACGATACAGTTACTCTACGATACAGAACATTACATACCTGGATCTCCTGGGAGTTAAGAATTCCTACTCCAAAATTGAAAAAGTACTTTTTGGCCTGAGGACACGGGTATTTCCACTTTCGAACGGGTATTTCTACTCTTGAACGGATATTTTCACTACCATCGAAGTGTTCATAAATCAGCACTGCACATAAATTATCAAAGGCTTATTGCGTAATGTTGGCGTATTTTTTTAGGTACCTCCGAACGGGTCCGAACGGGTCCGAACGGGTACGAACGGGTTCGAACGGGTTCGAACGGGTTTCGAACGGGTTTCGAACGGGTTTCGAACGGGTTCTGAACGGGTCCGAACGGATGCCTGAGCAGTCGGAACTACCCGAACGGGCATTTTAACACGGAGTGAAAATTATCACTCCAGCATGGAAGAAAGTACTAGTTTTTTGCTTTTGGAGTGGGAATTATTAACTTTCAAAAAATGCAGGTAAGATTACTGCACACATAGGCTTACAAGACATGATATTAATACACACACACAGACACACAGACGCACACACACACACACACACACACACACACACACACACACACACACACACACACACACACACACACACACACACACACACACACCACCCACACACACCCAGGTGTGCGAATCCGAGCGCGAACAGCCGGCCAGGCATGGTTGCTTTGCGTGAGGCACGCGGCCAGCCGCTAGCGAAAGGTTGGCTGGATTTTCATTGGCCTCCGCGACTAAGGAGCAGAAAAGGTTGCTGCCAGCAATGCGTGGGAGCAGCCTGCCCTATGCATGTCTACGAGACGAAGGATCGAAATCTAACCGCCAACACTTCTGTGTCTTGGCGGGTGCAAAAAAAGAGATGGCGAGGGAGGGAGAGAGACAGGGACTGAGAGAAGGCAGAGGCACAGGCCCAATACCGCAGAGACTGGCAAACATATAGGCCTGATGCAATGCGGATGCAAACGTAGATGCGCACAAACACATACAGAGGGCTCATGTGGGAGATGCAGGACCCGTGTTCAAACGTGCACGGACATGCGGACTCTGTGCGAATGCCCTGACACCGCTATGATCGCGAAAGCAACATGCACGGCGTGACACAGGGGAAGAATATGACTGCCAGGTATGGACAAGCTAGCACTTAGGCCACTCCGGCCGGGAGCCGTTGACGCGTTTACCAGCTTCATTTCCCAAAGCATTCATCGCCAGCACTCCTTGAAGTGGTGGACACATGGGCAAAGGCAATTGCGGCACGTGCAAGCATAAAAGCACTACGAAAGTGGGATATCCCTTTGCTTGCTTGCTTGTCATCATTGCTTCAGCGAATGTTGGCTGTTGGCCTCAACTTGAACGAAAGTGGGAAGCTTCCCACCACGAATGAAGAAAGATGAGTGTTTGCACCCAAACAACCTGTGTGGGCATGCTTGCCAGCATGTCCGGAGCCTTTTTGTTGCCGTTCTGTTTGAGTGTGTGCTTCTTTGGTGCATGTTGCTTGGATGTTGGGACTTTAACTTTTGCTAACAAATGGGATTTCCGTATTAAGCCACTAAAAGTTAAACTTTTAGCAGGGGAGCAGAAAGCAACCGAGGTTTGTCCATGATACCCTATGAACCCTTGAATAGATCAATTCACTTTTTAGGGGAGCCTTTGGCCTCGCATGTGTGGTCTTTGGCAAGCTTACTTTCCGCAAACGAGCCATGAAGCGTACCGAGTTGATATCCTCGCTCAGGATTTGCATAGGTGTAGCTGTTCTCATGTCAGTGTGATGGTGCATCGGTCCATTCAGTCAGGCATGTGCAATGCTGAGGTGTTGGATCTGTCGGCCAACTGCGCCGACACGATACCTGCTTGGCTTAGCTTTCTCACCGGCTGGAAGAAGCCTGCGCTGCTGGTCAGCGGCCCAGTCTGTAGGGTGGCTGCGCATGGGTGGGTCTTTTTTGGAATATATCCTTTTCATTTTCGAGGTTGGTTTAAAAAGCAAGATGCAGAGCACCGCCATTTGTTGGGTTCCTCTTTTTCGAGACAAACCCATATGTGAAAGCGTGTTGTCAACCTGCCACGTGGGCGACTCATGAGACACTCGGACGATCCGGTGGCAACCAGGAAGAAGACGATCCGGTGAACATCAGCTTCTGCCCGGAGCGGGTGCTACAGATGCAAAGCGTTTCAACGTTGGGCTTGGCGCGGAGTGGCAGTACCTGCCTGATACCCTTCCACGTTCCCGTGAATCCTGACAGGGAAATGGTCCCTCATGGTCCCTGAGAGGACCCCAAAAGGATAGTCCCCCAAAAGGAGTTTTTTTCCAAAACCGAAGTCATGCTGTTGGCTTCCACGTCAATGAAGTAAACAGGCCGATACGCCGTGGGAGTGCTAAAGCCATCCCCCAAAAGTGAAGGATTCCAGTGGGGCGATCCGGCAGGGGCAAGTCCAAGGAGTTGGAAGAGGAAGGGAAGCAAAGGTTGGTTCCAACAGTGCCCAACCATCCTGGGATTTCATTCAGAGTTTGAGCCTTCCAGAAATTGGCGATTCCAGCTTTGTGTTTTCCTTTTTTTGGGAAAGGTTGGGGCTGCCACTTATTCTGCCCCCAAATTTGGCGCTCCCAAAAACCTCTCGTTTCTTTGGCTGTTACCGGATCTTTAGGCTTGAAGCTTTGAAGCTTGGCTCGGCTCGGGTTTTTTTCTCCGCGGTCTGGGACCCAGCGAGTCCAACTTGCGGCGGAGTCCTTCCAGCCACCAAGTTGTGAGTTGCGGAGGGGTTTCCCAGTGCCCTTTCTCACCCCTTTGGAGGGTTCCCCTAGTAAAAAAAAACAGAAACAAGTTGGTACCCTGATTCTAGCGGAAAACGGATCTGGGTTTTGAAAAGAAGGATGGTTGCAAAGAATGGAAAAGGGGATCAACCTAGAGAAGTTGAGTTTCTGACCTGCATGCCTGTGGCCCTTCCGGACTGGATTGCCGGTGTTCGAGCCATTTCGAGACTCGAGTCTAAGCACAATTTCTGGAGGACTAACAACCGGACTGTGAGGATCCGCAAGAGGAGATTCTGCAAGGAGATCCCTTGAAACATGCAGTTGCCTTTGGTTCCATGTTCAGTTGGTTCCTTTGGGGGGTCATCCAATTCGGTGAATCTGCACTGCAAAGAAACACGTCCTATTCTATGAGGTGTTGTACACGACCCAAGCACGGCCCCTGAGAGAGTAAACCAAAAACCAACACCCATAGGGAATAAGGGGCATTGATTTCACCGGTTGGAAAGAGTGGCTTGTAGTTTCACACATTGAGCAAAGGGGCAATTGGGCTCTCTGTTGTTTTTCCCGTTTGCCCTCTCGGATCCGAGCAAAACGCGAACGGTTCGCCATGTTTGTCCTGGTGTTTTTTTCTCCTTTTGCCGACGAGGAAGCGACAAACAACACGTTTCCATTTAAGGGGCAAAAGGGTTTTGAGAGAACAAGTCGGTTCCATCCAATAAGGGGCAACCGCTTTTTTCCTCCGGGTGGTCACTTTTGCATCCAGCCTCGGCTCGGAAGAAGTGGCTGTGGGTCAAAACCAATGGGATCCCATTTTGGGGTAGGTGAATTCACCACCCATGTTAGAACCTGAGTGGTTGGATTGGGATGTTCACTGGGACGATTTTGATTTCGACCCATGGCCAAATCACTTCCCCGCGCTTCGAGTCGAATCGAGGTGGGCAAGCCGGCGGCGCGTGGGCTGATGGTGGGCCGTTTCAACCAAGCGCTCATGGGCCGGATCTCCCTGAAGCGCCGAAAGATGCCCCTCGGAGCCCGAAGCCGTGGTCTTTTGCGGACCGGAAAAAACACAATTTAATTAAATTTCAGTGTTTGTTTCTTCAGCGGAAGGGAGCGGGAAGGTGAAAATTGTTGTTGTTGGCCTTTTTTGCTGTCCTGTTTAGGTTGTTTTGGTTTGTTTTTGGTGTATGTTCAGTTGCTTTGGAGTTGTTTGGGTTGTTTTCGGTTGGTTTGGTTTGGCCGCGAAGCTGGTCCAGGGCATCGGTTGCAAGCCGTAACCTTCTCCAGAATTAGTTCCCTCTTTTTTTTTGAGGGGGGGGTTCCCTTTGTTTTCCACTAACCCGCCTTTTATTTTTATTTTTTGCTGGGGTCCTAATTCCAGCCAAGTAACCAGGTACTTTGGGTTTGTGTATCGGGTGGTTTGCTTGGTTACCGACAAAACCTGGTAAATGGATCCACTGGGATAGGTGACGGAAGTGTCGTAGGTCGGTCCTTTTGATCGGTTGGCTTAGAAATATTGGTTTCAGAAACCATATGCCAGGGACACCCATCTATTTTACCAAAAGGACCCCTGTAATAGGTGTCCAACTTTGGGTTGCTTGAGAGGACGGTTCCTGGTTGACCTGGTTGTTTTGATGGTCTGCCAGGGCCATGCGCGTTCCCAAAAGGACACCTTTGTTTTTTTTAGCAAGCGAATGCCTCTTTATATACGAAAAAAGAAACGGTTATGGCCAACTACAAATGGGCCAATGTGCTCGCTGAGCCTCCCAGCCCCGTCGTACAACGCTGCTTCCAAGACTGATAGAAATTGGCGGCTTCTTAGTACTGCGAGCTGCGTAGCAGGTCATGGCGGCAGGCTAGTTTCTTCCATACCCCTGAGCTGGATTTTGCAGCTTTTTGAGGCAGCAGTTCCAACAACATGTCCATGCTCGTACAACTCAGTTGCCCAAAGCCGACCTTTTGACCTTTTGGTTTTCCCGTTTTGGATCACTTTTAGTGGAGGTGCCAAAAGGTTGACCTTTTATTTCTGGGTCCTTTGAGCAAGTGAGACAAACAACCCGAATCATGTGTTTGTTTGGCCATGCCCTCGCGTTTGTCGTCTGAATGCGGCACATGGAACTCGGTCTGATCTGATCGATCATTTCTTCCTTGCTTAAAACTTAGTTGGTGGCAATCCGGGATGTACCAACTGTGCATATTCATATCCTCCATATCTCGGGTGTACTGCCTCATCAGCTACCTGAACCCTCAAACTACCCATGCAAAACGGAGGTCACCCCATCATTTTGGGGCAATGACCCATTCTTAGGGACATTTTGAGGCTGCAGGTTCTCAGGTTCCCAGTCCCCGTAGGGCGCCACGAGTGCGCAATCCGCACGGCCTCAGGGTCCAGTCCACGTCCCCGGTGTACTCCAACGCTTACGGGAAGGCGAGTTGCCCGCACGAGCGGCGGTTTCGGCGGCGGTTTCGGTCCATGAAGCCTGGGCCGTTTTGAAGCCGTTGGGGGCGGATGTCCCCATGAAGCCCAGGATAAAACTGGCTGATGTCCCATAAGCCCAGAACAAAACTAATGCTTACTTAGCCCACAGGGGTTCATACCAGGGATTCCTCTCTGGATACGTTCAGCCTTCGAGTCTGCCAGCCGAACCGAACCGAAAGGATTGGCCTGGCTTCCTTCGGGCGATTCGCTATCAGGGCGATTTCCCCGTGTACCTGGAGGGTTCTGACTGGTTTCCTCCAGCGAACTGCCAAGGAAGCACTGGGCAGGTTGGGGCGAGCTCCGTACCAAGGTTCTGCGATTCCAGTGTGATTTCTTTATGTGGGTTAGGCCTGTGCGGTCAGTTTGCCGGTTTCCCCTTGATGGCCTGCGAGTTCATTCGCCAGCAGCTCGGACCTGTTTCCTCACGGCGGCTCTTGCCGGATATGCAGTTTTGGCCGTCCCCTTCAGGACGTCACATGGCTTTTGTGATTTGACCAGACTAAGCTGAGAAGCGAGAGGTGCTCTTTACCCTGCATGAGAGTGTTCAGTTTCGATGCACCGGACATTTGACAGCTTTGTCGAAACGGGCCACCAGCACGTGCTTTCTTACCCCAATGCGGTGTGACCTCGATGCGCTAGAAGCGGGAAGACGAGGTCAATCCAGCTGGGTGAATTAGAAGGACCTCACACGACCTCACCCCAAATGGCGGATTTCTCGGCAGGTGATGGCGGCCTGGAGAACCAATGCCTACAGCAACAATCCCTCAGAGGAGGAGCGATACGCTCGCGCCCTTGCCCCCGTAGGGCCATTTGGGGCCATTCATTTCAATGGAGAGCTGCCTAAGTGGTAGGTGGACATGAATTCCCACCTAAACTCCCACCCAAATGATATCCTTCAAAGGGTCCCAAATTCAATTCACGTCCAAATATCAGCTGCCCTTAATATGCTTTGGCAAAGCTTTGGGTTGGTGTTTTGGCGGTAGTTGCTTCCCATGTTGCAAGACATACTTGCAGTGTTCAGATCCTAGCCAGCAATGGCTCATTGCTGACATGTTTGAATGTTTTTGGATGTTTGCCTAAATTGAACGATGACAACCCCCATGGCTTGAACATTGCCCATCCCAACATGTCGAAGCCGCCAAAACCCGTTCAGTTCAGCTACCTCTGCAGGACACGAGCTCATTTGGCAACATCAAAAGGCGCCTTGACAGCATAGAGTTTATGTAGAGGTGCGAAATGCCCTACAGATGAAGATGGAACCCCAAAAAGGGGCGGAGCGAAGCGGAGCTTTTTTATGGCAGGAATCCTTTACTGGATTCCTGAATCGGATGTGCCAAGCCTAATGAAACAGAGTCTATTGACAGACCCGATATTTCCTTTTTTTTTGGCCGGGCAGGATTGAATTGGCCATTGGGATTCAATTTGGGCAGGGGTCCCCGTATTTCCGTTTTTCTTTTGTCGTTTTAAGCATCACCTGTTTTGCCTTTTTTGAGGTGAGCTTCCCTTTATGGGGGTGATGTTTTGAGGGGGAAATATTGCATGCCCTGACTGAGCATGCGTGGAAGAGGCCAGCGTGCAGCGTAGGCACGATACATCACTCGCACAAAATATGTGTTTCCAATAAGTGTGCGAACCGCGCAAGGCTCGTATGCGACGCAGTTTCACAAATTTGAACCTGCAGCACTTTCTTCTGTTGTGTTGTGCCCAGAAACGTTTGCTTGTCATGCTTTCGTCGTTTGCTTTGCTTGCTTGCGCGTTGTTCGGTTTCACGTTTGGGCAGGAATCCAATTGCGGGAGGCGGCCAGTTTTCAAGATACCAGTGTAAACTTGGTGCAGGCTATCAGCCATTGACACGGATTCCATAGCTTGTTTCTTCCATTTGCTTGATTTATTGTTTTCCCTTTGTTGGTTTTAAAAGGACTGGAAATATGTTTTCATGTTTCTTCAGGGGGCGAAAAACCAAATGGAAGCTCTTCTTGGCATGATCTCTCGGAGGCACCTACTCCTTTGTTTCACAAGCGGGTAGCTAGGTGCTCTCCTCGGTTCCTTGCTTTATATGTTTCTCCTATGTTTGCTTGACGTGTCCTTATTTGTTGTCTCCATTTGGGCGTGCCTTTTTTGGGGGTACCATTTTTTGGGGCTTTCAGGGACACCAACCTTAAAAACCGATTCTTGGACACCGATTTTTTGGGTCCAACCACCAATCCGGGGGGTCCAACGGTCCAACCCGAAAAAAAGCGCCGCCGGAAAAATCTGGCGAGGTACCACTACAAGCAGGACGCGGGGTTCCGGCGCGCCGGCGCCTTCGAGGAAATCCTGGATTTCGAGGCCCCCAAGAAGGTGAACATGAGGCGGGGATTGGGAGCTTCAGTCCCTGATTTCATGGACTTGAGTCACTTCTTGGTAAATAAAGAGTTTTTGGAAAGACCATGTTGCTGGTAAAATTTTGTTCAATAAAGAGGCTTTGGTGGGACTTACCTCAGCGCTTCCGTCATAAATCCCTGACTCCCTGAGTATATGGACTTTAGTCACTTTTTGGAAAGACCATGCTAGTGATACATAACGAGTTCAGGCTTTCTTTGGTTTGTTTGTAAATAAAGAGTTCAGGCTTTCTTTGGCCAGTCCACTCCTTCGGAAGTGAGTTCCAGCAAGCCTGGGATCTGCGAGCATTTCACCGTTTCTAGGGTCAATATGAATGCGGCTCCTGGGTTCACATTTGATTCTTTCTTGCCAGGGTCCTCAATATGAGTGGGGCTTTTGGCTTTCCTCTTCAACTCTCCTTTGCTGGGTGAACGGAAAGTTATATTTCTTGTTAGCCTCCAAGATGGAAAATCCGATTTCCACAAATTTCCCCACACACGTCCTGGTTTGGTACAGGTTTTCACAGACCTTAGAGCCCCACGGCATCCGCCAACCGCAGGAAGATCACCAGCATGCAGCGTGAGGGCTGGTTCAACCTGCAGCAGGGCTCCTTAGCCCCGGCCTCAGCGCCCCGCTTCGACGTTCACTCGGCGTGGCCCATGCTGAGGAAGAACCTGGGAGATGTTCAGACCTTGGCTGTTGTTGGGAAACATGTTGCATGTTTGCTTATTGTGGTTTAGTGGGAATTCCCCACTTAACTGCTTTTAAAACATGTTTTTTTGCTCCCCTGCCAACGTCAACCAAGACACGGGTCTGAGAACCACGAATGGTGACTAGGTCTCCCAGTAGTGCCCTTTTACCCTTTTTGGGGGGAGGGTTCCCCTTTCTTCAATAGACTACAGAAAAAATCGGGTACCCTTATTCTAACCTCTCAAATCTGGAGGACCTAGTCTGAGAACCATGGTGAATAAAGGGGCCCTGCCTAGCCCTAGCCTCAGCAGCTACCCTCTCGTGAGTTGATTGCTTGCAAGCCATGGGGCCCACAGCATGTGAGTGGAGCATCAGTTGCTCGAACCATGCGAAAGCGGATGTCCTGCAAAAGCAGAAAGCTGTCACGCTTTGGGAGCTGGTGCGCTGCATGTTTTTGTTCTTTTTCTTTTTTATTCTTCTCATTTTTCAATTATGATGGAGCCTTTCGAAGAGTGTTGAATAGTCCTGAACGGGCAAAGTAGCACCGGTGCAACAATTCTAACAACAGTGATCAAATTGTGCGCACGTCCCGTTTGGTGTGATAATAGTTTAATTGTACAAAGGTAGTAGCAGGTCGAAGTTCGGACCTTTCAGTGTTCAATGGCGGAATCCCATTTGCAACCTCCAGTGACAGCTGGAGCCACCATGTTTTGTATTTTTTCACCATGGTTTCCAAATAGGTGGTGGAGATCATGTTGTGGAACGGCAATGTGGAGCTGCTTTCGCACATCGCCTTCATCTTCGAGCATGGCTTTAGTGGCAAGAGCAAGGTGTCAGTGTCGGTCAGCAGTCTTGCCTTCAATGTCCATGACTTCGGCGTAGCAACTTGGCTATCAATCTTAGGCGTGCTTGGTGGAGAATCCCCATGAACAGGCGTATCCCCACCCCCTTAAATTTTGAATTAGGGGGGCAACCCCTGGAACTCCTTTTGTGGTAACCCATTTTCCCTTTGGGGGACCTCCCACCCCCATATCCCCCCTTTCGGTTGAAAGGGTCATGATGTCCACCAAAGGGCCAAGTAATTTCAGAACATCTACAGCCTTTCCCCTCCCAGCAAATAACAGCCAGAGCCTCGGGGGTCACTGAACGACAGGTTCCATGTCAATTGGTGGGAGGGTAACTCCAATGTTATCATTCAATGCCCATATTCTACTGGGACAGTCGCCCCTCATTTGCTCAAGTTGTAAGATACTAGTCATTGATTTAGTGGCCGCTTGTCGCTGCGTCGCTCCGCGTGCCCAGGTGTCAACATATTTCCGCTTGACCATCTACGTGGTGATCGTCGTTTGCTTTGTCTTCTTCTTTAGAGCGCAGGCGCTCGGTTTTTTGGACAGGACACATGCTAAAGCCTTTGCTCATGGAGCCCTTGGTATTCCCACCCCTTGAAATTGGAATTTAGGAGAGAGAACCCTGGAATTCCATCTCTGGTTCTATTTTCCCTTTATGAGGAATACTCGATAAGTGGAATTGGGGGACCTCCCCACGTTTTGTGGGGATCCCGAGCTGTGCTTGAGCTTTGCGACACGCCGAGCTCCGTGCATTTCCATTTCCGTCACAGTCACTTTCGGCCAGTTGGAAGACATGTCCGCGGACTACAAGGCCTACTTCTCAGAGCCCATGGGCTACATACACCTCGCCCTTTTCTTCCTTTGCGCCTATGTCATCGGGCGACTCGGACTCGGACTCGGACTCGTTTCGGACAAATTTCAGCGAAGACTCGTTGCGAAGCGGCGAATCCCGGCCTTTGGATCGCACCTGTTTGGGTTTAACCGTGGTCCGTATTTAGTCAAGGTGAGAAAAGGTGTACCTTTTCCTTTCCGGGTCGAAAACACGTAAGCAGAGAATTGATGAGGCACAACTCTTTGTCCAGGTTCTTTCGTCCTCAAAAAGCGCCAGGGAGCGCTGCCCGGGTTGGGATTCTGAAACAGTCTTCCTTATTGATTCTTGATGGCCAAAGCACACATAGGCCATTGGTACAGACAGGCCTTGGCACACACACACACACCTACAGGATCGAATTCGATGAAACGACAATGTGATCACCATCTCACCCGACCTCCCCCATTGGCACTCCTGCACAGCACATGCTGGGCTTTTTGTCCATTTTGAAGGCTCAAGGTGCAGATGCTTCTGCTTAGGTCGTACCTCGCCATCGTCTTGTCTTATCCCTTCCTGAACTTCCGCTTGCCCATGGCAGTGACGGAGTTTCAGGACATAGCTGCGCCTTGGCCTGCGGCGAGCCATGAAACACATGGTGTTGGGTTTCGCTGAGTGCAGCAGGCATGGCAAACGTAGGCAGTTTCTTCGGTTTCCATCTTTCAAAAGCGCCTAAGCCGCAAAGGCCAAAGTCAAGGAGCCACCTTTCACCCTCCACCCAGGAAAGGTTCTTGGAACCAAGCGGCTCAAAAGATTCCGAGAAGCTTGCCGTGGGACCCGTTTTCGGGGCGCAAAAGGTGAAAATCCCTTTCCCCCCGCTCCCATGCGGCCCTGTCCTTACCTCTTAAAAACACAAAACTTTTCTCAACTTTTCGGGGGTAACATGGGCTATACTGTAAAAGATGAGAACTTCCCAGGGCAAAAGGAGTTTTAAGGGGTAAGTCTCTGGCTCCAGGCTCAAGGCTCGCCAAAAATCTCGCGCTCAGGAGCTGACAATGAACAACCAAGATCTGAAGGTGGCCATTTCGGTCACCACTTGTTTGTTATTCCTGCAGGCCGCGGCCTTAGCCTTGCCTCTCCCGAGTCCGCGGGCCTTCTGAGATCTCGGAGTTAGGACCAGTTGAGTGGCAAGCAACGGATCGCTTTCTTCGTTGTTAGATGGCTGGGATGCGGAGCACGGTTTTTTGGGGATCGCTGTAAAAAGGCGTTAGCCGGGCTTGCGTGGCTGCCACATGTTGGACAGGTGGGGTGGGGGGTGGGGTCGGACAAATTGTCGGGTTGAAAGGCACCCAACAGTACGTGTGCTTAGCACGGAATTTGTGGAATGTGCATATGGGTCTGTCCTTTGAGGGTACCCTTTTTGTTACTGTTTTAAAGGGACACCAAAACGAAAGCAACCAATTTGTGGGGGATCCCCTAAAAACAGACACACCCCTGTCAACGCAAAGAAACCAATGCCCGCTGTGCCCCTCATGAGTTGGAGTATGGCCATGTGGCCACGTGTCGGTGAACAGTTGCCAAGGCTTGGAACAGGGCCCGTGCGTTATGGTTGTCAATGCCCCCCAATACAGGCCCTGATAGTGCCTAGCAAGGTTTATTGCGCCCATTATGGACCACTTCCTGGATATTTTATGGCGGGTCCTTCACAACCATAGAATGTTTGGCGATGCGCCTACTCAGACGTCGCAGCATTTTAGCGCTTCAGAAGTAAACAACTTGAGTGATGTTTTTGTTGGCGGTACCCTTTTCGGAGCCTTTTCGGGTTGCTTGTAAGGGAACCCAATGGCCACACACACACACTGCACCAACCCACTCGGATGTTTTACAAGTGCGTGCATGCATACCTGCAGGTACAAACTGAGCGCCCCTGTTGGATTCGCAAGGCCGTGGCTGAGTGCTGCAGTATCCTGCCCCAACTGCGTCTTCTGGTGGATTCTGTTGGTCGAATGCAGCTCGGCATGTTTGGCGGGATGAGGGTACGCAGATGCCAACATGCAGAGACACATATACACACACAACACACGCTCGACATACTTGCGTAAACGGCGTGTTGCCCCACTTGCAACTCCGGGGCAGATGTTTCAACAAAGTTTCAAAGGGTGAACAGACTTCGACAGGCCGGCAGGAACCTCAACTCGCAGTGCTTTGGGGTCCCCAACTCTTGTTTTGTTTGCTGGTTTCTTCACGACGAATCATCACCCCCAAGCAGGGTTCCCTCAATTAGTTCATGGTGAATTATCATCCCACCACATCGCATTTGTGAAAGAATGCCTCAGCAGACCCTCTGTCATGTGGCAACGTGGGAGGGAGGCTAACAAGTCGCAGAGGTGAATTTCCTTCAGCCACTCCATGTGGATAAATGAACTTTAACAGGGAACCCCCTGAAAAGTGACCGGAATTATTAAATCCCCACCAAAATCTGATGACCATTTCGAGCCCCTTAAAAAAGCGAAAGTCAAGAATACCCAGGTGTATTCTTTCCAGCCGGGCGCCTGGCGCTCTGAGCTTTGCAGGGCCCCAGAAGAATATTTTTCAATGCGAACTTGCATACAAATCGACATACCCCAAAGTTAGTGGTTATGGGTTAGGGAGGATACCCCAAAAAGGTTTCAACGCAGGATTTCGTCCACACTATGTTTGGAAATTCCTTGTTGCAGGTGAGTTCGAGCTTCTTCGAAACTTCATTTCACATGAGCGGATTTCCGATGATGCGATTTACGGAATGGATTATGTGGTCATGGGTTGCATGGATCTTCAATGCTCCAGCAGAAGTTCAGGTTTCGAATCCCGCGTTGCAGCGCAGATTATGGATTACAAGGATGAAGCACAGTGCGGATTGTCATGAAGCCTCAATGGATTTCGAGCAGCCTATAGTTAGTAACAACAAGCTCACTTGTGCAGCCGTTTTCCTTTTGCAGCTTTGCAGAAATTGTGGCAAACTCACCTAGTTTAAAACAAGCTCACCAATGAAGGTCTCGTACTTGCTGGGTGAATTTCGGTAACTGCAGATTCCTTTTGGCAGTAACGCAAGGCGATACCAGAGCCCCAGGTGAGCCCCAATCCGACGGCAAGCGTCACGCCATCAATGACCATGGGTTAGGACTTCCCATCCCCCTATCCCCCTTGCTATGGCCCTGAATTAATCATGGATTTCTGGGTTTTTGAACCGGATTTCGGATTCCCCCTTTGCTATGGCCCTGAATTAGTGATGGATTTCTGGGTTTCCCAACCCGCACGCTGCCGGGTTTGTACGTTTATGCCAGCTCCTTTTTTCAGGAGCAACTACCTGGTGACCTTTTTCGCCATTTTCTTCGTCATGATCTTTGGCTTCAGCTTGGCCGGCATGTTCGAGTTCGGCCAAAAGCTGAACCAGCCACCTGATTCAGACTGAGGGGCCCAGGGCTTCTTTATGACACGTGACCTTTGCAAGGCAAGGCGGCCGGCTTCTTGCTGGTGCTTGTTGCTTGGGTCTTTTGGTTGCTTGCTTGGTTGGTATGTTCATTCATTTATGCATGCATGCATGCATGCATGCATTCATTCATGCATTCATGCATGCATGCATTCATGTATTCATTCATTCATTCATTCATTCATTCATTCATTCATTCATTCATTCATTCATTCATTCATTCATTCATTCATTCATTCATTCATTTGATTTTATTTTAATTTGATTTGATTTGATTTGATTGATTGATTGACTGACTGACTAACTGACTGATTGATGCATTCATTGATTGATTGGTTGGTTGATTCATTCATTCATTCATTCATTCATTCATTCATTCATTCATTCATTCATTCATTCATTCATTCATTCATTCATTCATTCATTCATTTATGCATTCATTGATTCATTCATTCATTGAATTCATTGGTTGGTTGGATGGTTGGTTGGTTGGTTGGTTGGTTGGTTGGTTGGTTGGTTGGTTGGTTGGTTGGTTGGTTGGTTGGTTGTGTTGCTGTTGTTTTGTTTGCGTTGCTTGTTTCTTTGGCTTGCTAGCTTGCTGACTTGCTTGCTTTCTTCCTTTCTTCCTTGCTTCCTTGCTTGCTTGATGCAGGGCTGGGCTGGGCGGCTGCTGTGGGGTTACGCTGTTTCCGTCAGCCCCCCTTGCTTAGCCAGCCAAGCAAAAAACATGGGGGGATTGGTCAGAGTAAGCCATGCTGTGTTTGATTGTTTTGTTTTTCGTGTTTTGTTTTTTTGTGTGTTTTGCGTTTTTGTTTGCCTTGTTGTTTCGTCGGTTGGTTGTTTGCTTGGTTGGTTGCTGCTGAGTAGTGGCTGGCTGCTTTGTTTGCGTGTTTGTTTATTGGTTGGTTGGTTGGTTGGATGGATGGATGGTTGGATGGTTGGTTGGTTGGTTGGTGAGTTGGTTGGTTGGTTGGTTGGTTGGTTGGTGCGCCGCCGCACTGACAATTTTGCAATGCTCCAGCCATTTCGCTGAATCATGGTGGCGCGCTGGGTTTCTCGCCAGCTTGCGTGGCTGATCCTGTCCCGGCCGGTGTGCGGAGTCGGGCGACTGACCGGCCAAGGTTCAACAACATCTCGCACAGCATCTTGACCGTCGTTGAGATGATCCGTGGCAAAGCGCTGCTTGGCTGCTATGGAGCAGGCGCAGGAGCGCAGACAAGGCTCTACAATTACAATGATCGCACGGCAAGGCGGATGATGACTAAAATGTTCGGCGCTTCCTCCCCCAAGCGAACATGCATCGGCCAAACAAGAATTTTCTCGAAAGGTCATTCAGTGATATCCGCTCTGACGATCATTCGAGCTTACAGTGGCGCTCGGCCACATTCGGCCACTGTCCCTGCGCCACCGCCAATACTGTGATACTAGGTGCGCAGTCTTACTTGTCGAATTTTTGGCCTAGGAACTACCAGGGGATTGTGGACGCAGATCCCCAGTTTGGAGATGCGTACTTTCTCTTCTTCCACTTCTTCTTCCTGATTTTCGCCCAGCCTCTGAGCTGCACAGAGGCGTGCGTTTTCGCTCGAAACGGAATTGCGTTATGCATGACCCAAAAGCATGCAGGCACGTGCATGCATGCATACACACCTACCTGCCCACCTACCTGCCTACCTCCCTGCCTCCCTGCTTGCCTGCAAGCATACAGACATGCATACATACATACACGCACGCATGCACGCATAGTCCCTTCCTTCGGAAACAATGCTAGGGAGTTTGACCTGGTTCGGGCGAGTTGTTTCCATAATAAGTCGAGCATGGCTTCATGTTTGCGTGGTGTTGGTCACCAACAGCAAACACGTACTCTGGGAGTGAACAATGCAATTCCAACAGACTCGGGCAATCAAGCCAAAGTTACAGTGGAATCCAACACATCGACTGCTACTTTGTTTTGCTTTCCCATTTCTCGGCAAACAAGGGTGGGCGCCCCCCCATTGAAGACTGGGCTGAGAATGCAAATGTGAGTTTCTCTCAAAATAGGGAAATCCCCAAACATGAGTGGTTTCCTTTTGGTTTCCTGTCAAACCAGCCCCAAAATTGCATATGATCTTATCATGGAGGCCTCAGTTAGTAAGAAAAAGGGTTCGGAGGCATACATGCAGGCAGGCAGGCACGCATGCATACACGTGTCCGTTCACACATGAATACACACACAAAACATATATCACAACATTACGTAGCAACACCGCATTCGTACCGCATTGCGCGGGACGACATGTCGCACATACATCCACACACACGCATACACGTAACGCGCTCATACATACATGCGCAGCTTGTGTATATGCCAGACCATGCCAGACCTAAGTTCCTTGGCCAAGCTTGGGGCAGGCATTTGTACTCTGTCATTCCCGTGCTGGCTTGAAATGAGTCCATGTGATGTGGATGTGGGCGTTGAAGGGTCATGGTGCTTTCGAACATGTATTGGCACTGGCCTGCTTTTGGGGAATCCCAAAGGCTGTCGCCATTCCTTCGACCCTGCATGAACCCAAAGACTTACAACATGCTGCCTCAACTGCCTGCAAGCACATTGAATTCACTGAAGACAGTCCGGCTTGCTTGACGCATGGGCTGCAGCTCGACATCTATCATTGCCCGCGGAAGTGTTCTTGAACACCCGTACTGTAACACAAACTAGTTTCTGCCCTTTGAGCAAGGGTGGAGCGTACAAACACCAACTACGGCCATGCGATTCACACGTGACAAGTTGACCAGCGCTGGGAGCTAAACGGCACCAGGGTCGAAGAAGGGCCTGATTTTTGCAGCCACCTGCATGTTCATCCAGTTCTTTGTTGTCATCCCTCCTGGCCCCGGCCCTTCGTAGGGCCCCTGTCCACTGGCCGCTCGTAGACTCGTAGCAGTGATCCCCTCGGCTGGAAGTGGAACTCTGCTTCCCAAAAGCGCGCATGCCCCACGAAGAAACGCGCGGCTCTCGAGAGAGCCATGTTTCTGCCCCCAGGCGTGAAGCCCAAGAACAAACCAGAGCTCAAGCTATGGGATTGACACAAAAAGCAATCACACCGGAGCCAGCAAAGCCGTACCTCTTCCTGATTCCCATCCCCTAATGGGTGGTTTGGGGTAGTTTGGATTTCAATTTGAACCCCTGGTTTCTTGTGGCGTGTAAATGGGATGCCCGGAACATGCCCGGCAAAAAGTTTGGGAAGCTTCCTTGCTGGCTCACGTCTGAGAGCCCCGCTCCCTGGAATTGGGGGCCCTGGAGATCTCCATTGATCTAGGGGGCCGAAATTCGGGAGGAGTGGGACACCCTACGCGGAACCACGGGAGATCCAGGAAATAGACGCTCCCGAATTTCGGTTGAATACTGAACTGCTACTGAGTTGGAGCTTCACACTTTAACTTTTTGGTTGAAATCAAGTTGGGGTTTCCACTAACCCCCCAAAATGTTAAACACTTTTTGCAGGGGACAGCCAAGTGATGGTTACCCATTTCCCTGAAACGGGGAATGCTGGCTAGATGGAATGGGGGCAGGCTTCCCCCGCTCCTCACCTCCCCCCGCCCCCGCCCCCCTACGGGGGTCATGTGAGGTACCTGCTAACCATCCTGATGACCGGGTATTTGAAAGAGCGGAAGCGCTTGGCGGAGTCGGAGCAGGCCCACTCGGGCGGAAGCGCTCCCATCCCCCTAGGCCCAGCGAGTCGTGCCCTGAAACTCCCCTTTTTTGGTTGGGAGGGCAAGCCCCTACTAAAATAGGCTACAGAAAAAAGGGTACCCTTCTTCTAACCTCTCCACTGGAGGACCTAGCGTTAGCTTGTTAGATCCTGTTAGCTGATTCAGTAGTAGTTTCCATTTGACCCACTAAAAGTTAGACTTTTAGCGGGGGATCCGAAAACGGGCAGCCCAGTTGGGGGGTTGTTGCTGTTTGTCCTGGAACCCAAGCTTTTGGTTGGTTTGAGCACGGGCCACAGTTGATTAACGGCATCCCGCATCGCCGAAACATGCTGGTTGGTGTTAAACGGAATGCCAGCAAACCCCAGCAATTGTAAGGTGCCCGAATTTTGAGACAAACTCATGTGGTCATTTTAGTTGGTTCCAGTGGTTTCATGAAGGTAGTCAGGCCTACAACCACCCTTAAGCATGTTGGCAGAATGGAAAGTCAGGGTTTCAGGCGCTTCGAGCGCTTGGTTTTGAAGGCAAACTCCGAAATCAGTTAAGCGCAGCCTCAGAAAGGGCGCGACTTGGAGCTTCTGCAAGGGTTGAGGCTTGAACAGTTGAACATTGCCCTCCCCTTGTTTTACAGAGACTTGATCCCCTCCCGTGCTAATCTAAACTGGCCTTTCTCACACAGTTGGTGAGAAAGCACAGCGAATTCAGAAAGATGTTCTTGGGTTATGCCACATGTATCTTAAAAAGCGGCAACAGCTGGTTTTCTTGAGCCTGGTCCGCTTGCGACTTCTTCGGTCCTAAGCGGGTTCTAGTAAATGGGCCCCGGGTAGCATGTGAAAGGAGCCCATTTGTTGGCACCGATTCTTTGGTGCATTTTGCTTGGATGTTAGGACCTTAACGTTTTGCCTACCGATGGGTTTTCCGTATTAAACCACTAAAAGTTAGTCACTTTTAGCAGGGGAGCAGAACGCAACCGTGAGTTGAACGGGTCACAAGGTGGAAGACACTCTCAGGTGGAGACACCCTTGCGACGGATTCTGCGGTCGGTCAAGAGCGCCCTGCAGCACGCCAGCGCCAACATCAGGAGAGAGAGAGAGACATGCATTTTGCGCGCCTTCTTTGGGTTGTGAACAAAGCGGATCTCTTGTTTGGACCACTTGACCCCCTCAGAAAGGGACAAGAAAGGAGGGCATCGTCCAAAATTGGGAGCCTTGGGCAGTTCCCGGCCGGCGTTTGAAAGGTGTTCGGCTGTTTTCAGTTGGCTTAGTGGTTGGGTTTCCATTGAAGCCAGAAGTTAAACCTTAAGCAGAGGATCTGAGGACAGCCCAGTCTTATTTTTCGAATCCTTCGTTGGGTATGATCCATGTTGGGCCTTGTGGCAGTGCATTTGTGCCAGTGGGTATGGACTACCTGGGTCCAACGGCAACTGTCAGTTCAGGGGCTTAAAAGCACTTCCTCTGATCACCATGGATTCCTTTTTTGACTTGACTACACCATGAGGCTTACTTTGCTTGGTGGCTCCCAGCCATCCGCTTAGCTTTTTGGCTTTTTAGTGTATAGTGGGGCTTTCCATTTAGCCCACTAAAGTTAAACTTTTAGCGGGGGATCTGAAAACGGACAGCTCAGTTTGGAAGAGTGTAATGGCCCGGATTCCATCCGGCGGCGAGGAGCCGCTTGCTCTCTTTGCAGCAGATCTTCTTTGGTGCGGGCGGTGGCGCTGCCAGCAAGACTGTGGACTACGAGCAGGCGTTCTGGGCCACTAATCCCTTTTGAAACAACAACCTGGACCCTCAAACTACCCATAAAGGGAGTTCACCCCATAATTTTGCGGCAACTCACCATATGTAATCAACATTTGATCTTTGGTTGCGAGTTTGTGAATTCAAAAGAGCCGTCAGGAAAAGGCCTATCAATGCCCCACATGAACAAGATATGTGCTACAAAAGAGACATCCGTGCCCTGCATTCGTTGTTGCGATTGATTTGCTCAACAAAGGCAATGATAAGTCAAGCGTTTCCGAACCCTTATCCGGCCATGGTCTCTGTTTGCGTTTGTCTTGCGTTTCATTCTGCATTGAGCGTTGTGTCACACATCCCGTATTCCGCGCGGCTTTTGTCAGGTGGCCCGTCTCCGTGACAAGCGCGCCACCCAGCCGATTATCCGCAACCTGGCCGGTGTGGCAACGTAGGGTCTTTTTTGGTTGGGACTTTTATCCCGTTTGTTTGTTCAGTTTGGCGTGTTTGTGTCCTTGGTCTGTTTTTAGTTTCTTTAGTGATCATTTTGTTTGTGTGTGGCTTTTGTGTGGTTCGTTTTGCTGGCTGTTGGTTGCTTTTGGTGCTGGTGGCTTCTAAGTGGTTCGGGTTCTCTGCCAAAGACGCTCGCCTTCGGAGAATTCGTTGCAGGCAACGTGGTCTACGAGAAGCGACCAGGCAGCGACCAGGATGACTTGGACATCTCTGAGGACCAAAAAGCCCAGGTGCAGCCAGTGGATTCCGCCCCTTTGTTCCTTTCTTTTTTGGGAAGGGTTCCACCCAAAAAGGATGCTCTTTTTTTCCCATGGCCACTGGGCATGTGACAAAAGGGCTATAGCTAATGATCCGCTCCTGGACTTTCACTTTCTTGGAGAGACCTTGCAGCGGTAAATGACAAATTTGGTGGCTTTTTTGGCCCATCCACTCAGGATGTGAGGAAAGTCTCACCACGTTGAGGTTGCATCCCCGACAGGTTCTGAGAACCCTTGGGTCATAACACGCTTTTTGGGCTCCTCCGCAAAGTTTTTTTGGGCCTCGTGCGATGGTCAATGGCAACCGAGAACTTGTGCGTGGCGCGCTGCTCAAGTTGCTTAGATCTTGTGATGCTGAACTCCACCAGGAAAGGCAGCCCAATTTTTCGACAATCGACTAAGGGGTCCAATTGTCGAAGACCGATTGAGCTAATTTATTAAGGGCGCAAAGGAAGAAAACAAAATCATTCGCAAAGTTGGATCAGCTGGAGGACGTCTTTCTGCGTGCTTCTGAACCATTCTACCCAGATGGCATGATGCACTACTATGTGGACGGCCACTTGCCACCATTGCGCTATGCTGCATCTCTCATTTGGAACCGTGTCAGAATCATTCCGAACCAGTCTCAGTGCTGGAGTCTGAGCGAACTAACCTACTGATTTCGCTTGAATTTGCTAACAAAGACTGAAGTGTCTGAAAGATTCCTTGCGGGCTGGCGAATCATTTCGCCCAAGCCACGCATTCTCCTTTCCAATATGTCACCATTCGGCATTCAGGTACCGCCACAGATGGCTTCGCACAGGACTACAAGGTGCAGGGTTGCTTGGCGCCGATGTCCGAGCTTGTCTGCATTTTCTGATCCTACCCCATCAACTCCCAGTGCTTCCAGTTACCACTGTAGGTAACCAGGGCAAACCATGATCTCAAACCTAGGGGTTTCACACAATAGTGGCTTGCCTGCAAGCACGTCTGGACTGTTTGGGATTTGGGGCGGGTCCTTTTGGGGTCCATTCTCGGATGGCTTTGCAAGGAAAGCAAGTTAAGGCGCACACCCACACACACACACACACACACACACACACACACCCACACCCACACCCACACGCACACGCACACGCACACGGACACGCACACGCACACGCACACGCACACGCACACGCACGACTCCTCCTCCAACATGCTCCTGCTGAGAGCCGTTTCCTGCTGCTCCTCCTGCTGCAGTCGCTTCTTGCTTTTGCTGCTGCTCCTCTTGCTTTTCTGCATTCTGCTGCCTCTGTTATTTCCGGTCACTGGGTCGCTTACTGGCACCATCGTAGGTAACGGGCAGCCACCATTCAGGAGAAACCTCAGCTTAGCGACTTTTCGATGTGGCTGGTCTGTGGTGTGACCCTTTAGCCCCTTAGACCTTTTGGAAACAAATGGCTTTTGCGCTAAACCTACAAAGGTCTAACGACATTTTGCCTGGGGGGGAGAGCAGCCTAGTTGAATGCGGATTTGGGGCCTCGTGGCGCTATGGGTTTCACCTGAGGCTTCCGCTTGGTGGGCATTTTCTCCAAAGGCAACTACGACCGGGAGAAATTCAGAAGCCAGGAGCACTTCGAGAACAAGTACAAACGAAGCCCACAGGACGGGAACATTCGACTACGCGAGGCGTGCGCGCCGTTGCGCATTGCGTGCCAAGAAGCATTGGCGCACAGAGAGGGAATTGGCAACACATTTCCATCACACATTTGCATTCTTGTGGTGATTCATATGGGTCTGCCTTTTGTTGAGGGTACCCTTTTTGTGGCTTTAAGAGGGCAACAAAAGGAAATCCATCGTTTTTTTGGGGGGGGGTCCAACCGTAAAAACACACACACACACATCTAATGCTAATCCTCCAACTTCGCCAATCGAAGATCTATGGGTGCTAGGATGAACCCCTTCGAGCGAAACGGGCACAAGCTGAGACTAATATGCAAGGTGGTGCTTAGGCCTGCTGCCACCCATCACCAACCAGCCCAAATAAGATTCAGTTGTTGGTACCACCAACCTTCCAACCTAGACCTTAGTCACTTTTTGGTAAACAGGTTTCCCAACAACCATGAAAAGGCAGCCAGATTCAAGAAGTAAACCAACAGGACCACACAAGAGCAGCAAAGGTGGAAATCAGAGAAACCACGGGACACCGAGCTCATGGCCGCCTGGGTCGAACTGACCTGCAAAAAAAAGAGTTCAAATCTGTGTTGCTGGTGAGTGTCATCTCCACAAGCTGAAAGGACAAAGGTGAGACCAAACTAGGTCCTCCAGCAGAGAGCTTAGAATAAGGGTACCAACTTTTCTGTAGTCTACTTTAGTAGGGGAACCTTCCCAACCAAAAAAGGGGAGAGGAGGGCACGACTCGCTGGGGGACCTAGCAAAGAGCGACGAAGAGTTTGCACTCGGGCGCCCCATGGCGCCTCCCAGTGCAGTGATCGCTCCATCCTCGAAGTCTTCGCCCAATTGGCTCGTCGGATTCAAATCCGTTCGCACCACGAAATGAAACCATGGTTGAATCCATTGTTTCTTGGTCTTTAACAGGGGAATCATCATTCCAGGTTTCCTAGGTGGTGCAGGATTTCGTTCATCCACAGTATGGAAAGCTCTTTTTTGCCCAGCATTGGCTGCAGAAAGAATTGGCTGAGTAGGTAGATTGGAAGGCTCACTGTCCGAGTGGATGGCCCAAAAACCAAACTCTTTCTTTGCCACTAAAAGTGCGTTCCACGTTTGCTTATTGTGGTTTAGTGGGAAATCCCCACTTAACTGCTAAAATTTAAATTGTTGCTCCCCTTCCAACGCCAACCAAGTTTTGTCTCATGTCGTCCAGGAGATCCTCAAGGAGATCAGCAACGGCGACAGCCTCCCGGTACGCTTGGAGTTTCAGGGCAGGGTGAAGCCGTTCTCCTGCGAGTGCATCACGCTGGCCTTCTTTTGCTGCATCTTCCTGATCTTCACTCTGCAGGCCTTTTTTTGGAAACCGAAAGAGGGAACCGGCTCCCCTTTGAGTAGGAAACCACCAGGAGTTTGTTTAACTCGGTGGTTTCCAGCCATCCCCTTAGGCTGTTTAGGTTTTGAGTTGATTTTGCGGGTGTGTCCATTTAACCCGCTGAGCATCATGTACTTTGGGGATCTGAGGACAGCCCAGGTAAGAATTTGTTCAAAGGGTCGGCGCCCCAATGGCGCCGGTTTTTTGGGGCGCAGAAAGGGGGCCTTTTTCTCGGGTTGTCTCACAAAGCAACCCAAGTTACTTGGGTGTCCCTGTGAAGCAACGGCAAAGAGGTGGGTACCAGCAAACAGACAGACCCGCTGCATTGAAAGTCCAAGGGTTCAAGGATTGCCAGCTGACGGTGTCAGGCCTTAGGTGACATCCGAAGCGCGAGAAAGTGTCAATTTCTTTCCCTGGAGCACGCAGCATATCCTCACCCCGGTGCAAATGGAATTGGGGAGGGGGGTGATTCCTGGAATTCCACTCATGGTTTCATGTTCCATTAAATTTGAATTGTATCCCCACCCCCATTCACGGGGAAGAGTGGAATTGACGACTTCCCCGCGCCAAATCGATCTCTCAGGTCCTTGCAAGTCATTTTGTTTGCGTGCTTTTTTTTTTGTCGGCGAGACCGGCATGGCTGAGATCTCCACGACGAAAGGCTTGGTTAACCCAGTTGCCCAGTGGTGCCCTTTTTTATATTTTTTGGGGAAGGGTTCCGCAACAAAAAAACGTTTTTTCCCCATGGCCACTGGGCATCCGAGTTAAAGTTGTTGCCCGCAAAATGGCTGCTGAATGAGTGGATTGCAAAGCTCGGGAAAGTAGGCCAGCGTTGTTTTGGGGGAGGTGACGGGGATGCCCAGAGTCCAAATTCTTAGCAAATAGGTTCTTGTACAGTGGCACGGCCGTAGCAATATAGTATGTAACACCTAGAGTTCACAATACCTGCTTACTTAGTATTGAGGTGACTGGAAGCGCCGAAGTACCAAGGCCTTTCTTGTTCCAGAGCCCCAAACGCTGCAGGTGAGCCGTGTGCCTGACTCCTTCTCGCTGGCGCAAATCCACCGCCTCGCCATTGCGGGCCCCGAGTGGAAGGAGTACCGCCCCACGCGCATCGTGGACTTCAGGACCTGCAGAGCTGAATGGCATCGGGTCAAAATATGCCCCGGAACCCTGGTAACTGGAAACCTGGATTAAACCTGTGGTCCCATGGTGGTTTAATTTTGACCCACATCCAAATACTTAGAGCATAGGTGTTTTTCTTAGGTTAGTTTCATGAACACATATAAGTTCCACTGGTGTAGGTGGGGGTTCTTCCATTTACCAGGGCCATCTATTTTTTTTCCAAAAGGCCACCTATGACTTAAAGCGGCATGAACACGTCAGGCAAGTGGGTAACCAATGGTAACCACCTAGTTATAAGTCTCCGCTCAGTGGGTTACAACCAGGCTTACTGACCACTTACTACCGGAGGGTCCCCTTTTCACATGCCTACCCAGATGAGGCAATTTGCGCAGCCAGTTTTGGGCTGAATTGTGCACCCATTCCCACGTGAGCAACGGTCAAGATCCGTCAACAAAGGGAATGACACTTGCTGCCAAATGTCCATGAATTTGGGGATCCCTCAAATTCCAGTGCGCGGACAATGTATATTGACCCTGGCTTTTGCAGGGGGGCTTCAGGCATGATGCCGTGGACGTTTTCGTAGCAACTCTGAGTATGTTATTTCCCAGTGGGCGTAATCCCAGGGCTACAACAACCCTTAACTGGATGTTTGGATCTCTGGATCTCTGGTTTCCCCCCCCTTCCCCCCCCCCCCCCTAGAAGCTTGCAAAAGTGGTTGGGGCTGCGGAAGGGCTGAGAAACCCGTGAGCTTGGCAGGCCCGAAGCTCTGAGCCGATGGGAATGCCTTTTGTGGACGTGAAGGGTAGCCTTCAAAGGGGGAAAGCTGAAAGGAGGCTACAAGGAGGCGGTTTTTTTTGAGAGTTTGGTGGTGTAGTAGAAGGAAGGTCAAGAGGAGGTTGCTTTCTGACAATTCGGTGGTTCAAACATGTTGAGAGGTTTCAGACACACCCGTAAAGCCCGGGGGAGTGGCGACTTCGTCGAACCATGTTCCCTGACCGCGTAGCAAGAATCACGACGCTCGATTTGTTACGCTTTTGTCGAGACTTGAATCTAGGGTTATTCTTTGCGTCTGGGCCAGCCACACTTGCCCCCCGATCTCCAAAAACACCACCCGAAGTGGCATCAGATCGCCTTTGATGAGCGCTGGAGAATGGCATGGTGGAGATAGTGGCGCTTGAGTGGTTCCAATAAGAACGGCGTTTTCCTGGCAGGAATGTGACGTTGGCTCCCGGCAGCTTCAACTCCTGGATGCACAAGGCCATCTTCGAGGGGGAGATGGGCTGCGTAGGAAAGATCGACGACAACAGGCGGGCTGAGAGCGGAGATTTCGGAGAGTTCGGAGATCTCCCGAAGGCTGTCCCACGCTATGGCGCGCGCGGCTACGATGCGTTTTTTTTTTTTTGTGTGTGTTTTTTGAGGGGCCAATGGGGGTCAGCTTGGAGAGAAGCTAAGGGAAACTACACAGTTTCAGGGTTCCGCCACGCAATTACTTGGAGGCGATCCGTCTGCCAAGTTTAGATGCCAGCATGTTGAGATGTTTGCTTCCGGCATCCAGTGCGCATAGTTTTCCTCCCTTCAGCAATGCCGGGTACTTCAAGATCCTGCCTCCTTGAAAACAAGTGTCGGGGATTTGTTCTTATGGGCTTATGGTGCCCAGTGGATGTATCTGCATGGTAGGGAACCAAGCGAACCAGCCTTCAAAAAGCAGGCAGAAAGCAACTGGCCAAGGGTCAAAAGCCCGTACTCCCAGTCAACATCCCAATCCCCACTAAAATCGACTAAAATGGGCGGTGAATTCACCTACCCCAAAATGGGCCGATTGGTTTTGACCCACAGCCAACTGGTTTCCCGCTATGAGGGCAACTGGAATCCACTGAGTTGCAGTGACAACATCTGCCATGGCGCCAGAAACTGCATCCTCTCCAATGAGAATCAGGATGGAAGCGGCTTTGTGCGCCAGAATTGGCGCCCAGACCAAATGCAATGTGCGAAGTCCCGGTTTTCGGTTTTCGTGGAAGAGAACCAGCTGGTTCATTGTGATGGGTATTTTTGGGTGAGAATTGTCCGACTTGGGAACCCCTTGGTCAGAGGTTCGGGGCTTTCTGAAGTTGAATATTTGCATTCATGCTTTGTGTGCATTGCTTTTCGTCATGTGCTCCTGGAACTGCTTGCTGGTTGCCATTTCGTTCAGCTGAAGCCGACGCCTATAGGAATGTCCCACTTGCTTTACAGATTCCCAAAGCGAGACACGTGTCAGCAGCGCTGAGTTTGGTGCATGTTCGCCGTGTGGGCCAATTCTACGTGCGTGCTCTTTGGGCAAAAGATACAGGACAAGACCGGATTGAAGGGACACCAGGAGTTGAAAGGAAAGAAAGATCATTCAATGGAGATGAGGAATAAAGGAAAGCAAACGGAAATGGAAGTGATGTGCTTTATAGGCGAACATCCGCATATACTTTGCAGTGGTTTGCGAAAAGCTTTTTTGATCCCCTGGCCCTTACACATGGGATAGGTCTCTGGACATCTCCATTTATGGTTCCGTTTTCCCAGAAGACGGGACTGGAATTGGGAAACCCCCTTACGCGCCTCCCGAGTAAGGCATTGCTGGTCTTTGGTACCATGCTCAAACGAAATGGCCTCCTCATACTGAGCTGTTCAAAGGCAATCCTAAATCTGTACCTTGGATTATGCAAGGAACCGGGAACACCTTACAAAAATGCGATTTTCGACGACCTTTTGCCCGGGCTTGGAGCCACCCAGTCATAGCAGAGTTGGAACCACTCCTTCGTTCCTGGTTGATTTTGCAGGGAATCGATCACTGCTGGACAATACTGCACAAATTTTATCCTTTTTGCCAGGGGGCTTAAGCAAATGGAAGTGGCTTGCTTATCCGCTAGCCTCCAGACAGCCGAGGCAGCTCTACATCGAGAGCAGCAGCCCCGAGCTGCAGCTGAAGCTGAGCGCTTTGCCGGAGCTCGCAGAGAAAAGCCCCTCGCGGAAAGAACATACTGGCTCTTACACTTCTTCAGACCTTCCCCAGAAGTAGCTCCCCTGTTCTCCACTAACCAGGCAAAACATACATTTTTGTTGGCTGGGGTCCTAATTCCAGTCAAGAGACTAACATGGAAGCTCCCAGAAGGCCTCTGTAGATGGAACCAAGTCTTCCAAAGAGCTGCTGGGAGCTTGCATGTTAGTCAGGGGGAGGGTAAGGGCGGATTCGTCAAACTGGGCTTGCTTTTTGGTTGTTTAATGGGACCCCCAAGATGGATTCGGTTTTTCCTTTTTATTTCTTTTCAAACCAACCCAGAAAAAACGGCACCCCCAAAGTCTTTAGGGCTATTTGGTATCAGATCTTAAGACGCAACAATTGTTTGATTGAAACTTTGTGGAACTTCCATACCCACATAATGTTGAACACATTTTACAACGTGCCAACAGCAACCAATAACTGGCTGGGCTTAAGGGACGGATCGCAAACAAGCAGCAACTGGACAACCTGCCCACTTGCCAATGGATCGCAAAGGAGCAACAATTGGAGGCATCCAATTACCAGCCAGAACAATTCCCAACACCGTGAGGGTAGATGGCACCAAATATGCGCAGGCATCCCCAACAGCAACCCCTACGTGGGAACAGTCTCTGAACAAGTGTTTTGTTGGGTTTCAACGACTTCCTGTTCTTTTCACGGAGAAAGGACACCATGTACGAAGCGTTCTTGTAGGAAAGTGCTGTGTTGGCTTGGGAGGTTTTGCCCATCGCTACATCACAGGGGACAGTGCTACACAGAATGACTCACTGAAATTTGATTTCTAGAGGTACTGCTGCGTACACGGCATTGAACACTAAATGCATCCAAAAGCTGCAAGTAGGCCTAGTGCGGGTTGGAAAAAGGCACTATAAAATGAGTGCTTACCCCTCCCATCGCATTCAGAAGGAGCCATTTTCAAGCAAGGCCATATCTTAACAAAGTCTGGCCTAAACGCCTCTTCTCAACGTGCATCAACATGCTCTGGAACTAGGAACCCATGTGAGAGCAACACTTTGTAAGGGAGAGGCGCAGGCTTGCCATGTTGTACTTAGTGGAACTTAATCGATCTGAACATTGCATGGAGTTATTTGTGTTTGGCACTGATCTTTATTTCTTATGAAATGTTTTGCAACATGAACTGGCCAACCGGCGTTGGCTGTACAAAGCAGCTAGCTTCAATCGCGAAGCGTTTCCATGGCCTGGGTTTGGCTTCTCCCTACAATATGTGCGTGAAAAACGCCACCTAAAGTGCCGGGTTTCATAGCCGACACAGACACGCTACACAGACTGAGAATTGGGATTCAATTTGGGCCAGGGGTCCCTAGGTGTCTTTTTTTTTGTGGTTTTAAAGATCACCTTTTTGCCCCCAAGTCAAGGTGAGCTTCCCTTCATGGGTGTGATGGGAGCCCTGGGTGTCCATGAAGTGCTCCGATTCCACGCCTTGTTGCTCCCATCCCAGTAGCTCAGGTGGCGAGTTGTCAGAATGAGCCTTCATCCTGCATGTGTTTGGGTGAATTTATAACGACCTCACACGACCGGATTCACCCCAAATGGTGGTTATGTGGAGAATAGCCTCCCAACCAACTTGTTTCAGGCTGGTGAAATATTATAATTCACTCAGAAAAGTGTTTTTTCTTCCGGAGCCCCCCGCGATTTGTAGGGATGGCCGGCTCATCTCTTTGTGCTACCAAATGGCCGTTCCAACATGACCCCAGAAACAAGTTTCTTTTGCGCATTCTTGTGGCATGCTCTTGCGCATTCTTGGATGTCCAGGCTTCATGGTGAAAACTCTTCTGGGTCCCCCAGTAGTGCCCTTTTACCCTTTCTTGGGGGAGGGTCCCCCAAATATTTGGCTACAGGAAAAAAGGGCACCCTTATTCTTTCCTCTCTACTAGAGGACGTACTGTGGATGGACGAAATCCTGCACCACTTTGAAACCATGGGAAGCCGTTGTTTGTTGGTATTTACAGTGGAATCCTTCATTCCACGGTTTCTTAGGCGCGAAATGGATTTCGCAACCATCCACCGTGCTAAAATTCCAGAAGTTGGACTGCGAAATTGGCCCGGAAACAATTTCGCATGAGAAAATGGTCTTGGTTTGGGCCTCGCGCCCCTTCGGCCTCGCGGCTTCGGCTCCGAGGCTTGAGCTTCGCGCCACCAGCGTCGACTGAAGGCCAACTTGGATCCGATCCGCGGGGAGGATTTCAGGGATCCGCGGTCCAGCAACTGCGTGCCCGACCTCTCAGCCGTTTCTTTTTTGGGGGGGAGATTCGGTTCTTCTACTAAAGACTACGGGAAAAAATCGGGTACTCTGATTGTAACCTCTCAAATCTGGAGGACCTAGCTGACCATGGCCAAGAAAAGGCCTTCCTAGGATCAAGCTTGCGTGACCAAGTCGCACAGAATTGACCCAGGTATGCGGCCAAGTTTGGTTCCGGACAGTTCCAGAGCCATCTTTTGTTGGAGTACGGCGTTCGGGTTTCCTTTGAGAGTTGCAAGTGGGTGCTGTGTCCTTAATTGGTTCCGTTGGCACAGGACAATTCCCTGAGTTGTGCGACACTGTCTCGATGGCTCGAATCTGGGCAAACAGCCAAGCGCACCAGGTTTTCTCACTCCCCGAGTTCCGGGACTTTAAACTGTTTGATTTGGGACGACCATCTTGGCAAACAAAAAGTCGGATTTGTTGTTGCCAATCTCGGGAAGTGATTCTTTACCGGAGCCCCCCCGTCTCTTCTTGTAATAAAACCGCCAGTTTCTTCTCGACGCGGCAGGTATGGGCATGAGCTTCGGTCCGAAGTCGCCCGGCTGCACTGAAAACAGCCATGCGCCAAACTCACTCGCCCCAAGCGAATCGACCGGATCTGACCTCTTGGTTTCCACTACTTGGTCCATATTTTGTCTTGGCCCCAAAAGGTTTACCTTTTCTTTCTGGGTCCTTTGGGGCAACTGGGCAAAACATCCAATGTTTTTGTTTTTTTTTTCCAAGGGCCCAGCATAGCTGCCTGTTTTATGGGCTCACCGATTCGGGGGTCAAACGCGATCACTAGCAGGTATGTCCCCTCTCAGGTTTTGGAATTATTACATTTCCTCAATCCTTATGGCAGATTGTATTTTTGGTGTCCCACGGGCGGATGAGGATGAGGGATCCCCATCAGGGTTCTGGTTGTTGGATTTTAACGTGCCCAGGTGAAATATTGAGTCTGAGGTTTTCTGTCTTCGCTGCCCCGCCAATTACAAATCGATACTGCAATTTAAAGAGGTTGCATACAAAAGCCTGTGTGTGTGTGTGTTTGTTTGTGTGTGTTTGTGTGTGTCTGTGTGTGTCTGTGTGTGTCTGTGTGTGTGTCTGTGTGTGTCTGTGTGTGAATGTGTGTGAATGTGTGTGTGTGTGTGTGAATGTGTGTGTGTGTGTGAATGTGTGTGTGTGTGTGAATCTGTGTGTGTGTGTGTGAATGTGTGTGTGTGTGTGAATGTGTGTGTGAATGTGTGTGTGTGTGTGTTGCAGTTTCCGTGTATATTTGCTGAATGGTGAAGCAGATATTCTGCTGAGCTGGCAGGCTAGGGCAAGTCCCCAGGCAGTCTTCGGACCTCAAATTGGTTTCTAAAGCAGACCATGTCTACAAACAAGCTATCACCATCGTTAACAAGGTTATGCTGTATGTTTGCTGCCTTGTTGACTCCACACCTCACTGTACAGCTTTATAATGATGGATGTTGCCTAATGTGTGGCGAGTTTGCTGCTTCTGTGGTACAGCAGGTCATCCATGAAGGCCTCTCCACTGGGGATGACACAATGACGGGCTGGTCACTAGTCCTACAAGCCAACCCCACGAGTCTGGTTGGGCGTTGGGCTTGCAAGGCAGACGGCAGCGGTGGATGTCGAAGTTCGGCTCAGAACGTGGAACGCGCCTTGGAGTTGTTTCGGCCCGACAGCTTTCGACTATGCACAAAGAGCCCAAATAGTGGGGTCGCCAAGGTAAAATCCAGAGCGGTGAAGGCTTAGATGGCTTTGCTCTTATTCGCCAGTTAGCTGAGAACCATACAATTGTATAGGAATGGATTCTTAGCGATCGATTGCAAATGGGGTGATGTTTACCTAGGATTAGTACACGCACGCGGAATAAAGATAAAAGGGGGGCCCAAAAAGATTACTAAATGCACCTGGAATAAAGGCAAGCACCCGCCACCCGCGCCAAGATGTTGCAAAACAAAGTCAGGCACAAAAAGGAGAGAAAGGAGAGAAAGGAGAGGAGAGATAGCCAAGCCAGCACCTTGCCCTTGGATCTTTACAACCTTGTTCTTTCGCTCCCCAACATCCAAAATGTCCAGTTTCCCAAACCCATGTTTTCTTGCATCTCTTGTTTAACACCTGCCCACAATCAACCCCATAAAGGGTAGTACTCCAGGCCCCCAATTCGACATGATTTGATGGGCCCCTGGAATAAAGTCTTGTTGCCTGGGCCCCCCACAAAAATCAAAAGGAACCTCCAGAAATACTAACCCAAATTGAAACTCAATTCCAAATTTCAAAAGGAAGCTCCAGCAATACTAAATCGAATTGGAACTTAATTCCAAA
This sequence comes from Effrenium voratum, assembly GCA_963377175.1. Taxonomy (NCBI): domain Eukaryota; class Dinophyceae; order Suessiales; family Symbiodiniaceae; genus Effrenium; species Effrenium voratum. The sequence goes on along the minus strand of CAUJNA010000213.1, from coordinate 1,004,457 downwards.
TGTCAAAAGCAACCTGCAGCAAGACTAAATCAATTTGAAATCCAGTTCCAAATCCCGAAAAGAAGCTCAGCAATACGAAATCAAATGGAAAGTCAAGTCTACCGATACTAACTCAAATGGAAACTCACTTGAACTGGATCTCAAGATAGTATTCCAGGTGCCCCCATCGTTGAGGGGGGGGCCCTCGTTTACTAATCCCAGGTGGACATTTCTGGCAAGGGTTGTTGGTTGGGGGTGCTGTTGCAGGTGCTGGCGTGGTATCTGGATGCTACAATTTGCTTGGGTTGCTGGGGCAGGTATTGTTGAGGTGCAGGTGGTGGGTACTTCCCGCTTGCTGGCGAGCTTTGGGCACACGTGGGTAATAAAATTTGGTGATTTGGCTGCAGTTGCTGGTGCAGGTGCTGTGCCACAAGCAGGTGCTGTAGGTTTTTACCCTGCCACCAGCTAACATGGAAGTGCACAGACCCCTGTAGAAAGACTACTTTCCTCTTGGAAAGGGCCTTTTTGCACTTCCATGTTAGTTGGTGGCAGGGTAAGTTTTGGTTTGTGGTTTCAGGATGTTGGCAGTGCAGTGGGCAGAGGGCCAGAGGGTCTTTGTTTCATTTTTATGGGGTCCTCAAAATAGTGTGCTCTTTCCAAATGCTGGGCGTCCTCTTGGTTTTCGTTTACTCTCAACCAACATGTCCATTTTGAGAGGCCCAAATTTTATCTCCTACCTCTTGGCGGTTCCAGGTCTTTGCCGTACGTCTCATTCGCATGTCTTCGCAAGGTGGGCGTGATGCCGAAGAATCAGGTGCGCATCATTCTCCAGATCCCCTGCTTCCAGCCAGTCACGAACACTCGCTTCAATGCGGACTACCAATACAAGCTAGATCCCAAGATGCTGCACAAAAGAAGTAGCTCCCCGTTTTTTGCTTTCTTTTTTGCTTTTTTGGGGGGGTTCCTCTTTGGTTTCCACTCACCAGGCAAAAAAGATATATATATATATATATTTATCTAGTTCTGCTGGGGTCCGACTTTTCCAGCCAAGGATGAAGGATTGCGCAAACCAGGACTGCATGGGCGAAATCATCAGCCAACAGCAGACCTGTCACACCTTCGAAGGTGAGCTGCGCAATGTCAGCCCCTTGGCTTGAAAGCATGGCGTCCATTTTCTGACGCGATTTTTGTTTTGTCCCGCTGGTTTTAAGCGGAACCTATCTGTTCTCATTTCTTCCAGGGGACGAGAAGCAAGTGGAAGATGTGCTGGGCGAATTCGCAGGTCTTAGGTGCCCAGACGAAGTGCCTCGATTAAGCCGCAAGCTGGCGTTTTTCTTTCTGCTTGGAGTTTTTGTTCGGCAATATGGGGTGTGATGGCCCTTTGTCAAAATGAACGCTGCCTCAAGTCTGGAGAGGGATGGAGGCGAGGCGATTTGCTTTCGCCAGTCCTTGAAGCTGAGATGGGTCGCCATAGGTCTACTTTTCAGGTCAGCTTGAAGATAAAAGTCGGCACCTGTGGTTTCTTTGTGCGGTTCTTATCACATAGCAGTGCTTGTCTTGTTGAGAGAGGGCAGGTTGGGGGTGCGAACCAGGCTACATGACTGGTGCCTACAGCGGGATTGACCACCGCTACACCTCCATTGGTGCGAAGGGCATCGTGCTCGGCTTGGGTGGGACCCCCCAGGAGGCCGAAACCGCGCCTTGGCGCGCAGAAAAGATGGAAGCCAGGTTTTCACGTTGCAGCCTTGACTCTGGTGCCTTGATGGTTTCTTGACATAAGCTCACTTCCTGAGTTCCTAAACCTTAAACTCTTGGGAAGACTGTTTCAGTGGTAAATGACAAGTTCGCATATTTTTGGCGAATCCACTCAGGAAGTGAGTAAGTATGCTGGCACACCAGCTGCGAGGGGACATTGGCACATTGTTGGTGGCATTTTGCAAAGCGAGGATCTCTCATGCTCTCGTCGCTTGCAAGTTCTGCCCCTGTGCTGCTCGTGCTTTGGAGCCTTTGCATGTTCATATTGCTGCCCGCAGGGGTTCAATCCCCTCCTGAACCACCAAATCACTGGGCTCCAAACTCCAAACCACCCTTTCTGAGTGAAGCTGCTCAGTGAAAATGAGAGCAACCGCCCTTTCGCCCTTTCTGCCAGCCACAGGTTTGGAATATACTGAAGAGGGACCAGCTCAGCCCTGCAGCTCGGCGAACATGAAAATCCGCAACGGGGGGTCGACGAGTCGACGACGCCTTGCCGGCGTGCAACCAATGGCGGTGGGGTTTCATTCGAGCTGTTGTGTTTTAGGTCCATTTTCCTTCGGATTGGCTTTAAACAGCAACTTCTGGTTACGAAGCTTGAGTGAGATTCCCGCGCGCGGGGGAGAGGGGGAAGGGGGGGGGGGGTGGACAGGAAGCCTTGCACGAAACCGAGCAGGCAAGTCAACAACTAATCACTGGAGGTCAACAGAAACGTCCTTTCGGCCTGACATAGGGGTTGGGCGTACCCAGTGGATCCATTTACCTGTATCGTAGGTAAAGAAACCACCCTTTAAACACCACAAGGGACATAGCTTGTTAACTACTATGAGGGTAATTGGGATCCACTGGGCGGGAAAACTAGCTTGGTGGTAAACCATGATCAATGGTAATCCAGCACAGCAAATGTCCATACTCTCGTTCACCTTGCAGGCTTTTCCAGACGGGGCAGTAAAAAAGCGAGAATTCGACTGTGCTCGAAAATAGGGACCCCCACAAACGGCTGGTTTCCTGCTGGTTTCTTTTGAAGGCGTATCCCAGAATCCTCCAGAACCCCTTATGAATTTGTAAATGATGCTTGACAAGCACAGCCAATTGTTTAAACCCAGTCCAGGCGTCCCCATTCCGTTCAGAGACTCTTCTCTTTACAGCTGGCCCGCTGGGCGTTCCGAGATTCACCCTGCGCTCACGTCCCAAAACTCCAGTGCGATGTGCCCACCAAGGTGCGATATTGTTGTGTTTTTTCCGCACTGATTTGAAACATGGGTATCCCAGTATGCTGAAAGGTCGAACTTGCTTTCCATGAGGTGAGTATGGTTCTGGAGTATGTGACCTACAACGGGAACATGGACATGTTCACGCACACACGCGTGAAGTTCCTGGCCGAAGAATGTGGCAATGCCGGGTCGATGACTTACATGAAAGTTATCGGGGGCAACATGCCTACAAGTCCTGGTTATTGACTCCCTGAGTTCTGGTTTGTTTACTTGTTCCGAAGACCATTCTAGTTGCAAACACAAAGTTTGGACTTTTTTGGGTTAGAATCCACTCAGGAAGCTCTTTGTCATGATGGCGTCAACTCTTGCATGCCTTGGCTGTTGGCCTGGGGGCTTTACGTCAGAAGTGCCTTTTGGCCCTTTGGGGCGCAGCTTGCACGACAGCATCACAAAGACAAGTGTTCCCGTCCGCAAAATCTGATCTGGGCCTGTTGTCTAAGTTGTTGAGGTTTACCCTTCCTCCCACTAGCATAGCATTTGTGCAGGGGTATTTGGAAGGTCAATTTCGACTTCCATGGGCCCTTTGGCAGGTGCCACGTTAGTGGGAGGAAGGGTACCCAAATCTGGCTGTTTTTCAACCTAGGAGTTGAAGCCATGTTGGGCATGCTGCTTACGCAGCGCTTCCAAAGCCTTTCGAGTTGCATGTCCCAAGTGCTTCCAGGCGTTTTACCAACCTTGGAATTCAAACCTGGGGACAGCCATACCGAAGGGTTATTTTCCTACTATTTTATAGTTACTATCTAGTGGCTCGCCTGGAAGCACTGGGTTTGGCTAGAGCCCCCCCTGTGTGCGCGCAAAACTGCGTTTCTAATCAGTTTGTATCCGCATTTCCAACGCCATGTGTGCTGCGAAGATGAGTGCTTTGTTGGAGCTCACTCTATAGAATGGTAAGCAGAACGACCCCATGAAAATGTATTGCGCAGGAGCCACGAGAAGAATAGTTCGGCTTGTTGGATTCTTGGCATTTGCTGACCAATGTGCCTTTTCCATGTTGGTCAATGTTTGGTCATGGCCCCAAAGGGTTAGCCTTTTGTTTCTGGGTCCTCTGGGCAACTGGGATGATTTCTTTTCTCGAAGATTGACCCTGCAAAGCGCCGGCTTCAGGTTTCAGCTTCAAGGGACAGGGCTTCTGACACGGCAGATCGAGCTGGTGGTGTTCCCTTTGAACGTCTTCAACATGGGCCTCACGAGCTTTGCTGCGGAGCCTCCTGGCCACTCTTGCCCACCCCCTTTGGTTCCAGCACGGGTCATTAGATGTGCTTGTGGTTGATCTGCGTGCAACGTCCAGGGCCAAAGTAGTCACCCGAGGCCAAACCGAGAAAGACCAACCAAGACACTGGAAGAGTCCATGCAGTGGGATCAGTGGGTGCCTGCGTAGTCCAGTACGTATGAATGTGCACGTGTATGAATGTGCTGTGCACATGTGCATCTATGAAATTATGATTTTGTGTACGTGCATTCTAGCATATGTTTATACATATGGATGCGTGCATGTCTTCGTATTCATCTCTATGTGGGCATGTCTATTTGTTTACATATGTGTGTGTGGTTGACTGTGGGTGGGCATGCCCGGCGCGGCGTGGCATCGGTCAATCTTCTGAAGCTTTCTCTCGCGCCCAGTCCCAGGAAGACAGCAACAAACCGAGCCCTCTTCGTCATCTATCTCATCGCTGCACTGCTCTTTCTTTGCTTAGTGCTGCGGGACCTCTTCATTCAGCTGAAGCTGCTGCTTGGCTGAGGGCGAGAAATGTCGAGAAGTCAACCCGAGAAGTGGCATGTGTCTCAGAGTTAGGATGGTGAAGCCAGGAGAGGTCCTTGGCATCGCCCACGTTCCGCTTTTCATATAGTCACTGGTTTCCTTCCTGTGCAACTTCTTTGCCCAGTCATGCTTGGACCAGTCTAAGATGTGTCTATCAAGGGGGGGAGGTGTCAGAGTTTATTAAACGTGTGTTTATGTTTCCGGGCCCGTCGTTAAGGTAAGCCACGCTCAAAGTTATTTTGGGTCTCGGGATTTTACTCTTTGTTTTGTGTTGGTTGTATGTTTACTTATTGAGACCTAAATGTATTTTGTTTTCCCCTTGCTTGACATGGTTCTCTTTATGAAAATGGCATGTGGTAGATATGAGGCCTTGTTGTACTTTTACTGTTTTTTTTGAAGGCGCGGTTTGATTAGTATAGATTGTTCTTAGTTGTATTTTATTGTTAATTGTTTTGGAATAATGATGTATTTTCTATCCACAGAATATCAAGCCCTTTGCCCCTGAGCTTGCCTTGCATGTTCTCCAGCCTCAAAGGGCATTGCCTGGGAAGCAGCAGATCAGGATGACCGGAGTGGCGAACGCAGTTGATTTTCAAGATCAAGCTGTATTGAATGCAAAGCCCAGTGCTTCAGTTGCCAATCAGGGTGAACCATGATGTAAAGACGTAAGGATCCCTGGTGACTAGTGGCGAAACACCCGGAAGCTCCCCTCCCAACCCCCGGCTGCACCTGTGCGGCCGGTGTCCGATCCTTTGACCTGCAGTGACTCTAGTTCTGACACATTCCCAAGTCAAGATGCATTTCAGTGTAACAACTTGGTTGCCTCTTTCTGGTGACTCGAGGGCAGCAGTCCTTTTCTGCTTCCCTTGGCCCACCCGACGCGCAAATCATGCCTGAAGGTCTTCCTTCGATGTTTGCGTAACATTTTTTCTTCAGGGCCCTGTGCCCCAGCTGGAAAAATCCCTAGGACCTCATTGGAGAGGGCGTGGTACATATTTCTCTACGACTTCTTTGTGGAAGACATGTGGAACGCGGTGGATGTGCTGTGCATCGTTGTGAATGCCTTTGTCATCCACAGCATTTTCAGGTGCGAGCTGATTGCCATGCCCTCTTGGGCACCCTCTTGTCGGCTGCTTTGCGGTTTCATCTTGTTTCAGGTAACCCTTAGTTTGTGGTTTGGCGCGGTGGTGGGATTTGAAACTCTGCTTCTTGTAGTGTTTATGGTGTCAACCTCCAGAATCCAATGAACGGATGGCTTGTCGTTTTTAAGGTTGGACACCCAAAATGGCTGCACGGTTTTCTGTTGGTTTCCCTTTGCCGCCAAAAAGGGGGGAACTCAACAAAAAGCAAAAAGCGGAAACCTGAAGGATGGGGAGGGTAACCACGCCTGATTTGCCAGTTACCTCCTCATCGATGGCGTCTTCAATCTCAGGGACCGGGGTTCGCGCTGCGGGGGATGGGCAGGGGGGTGTTCCGGAGTCGGGCCGGCGCAGTCATTCCTGTGGATGGGTTTCTGTTCAGCCTAGGAATACGCCCTGTCCAAGGCCAGAAGCCGTTTCCCTCCGTTCAGGGAACCTAGGATATATATATATATATGCCCTGAAGGCCCAAAGCCCTTGATGGGCAAGCGATTTCCTTGGACCATTGGAACCGGTTGCTTTTTGTTTCTTCCTCCTTCTGGAGGCGTTTTCCAAGGGGCGTTCGCACCAACCCCCTTTGCGGTTGCAGCGGTTTCCGGGCCCCTGCGCCCCTTCAACCCGAGTTGG